>BGNK01000688.1:69968-151358 GCA_003297005.1 Symbiodinium sp. clade A Y106
GCGATGGCGTGGAGAAACCTCGGAGTCGTTGGCGGTGGCACCGTGAAGGGCCAGGCTTATGACGCAAAGGACCGGCGGGGTGCTTGACTTGGGGGCCTGTCAGACTTTGCAGCTTCCGGACGTAAATGCGAGGCCACGCCCGAAGTTTGTTGAAACCTGAAGCCCCATAAGAGACCCCGAATCCCTAGCCCCCAAACCCCCTGCAAAACCAGCCTCCAGCCCAGTGAGGGTCAAAGAAGTCCTGAGCTACAATGCTCCCAAAAATTCCACCTGCATGCGCAGTCCTCGGCCTCAGAAGTCCCAAACCCCCCAAATCCTCCCGCAAAAGCAGTCTGCACAGTCTATAGCCACTCTAAAGCCATTTGCAGCTCCGGCCTCGGATCCCGATCTTGGAGGTTTGAAGAAACCCGTTTCAGTTAGACTTGTATGGATGCTGGAAGTCTACATGCAGAAAGGGCGCCAAGTCGTCACCCCCGGTGCCGCTGCCCTGCAGGCCTGCTACCTGAAGTCTCTGGAGCTCGATGAGAACTATGCGAATGCGTGGATCAACCTCGGAAATCAAGGCGGTGGCACCGTGAAGGGCCAGGCTTATGACAAAAAGGACCGGGGGGGTGTGCTTGGGCTGGGGCCTTGCAGTCGAGGGTTCGTTGTTGCCCGCTGATTCGTTCAATCGCAGCGGCTCCCGAAGCTGATTGAACCGGAAGCCACAGACCCAATAAGTGGCCTACTTAGTTACGACTTAGTTAGGGGTGGGGCCTTTGCCCGCAAGCCAGGCCTGCTCGTGCGCAAGGTCGGGGAGCCGAGGATCCATGGAGCCTAGACCAAAACCCCCACATCCGAAACACCTTGCGCTTGGCATGTAGAGAAGGCTGCCGGCAGCCAATGCGTCGTAATCCCAGAACTTGTAGGGCTGACACTCCCGAAGGCCCGACACCCGAAACCCGAAGCCCCACCAGAGACCCCAAACCCCCAAGCAACCCCAAAAACCTGCAAAGCTAGACCCATGAGNGTAATCCCAGAACTTGTAGGGCTGACACTCCCGAAGGCCCGACACCCGAAACCCGAAGCCCCACCAGAGACCCCAAACCCCCAAGCAACCCCAAAAACCTGCAAAGCTAGACCCATGAGACTCGCACCTTCTCACCTTGAAAGCCCGGCCTGTCCTGTGACGGCCGAAGTATTTAGAACCCCAAATCCTCCCAAACATCTAACTGCATGTGCAGTCCTCATGGGACCATTGTCTCGCAGGACTGCTTGGTGAGGGTTCTGCAGTTGAACGACAACGATGCCGAAGCCTGGCAAAAGCTAGGTGAGGCTGGCGGGGGGACCGTGCGCGGCACCCACTACGGCCCCGACGAGTGCAAAGCCAAAGCCCGAGGGAAGTAACTTCTGAGAGCTTCAGAGCGTGGGCTTACTGTCTGAAGTTTGTTGGAAGCTGTGGCTCCATGGCTTTGCAGCTCGTCCTTATGCCTTCCGGAATGGAGCAGTGTGCTCCAGGTATCACCCAACTTAATTGCAATCGACATCCCGGCAGAGCCGCGTGTCGGCAAGAACGAGATGCTTCTGACCGACCTTCTTCAACAATAACCTCGAAATCCTATGAGCCCGAAACCCTCCATCACATACNACTTAATTGCAATCGACATCCCGGCAGAGCCGCGTGTCGGCAAGAACGAGATGCTTCTGACCGACCTTCTTCAACAATAACCTCGAAATCCTATGAGCCCGAAACCCTCCATCACATACCTGTGCTCTCTTTCGAAGCAGCTCTTTTTCTTCGCAGCGAAGCCCCTGAGATGGCTATGTTAGTCGCAAAACGAAGCAGGGCTGAAAGATGTTAANAGCCCGAAACCCTCCATCACATACCTGTGCTCTCTTTCGAAGCAGCTCTTTTTCTTCGCAGCGAAGCCCCTGAGATGGCTATGTTAGTCGCAAAACGAAGCAGGGCTGAAAGATGTTAAAAGGCGAAATAAGGCCCTGGCCTAAGCCCCAAAACCCTAAGCATCCGAGGCCCTAGCAGTGTGTTGACAGCTCCAACCGAGCCAGAGAACTATACTTCTTAAATCTGTGGTTTGGACCGCCTTACCGCTGCAGGATTGAGGCTTTTCGGGTGCGGCTGAGGGTTTAGGGCTGTTGCTGAACTGGTAGCACAAGAGAGCTAGACGGTAGTAGGATTCTGCCTTACCTTCACCGACCAACACCTACTTTTTGTAGGGTCCTGTTAATTCTATACTAGGGCCCTACTAGGGTTCAGAAAGAAAGCCTTCGACAAAAAAGCAGGTCATGAGAGCTTACGGTATGGCTCAGTATCTGGAGCATACAGTTACCATATTTATAACCCCAGTTACAGTCCCATGATCCTTCAAGCAAGCGCGGGGATGGAGGCTTCCAAGGTGCAGTGCGTCTGCGAGAAGGTCATCCTGAAAGCTTCGACTCCTCCACTCGAATCCTCGCGATACCCTCGGGGTCCGAGTATCTGCTAATTCAGGGTTTAGGGGCTCAGGGTGTAGGGTTCAGGGCATAGGGTTTTAAGTTTGAAGCTTACAGGAACTACTACTTTTAATCACATTCTCTCAAAAATGCTAGCCTCCATCACTATCAACAACAATGCACGTACCTAACCATTAGCAGTAGCATTCAGGATGGTTCAGGGTTTAGTAGTATCCGCAAATCCAGGTAATTACTGATGCTCAGTGAGGCGATCGTTTCAGCCTCGAGCTCCCGGTCCCCTTACTGTTGAGTATGGGCCTTTTGAGATTTATGGCTGGATACTACATCATCTCCGTCATCATCATCATCATCACTGTCATCACCGTCATCATCATCATCATTATCATCATCATCAGTTTCATCGCCATCACCATGATCATCATGATCATCAGCCGCTGCAGCGGCATAGTCATCGTGCAGTTGTCGTCTACTCCACCGTCATAGCCTTGGTCATACTCATATAACTACGTAGTGCGATTGTTTTGATGCTGAAGTCGGGGGTTGTGATGACTCTGAAGTGATGACGATGATGATGATGCTGATGACGGAGATGATTTTGATGGCGACGACGATTTTGACCACTGGTTCCAGTTGAACGGCAGGAGCGAACGTTGACGCGGAGGGGCCATCATTTCCCACATCCGTTTCTGGCAGCTTTCGGCCCACAGCCCGCTTCAGCCACCCGAGCTGCAGCCATGAGCCCATCATCCGCCAACATCTCCAGACACCGCAAGAAGCCCTCAGCTGCCCAAAACTCGAACCCTCCGCCCTAGCCCTCAACCCTGAAGTCGGAGCTTGCTTCACCTTTGAAACCTTACATCAGAACCTTAAACCCTAAAGCAGAACTCAGAACCCACAACACAACCCGAAACCCCTTATTAAGCCCAAAACACAGCCCTAAACCTTAAAGCGAAACTCTAGAAACCCCTCAAGCAGAGCCCCAAGCCCGCAAACAAACTTAAACCCTAAACCAGAATCTTTAACCCTCGATCCTACGGAACTCTGAAAGAGCACCCGCGCCCCAAAATCCCACGACTTCAGCGATGCAAGCAATGGATTCGCGAGAGGTGAGTTTAGTGCAGGGGTTTAGGGTTTAGCAAATGTCGACGTCATCGATGACTCTAGTGTTCAACAGCATGGCTCTAGGGTTGATTTGGGTGTAGGGGTTTAGGAGTTTAGGCTGGGAGTGACGTTCGTAGGGTCGACAGGGTCGACTGGGTTGAAAGGTCTATAGAGTTTTGAGGCTTAGGCGGTTTAAGGAGTTCAAAGGTGGTCTTCAGGTTCAGGAAACTCTCATGAGGGCAAGCGCAGCCTCGGTGCTCGCATTGCATTGGGGGTTGGGCTCAGAAAGCCACACGAGACCTTCGCCACGATTTCTAGATGTTTCACACCCGTCTTGTGGTCGAATCTGATCCTCACGCAACTTGTCGATACCACAGCCCTGTAAGCTCCTCAATGGCACGGGCTCCTGGACGCAGGTCCAGCTGGCAGAAGCCACGATCGCTTGAGCAGTTCTCCAGCGCTGCAGAGCACTTGAAGGACCGCTAGCTATGCCAGGGCGGAGGTTTTTCGTTGTCCGACCCATCGCTGGCCACATCATGCACCGTAAAATCATCCTATCAACCTATACGCCTTACATCCTCAATCCTATTGACCCTATCCCCTTTGGATTTCTGCGCAGTTTCTGACGTGTGAGCCGCGAGCCTAAAGCCCTTGAGCATGCCCCGACGTTCGCTCACTATATCTTAGACTGCTTGCTGTCGTGACTGCTGGGATGGTACTCTTGTGGGAAGCACTTGCTATGATCGTTAGCTGGTGCAGCTCAACCCGCCGATGATCAACGACACTCATGCGACCCCTGCACGACTTCCGAAGCGATGTTATCATGTACACGAACGACGCATTCTGAACCAGCAACAAGAGAAGCCCAAACAATGGGGAGCATGGCGTCGTACCCCCGCTGAGCAAACTCGAAACTTCTGTGCATAAATGCTCCCAATAATATCAGGACCCCGTATCCCGAAAAGCCACGAGGGAGTCCTTGGCATCCTGTCTCCGTTGTAGTTCCTTTTCTCGGGCTACCCTAAACTATAGGATCCTAGATATAGAATTGGTTACACCAAATCACGGAATTACAATGGAGACTAGCCTAAACCCAAACCCTACTAGAGGTAAGGCCCGAGACCCCGGAAATTGAGCAAGTACCTCTTGAGCAGCGGGCCCCGATGCTTTTTTCTGTTGGAAGCTTCGAGAACCGGTTTACTAGGCGGATTTTGGGGGACGCTTTTGAGTTCCCTTACGGTCTTATTTAGGGTTTAGGGTATTGTGCTGGCATAGAAACCAAAAGAAGCCTATAAAGCAAATCTACCCAAGCTTACAGACAAACGGTGTGCTTGGCTGCAAACAAAGCCAAGACCGCGACGAAATCCGAACACACAGGCCCTCAGACGCACCAAGCGAGAGTGGCCGAGGGTCCAGGACGTCGAACCGGAATGGCCGTTTGATCTGCGCCCCGTGGAACCCCAGCTTCAAAATAAATCGAATCTTGTTGTGGGGTATACACTAAAGGAAGCTACGGTAAGGAACCTTGATTTGATGGCAAGGAGACGGGGAGGCTGTTCCGACAAGTTTACAAGATCCTAACGGATTTGAATTACTCGGTTCTGATGGTGGAAGAAGGGGCAGGAGGAGACTTTGGAGGCTCTACTGCGATTTTTCTGGGCTCTCCGTATGCTCCTGGCACTACGGCGAGATCACCAACTCGAAGTACTCCTCCTATGAAGAAGTCAAGTTTGCCCATGGCCACGACATCGATATCCTGCCTCTGAGGGTTTGCGACGATCCCTGGCCTCCTGAGCCGCCCTCGGGTCCGGATCATCCCTACGACAAGGAGGGGAAGGCCGAAGGTTTGCTCGCTCTGGCGATCCCACCAAGCCAAATCTACGTATGTGGATTGCAGGGGAAAGGATGCGCACTGGATCGCTGCCAGAATCGCGGAGAAGCTGTACCAAAAGCCTGCAGTTTATAGTATCTTCAGCCGTTTCAAGCAATCTAGGCACAGCATAGCATCCAGCTGTACTGCGCAGCATGCTATTGATATTATGACTAGTACAGGTGGCAACAGCACTCAGAGTAGCACACAATCCTGATGGCCAAAATGGTGCTCCAATTCCGGGACTGTTCGTTGCTCAACAAGACTGATTGTGCTCTCCCGTCTTCCCTTTCACAAACCTGGGCCGAAGGCTGCACCTCCAAAAAGCTGCCTGTAACACGCTGCATATCCTGGCTTGCGCTGCCAGCCATTTTTGTTTTAACGGGATGTAGAGATGTTGCGTGGATTGACAGTCCTCCTTATCGCCAGGAGCTCAGAGCGGATTAGATACCAGCTATGTGGAGTCGCCGGGGGGGGGTCTGAATCAGGGCACCTGTAGGTTAATACTTAAAGTGCGGATGCTTTGGGGCAACCAAAGAAACTTCACAGTTAGGAGCGTCGCACCTGTCTTGGCTTCATGGCGGTTGCAAGTCAAGTGACAGGTGCGGTTCTCAAGGCTACGTGACGCTGGCATTACATGCGCACTCTGGCACGCGTACGAGTTCAGGCCAGCCTCACGAAGATGTCGGCTTCGTACCTTCGGGAATTGCAATCTCGGTAGACTTCTCGACAGAATCGTTGGTTGTCAAAGAGACAGTCGAGAGTAGAGATCATCATCATCATCCTTAGAGTACCAGACTCTATGAGCATTATGAGTTCGTATGACCTATAAACACGCAGGCAGACAGTCTAGCAACAGTGCTTGTATGTTCTTGTGAAGCCACCCACCCATCATCCATAACCCCTAGTTTGAATCCTCAACCCTGAACCTAAACCCAAAAAACCCCAAGCCCTCAAACCCTGACCCCCCAAACCCTGAAGCCGCAAGGCCTTGCAGCCCTACAGCTCAGAGAACAACCAAAGTCCTAAAGCTTTAAACCCGAAAGCTGCAGCGACTGAAAGCCTAAGCCCTAAACCTGTAAACCTTATACCCTAAAGCCTAAACCCTAAACGACGACGCCCGGATTAGGCTCTGGCCTGGCATGGCTCCTCGGCCCTCCCGGCACACATTCGGCCAGGAGATCGGAGGACCTTTACTAAAGGGTTTAGGGTTTAGTGGGGTTTTGGGTCGTTAGGGTTGGGGGGTTAGGGTCTTCAGAGTTCACGGCGTTGAGATTTAAGGGTGGAGGTCCTTCAAGGAACCCAAAACAATCTAGCAAGCGTGGCAAAATCTCAAGATTTTGCTTGAAAGCCGCATTGAGGATCCTAACAATAAGGTCGAATGCAGATTCCTTCACGCTCTCGAGGGCCATATTCTTCTGCGGTTATGGGCCGGGACCAGGGTTTCTTTCAAAATTCCTGGATATACTAAGGACTTCAGAAATGGTCATACTTTCGACCGTTCCCTTGAGCTCCAGTTGCATGCCAATTTTCAAGTCGAACTTGAAACCGTATCGATTCAGGGTTTAGGATATGCCGCATGCCAGCGTTGCAGTATTTGAGAAATGCTTGTCGTTTGCCGTGACCAGGCAACTTCGGCGGTACGCAGATCATGAAACACTCTACCAGCGTGTTTGCTGTTTCCGTTGTCAGTCAGAGGTCTTAGTTATCCAAAAACCCAAAGCATCGCCTTTCTTTTCGCTTGACAAGTGCTTCCATAGACTCTCTGAGAATGCAAAGAGCTTGCTCCTTCCAGAACATTTCCCGTTGTCAGAGGGAGTATTCGAGGGTGGGCTGGACATGCAGAAACCCGCAAACAAAGATGCTTCCTTTTGATTCCCTCGACCCCCGCAAATCCTTCAAATTGCTCAAAACCCCCAGTTGTCTGCAGGATCTATGTCAATGGCGTTCCCTTGCACATGAAGGGCGTGAACTGGAACCCGGTCGCAGTTGGGGCCTCCCACCCCTTCGGCCCGGGACACAGTAGGGGATGTGAGCGATAATCCGATAACCACACAATCTTACGGCGCAAGAACATCGAAATGCAGCCATAGCAGTTCTGATCAGATCGCAATGATTACATATTCCCCATACAAGTAGTAGGTTACCAGAAATTCTGATGATCGCACCGGCAGTCGCGCGGATGTCTCTGAGACCTGGGCAAACCTAGAACCCCAGACTTCAATTCCCAAAGTCCTAAAGACCTGAACACTAAGCCCCCGATCACTATAAGCCACTCTTCCCAAAAAGTACTCGCTTAACTAAGAGAAAGTCCGATGGCTCGAGCAGATCCGAAGTGGCACAAAGCATTGAGTCTGACTACATCCCTTGAAAGTCTACCGTGGAGCACTATCATTGATCATGTATGCGGTCTCTTATTAGTGCTCATGTGTTTGCTATGTTGTGTTATCGCCTTGGGTCCTAAGGCCTCGCGTTCGCTGACTATGTAGTGCGAGACGCTCGCATTATGGCAGAGGCGCGTCTCACCTGCTGGGGACGCTTAGGCTGCCGGTACTTGCTCGGAGAGCTGAGCTTTGAGAATCGCAGGATCCGAGCTGCACAGGTTGAGGGTTTCGAGTTGGCCCTAAACCCTCAACCCCAAGCCGATGCGGAGTTTCGGCGAAGACCTTGCGATGTGATTTTCGCGCAGGCCGGCGTCAACGTGGTCAGGACAGCTTCGGGAAAGATGGGTTCAGCCTGCGAAAGAGAGGGCAGGGAAGGATAGTGGGATGTGGTGTCACGGAGTTCTCTTTCTCTGGCCCTTCTTATGTTGGTGTGCTCTTGAAGGCTCGCAGCGGTTGGGTCTGAGATTGTTGTCTGAGTTGGAGTTGGTCTGGCGAGCTGGACCTCTGACCCGAGATGCTTGCTCCACAGCTCTTTGTTCGAGATCCTAATATGACTTAATGCACAGTCCTGAACTACTGGCTTTTGGTTTCGGAGCGGTTCCCGGCGCGAAGCTTGAAACTCCCGAGTGTGCTGCCCTTCATCTTCCAAGCTGCTTGAAAAGCAAGGACGTATGAAACCGTGACCGACCAGGCGGGGGTCTCAGCGGCCGGCAGAATTCAGGGCTTCACCCGCACTTCCTGCGGTGGCACTGTTGAGTTTAGCATTTTTTGTCAGGGGCTCAGGGGCTTAGGGTTTAGTTTAAGGTTCCGAGTTGAGGATTCTGCATTTAGTATCATGGCCTGAGGAGAATCTTGGGACATCGGGGCTCGTAGCAGGCATCGCATACTACATCATCACAGAATCCCCACCCACAATCAGGGCCACAAATCAACGACTGGGGGCCGCAAGCCGTTGAAGGCTGTGTAAGACTGTTTGAGGTTCGACGAGTTCGATGTGATATCACCGATGCTCGGACAATACACGACAGCCCTGCCCTCCGACCTATCTGATGGGCATTGTGAACCGTTGCAGCATAGAGTCCGTCAGTCCACAGCGTTACGAAGCGGTATGGTCTATACGAATCCAACCTTCTGTAACACGCATGCGCGACAAGGCAATTTGTTACCGTTATACTGTCCCTCTTCGGAGACCAAGCGGGCCAATAGGCTTTTTTCAATGCCATTCCGCTATTGCCGAATCATTCTCACTCGGGTGATCTGTGCTTCTGCATATAATAACAATCCTACTACTTCGGGTACTATACTAGGGTCCCCTATTTCCGGAAACTGCAGCCAAGGCCGTATTAGACGAGCTCTGGCGAAACGGCATCCAGGCAAGCCTTGCAACCACTGACATTGCTCAGTGTCGTTCTACTCGAAGTCCCGGAGATTCGCGTTGTCGAGGCATGTCTAGTTCCTTTGTTTCAGAGATGCATAATTTCCGGTACCCGGTTGCTGCGGGCATGAAGACTCTGCCGGATGCTCGTTGTCCTCAAATCCAGCCGCTGTTTCTCTGGCCTTGCAGATCCTGAACACCATCTACTCCCATGCCGGGAAACCTCTCGAAGCTGTTCGGAAAGAGGCCGGGGAGTCTCGGCTCTAGGCGAGGCTTCAGGGACAGCCGCGGGTGATGTTTTGCATTTATTCTTGCTAGTGGCAAATATGGTAACCCAAGCATAGCCATGAATGTAGGGGATTTGCAACAGCTTTGTGCCTGCAGGTGGGGTTAATGATTCGGAGATGTGCAGAAAGCAAGCGTCACTTGTCCAACTTCCTGAACTCAACGTCACCTCAAGCCCAGAAGCAGGCCTTTTGTAGCTGAAGCCCCTTTTTGCAGTAAATGGCACACTTTTGAAGCTCAGGCATGGGGTTTATGGTGGTTTCGGGTTTCGGGCTTGCGGTGTCGAATTCGTGTTTCGCACACCTTGGATGCGCACTGCCCAAGAAGCGAAGTCCATCAGCTGTGAAGGTGGATGCGGCCCCTTCGGTGGCATTTGGCTTCCTCACAGCTCGAGATTTGGCTTTTTCGGCTCTGAGGAATTGAATTTCAGGCTTTCGGGAACGAAGATCCTCAGATAAGTTCGGCCTTGAGTGCTTTGTGAGATGTGATCCCCACCAAAAGCCCCTTTAAAGATGTACCCATCTGAACCCATCTGAAGTCTCAACCCTGTATACAGTTGCTTGGGAGTAAGTATCTAAGGATACCAAACGCTTCACGGCTTTATCCGAACAAAATTAAGCCATCAACCCCTATAAAACGAAAGCATTTCTTCAATCCCTGCAAGTAACAGGCTAGAAAGTCGGACGCTCCAAGCCCCAAACTCCCTACACGCCCCTAAAGGTGAAGCATCATCCTGCCCTTTTGATGTGGGTGGCTGGGAACGAGCGGGCGGCTCAGAACCAGCAACCTTTGAATCGCCAAACGGTAGAGGCTTTGGCAGGCTTCTCTGAGTGTCTCCGGGTTTCTATAAAGGGTTCTTTAGGAGCTTTAATGGGGCTTTCCACGAGAGTTTATAGGGCTTCTAGAAGGTGTGCTTGCCGTTGCCTGGATCGCCGTTCCCAGCATCCTACCTCGCCCCAGACGGTACGTGTACGTATATAGGTATATAAATAAATAAAAAAACATATATATATATATATGTACGCGGAGAGACCCCACAGACTACAGATGCGTCGAAATAAGTAGTTAGGCACGCGAAGTGTTCGTATACGTATGTATGCATGCATGTATGTATGGATTTGCGTATGTACGTGTATGTATGTATGTATGTATGTATGTATGTACGTGTGTATGTACGTGTGTATGCATGCATGCATGCATGCATGCATGCATGCATGCATGTATGCATGTATGCATGTATGCATGTATGCATGTATGTATGTATGTATGTGTGTATGTATGTATGTATGTTTGTATGTATGTGTATGCCTATGCCTATGTCTATGTATGTGTCTATGCGTATGGGTTTAGGGTTCTGTGTCTGTGTGTATATACATATATATATGTGTGTGTGTATGTATGTGTATGTGTTTGTGTCCGTGTCTGTGTCTTTGTCTGTGTGTATGTGTGAATGTGTGTATGTTTGTATGCGTATGTGTATGTGCATGTGCATGTGCATGTGTATATGTGTGTGTGTATGTATGCATGCCGATACGCATGTACAAACTGGTACTCCCTAAGGTCTAGAGCACACGTGTGCATCTCTCGAGCTGCATGCCTCGGAGCAGCCGTCATAAGGTGGAACTACAATGGCTGCTACCAGCACATGAACTTGGATCAGTGTGGTAACCGTTTAAACGAGGTGGCCAGGAGCTCGGGCTTCCTTTGGAGATGGACACCTCCCTGTTCTGAGTTGTGGAAGGTGCTGCCACCCATGGTGCATGACAGCTACGCCAGTCGGCTATCCTGAGGCCAAGATTGTGAAAAGGTACGATCAGCAGCATCCTGTTGCAACGGCCTCAGCAGTTGTTCACGGTGACGTGTTGAACAAGAGCGGGAACAATATTCTGCCATCATGAAGACGTGCCATACCTAGTGGCCGTGGACGGCCAGCTTTGGCATCAAGTGTGCTTGTCAGGGTTATTGGAGGTTTCCAGCTGGAAGACCCGGCAAATCGCAAGTTGTTTCTGCAGAACTCGTATCTTGTGTAGGTGCAATCCAATCGTGCTTACAACAACACGGGCACGAGAGTGGCTCCATTCCATCAGCTGTGTTTTACTTACACGTGAGTTGTGCTCGCTTGAATTAAAATTACATCTGCCCCGGGTTCCTGAGGCATCGGTGTATGGAGAAGCTCCGCCCGTGGATGTGATCCATAAGATGGATGCCATTGATGTGGTTGCCTCAAAGGATCTACTGCAAGGGTTGTGGAGTTGCCGACAGGTGCATGTGTGCAATGTGAAATCAGCGTCACTGCTCCGTGCAGGGAGAAAACTTGAACCCCCAACCCCTTAAACCTAAAACAAAAACCCTAACTAAGCCCATTACCCTCCGACAAACACTCCACAGGTCTGGGGTGTCAACTACTACGACGAGCTAACCTTCGGAGACCTCTTCAAGCGTTTCCGCCTCGGTAGGAACACGGTTATGGTCAAGGCTTTAGTGAGACTTTAGTGCTTAGGGCTTAGGGTTCTGGATTTAGGAGTTTGTGCTGAGGGTTTAGGATTTGGGGATACGGGTTTCGCACCTAGCTAGGGTTTAGGATTCCACTGGCTCTGTAACCTTAAAGTAGCTGTAGTCCCGAAAACGACCCGAAGATCATCAGTCTGAGCATCAAGGTGCCAATGAAGCAGTCTCTCACTAGAGGCCTTTCGCAAACCCGTCTTCAATAGTCTACCTGAAGGGTCAGCTCATCTCGCCAACTTCAACTTGAGGCTGAAGGGATCGAGCTCAGAGTTAGAGGTTCAGACTTGGGCCTTGGGCCAGATATTGGGTTCTTAAGATTTGCGGCCTCTGATTCGGAGTTCCCATACGAAGGATCAGTCTGTGGGTTAGCTAGCAGAACCCCTGCCTATTTTGGGCAGGAACACCAGCAGTCACCCGATTAGCCGATAATGCCCTTTCTGCCCCAATACTGACTCCACCGCCGCCCCCCGCATCTGCCCCAAGTAGCCACTCTCCCATGGACCCTGCCAGAGACACATCAATGGGTTGTGTTCAGTACTTATTTGCTGTGACCCTGTCTGGTGGATCATGACGAGAAGCAGAAGTGGATCGAAGGTCGGCCTGGCATGTTTGTATGTTTGTCTTCCAAGTCCGAGTGCCGAGTTTTGAGGCAGACGGGGCATGTGATTGCCTAGTTATTTGGGCTCACTGACACCCAGCGTAGCCTAGCATCTCCAGACTCTTTGGCAAATGTGCGGTGCGCCTGCGAGGATGACTGTGCGCAAGATCATTGCTGCACGTATCGCTTCCGTTGGAGCAGTGTGCGCTTTTGCTTGCACGAGTGCATCAGATTGCTCACACAGGTTCGAACTCGCTGATTCCGGAAGGAAGGGTGAGAGCTTCGACTTCCTTGCAACAAGAAGAAGACATGACCGTGGACATGTTCGGCAACGACACGGCTGACTCACAGCGGTGATTATGGATTGATGAGGCGGATGAGACGTCAATGTTAGCATCAGAACAGATACGTCAATGTTGTTGCGAAGTGCCGAAGTCCAAAACTCAAGGTTCCCATTGGTCTTCTCTGTTATCTTCGGCAAGGGACAGTCGGGCAAAGAGCGCGTGGACCGCGCAGGAATGGTTTGCCATGCCGGGGTCTTGATTGAAGGTATGTTTGATGTGAACGGATCTACTTATCCGTATGCGTTTGTCGAGCGATGGCCAGACGGAGTTCAGATGACCTTTTACAAGGTAAGAGACGCCATCCATGAGCACATTCCTGCTTACAGTTTTGAAGGAGACGCCAAGATTTCACTCCTGGTCAAAAGCAGACAGCATGGCACAGTCCGTCCTTGGCGAGCTCGATCGTGAGATGTTCTTTCGGGCATTCAAAACTCTGCAGGACCTCGACGAAAAGACACAGTGCACGAACTGCGTTGCCTTTGCTGCCCGTTTCGGGAGGATGTTAGTGGATGAAGAGATCGAAGATTTCTTCTCGAGCGAATGCCTTTCCATGGCGACTCAGCAAAGAGCCTGACCGGACAAGCAGTGAGCATAAGTTGTGCGTAAACGAGTTGTCTGCAAGCAAACGTGACTGCACCCAACGAACGCTGAGCAGCCCAACTTGACATCTGACATGGCAGGCTGTTGGCCGTCTTCGCCGTGCAAGTGCGCAACGACACTGCTCTACAAGCCGCACTTGCATCCGCCCACGAGCCTGGGGGGATCCTCCGTCTTTGCCCCCGTTCGACAAACAATATTTCCATCATTGCATCAAATATTTTATACGTAAATCATGAAAGAAGCTATACATGACGATATGGACACATCGTATGATACAAGGACTTAATACAAAACACATCAACTGGATCATCAAATGCAACGGTTCCACATGCATTAACAGAACAGGTTACGCCTCTACAAAAGATATGCTTGGGGGAAAGCAAGAAACCTCTCCTGCTACCCGAACCAGAAATTCATATGTATTCAGGAAGGAAAACACATTGCTAACTCGGTTAGATACAATGATGGATGTATAGCTGAATAGCAGAGCCACGCAGAGCCGAGTGATCTTCTGAGCGAAGCGGTAGGCTTGGTTTGCCCTACAATGCTGCAGACCGACGACTTGTTAACTATTTTCCTAGTGGCAGTAACACCTATACTAGGCGCAACGGGGAGCGAAAGACATCTTGGAGAGTTTCGTTTACTCAAACCCTCAGATGGTATTGCGAGACCAAGGCTTTGCAGAGCGATCGACGAAGCCGTTTTTTCTCGGCGAGTACGGTGCGGATGCGTGCCGCTGCGCTTCTGGATCTTTCTGAGGATATTGAAAGGATGCAAAAGGGGTTGGGAGCAATGCAGCTCGTTCTGGGGGAGGTACGACACCACCATCACTTCTGTGAACGAGGACTCTGATGCACCTTAGGCCTTAGGCTCTCCTAGGTGCCTTTCTCATGTGTCCTTCGTTGCAATAAGCCAGTTCAGCTGTCGCCAGCGCTCGGAAGCAGCATTCCTTCGTCTAGTGTAGGTTCAATCTAGGAACTTTCTTCAGGGCCTCACTGATGGCGACAGTCTTTAAGCCACGAGTCTGTGTCAAGGCTGAAGGGGCTGTTTCCCTTAAAGTCTCCAACTCAGCTTTCGGCCCAGAGTGCGACTTCGCAGGATGCGCAGGCCTACGCAACAAAAGTCTTGACGCCCCGCCGACACGTTTATCAGCGGAGGGTTGTTTCAGAAACAACCGAAGCTTGAAGTTGCCTGGCACCCTGTTCTCAAACGTGCGCAGCTCACGCCGCATGCCTAACTGCGTCGAAATTTGGCCACTCCTTATTTCGTGGTGTGACAATCTTAATCCTCTCTTTGTCTTTGAGAGGATTTTCTTCTTTTGGCTTGCATGATATAGAACCCAAACCAGACAGGGTTGCAACGCTGTTGAAGTCGCCATCTAAATGGCAGGGAGCAGATCATGGAAAACAGCGCCATCTTCCCTGGTGGCATTTGCACGGACCTGAGTGGGTCAGCTTATGGTTGCTGTTCATAAACCAGAAGCCCCACGTTCTTCCGGCCTACGTTCGGAAGCTTGGAGCCTCAACACTTAGGTTCTGACTGAGAAAAGATGCGATCAAATAATCCTTGCAACGTGGAAAATGGCCCTAAGAAGCGAACTGAATACTGAACCCTAGACCCTGAACCTTGACCTGAATCCTCTGAGCAGTTAGACAAAAAAAATGCCGCAATACAGCCCACAAATGGTAGGATCTAGGTGTTAACGTATCCCAAGCATGGAGACCCGATCAGACAGAACCCCCAGGTGAGAAAGTCTAGCACTAAAGCCGTAAGGCCCAAACCCAGAACCCACTATACAGCCCAAGCCCTAAGCCCTAAACCCAAAAAGTCGGCTCTCTTGGGAGTTTTCATGGCCATTCATATTCATATTTCTAGTACCCTTGTATAGTGCTTCTTCGAGTGCCTTGGTGCTCGGTTGAGGACAGGATTTCCGACTTTTTTCCTAGGCTCTGGTGGACTTATCTTTGAGCTCGCGGATGAGTGGTGGAAAGACGGCGGTGGTAGCCACCTGGCAAGACGCAGTCAGTTTGTAACAATTGTTTATGTGCGGTAGATCGGGAGGCGTCCTTCTCGGTGTGAATAAATTCCTATACATAATTTAACTGTGCTTTCATGCCATGACTTGCTTGTTGTTGAGTTAAGATTGTTGCTGCTCAATACAAACATATATATATATATATATATGTATATATATACGCACATGTTTATGTATGTTTTCGTTTATAATATATATATATATATATACAGATATAGATATACATGTGTTTGTGTGCACATACGCACTTTTGCCGATATTTAAGTACGCATGTAAACCTTACACACGCATTTGTTCATATGCAGAATGTAGCCAAGTCTCACTTCTCGTATGCATGCATGTATGGATAGCTGTATGTGTTTGTGTTACTTGTTGTTTATCTCGGTGTGTTCATGTTCATTTATCTGTTTACTTGATTACCTTTATCACCTATGGATGTACTCGTCTCTGCGTGCTTGTAGTTGTACAATTTGTGTTACACTCTGGTTTACTTCTGTGGTTAGCGTGACTGTTTGTGCATTCGCGCCTTGGCTATGTGCGCGCTTTTGTGTCTTGTTGTATCTACGTGCGTCGGTACGCGTCGTGTTGTCTCTTCGTGCCTCCATTTATTGTTGGTTCAGTCCACTATCTACTTCTGCCTCATGCAGCTCTATCTCTTGGGGTAGAAGCAGGCATCTCACCTGTGAGTATATGTATAAATATGTTAATTATGTATGAAAACAGGGTAGCAGCAGAGGTGTGTGTGTGTACATATATGTTTCTGCACATATAATGTTGTGCGCGTGTACAGGTATGGTAAAGTCTGGATGTAGAACGAGGATGACTCTTAATAGTTCCACGGGTTCTAAACTCTCAACACCAAGCCCTAAACCCTGAACTTAAGCCCAAAGCCTTGAATCATAAAGTCCTAAGCCCTAAGCCCTAGACCGTGAACCTTCAACCCTGAATCCCTAGACTAGGAAAAACCTAAGCCCTAAAGCCCTTAAACACATAAACCCTAAAACTATCAAGCTTTGGAGTCCAAAGCCCAGGCCCTGAGGCACAGGACACTGGCGGCCTGGCGCCGGGAGGCTGACGGGGGCGCAGGGTGTTTAGTGCCTCTTTGAGGAGTAGCATTCTGAAAGTTTCTGAGAGGAGTCTAGAAGGATTCTACAACTTTCTACGAGGGGTCTATGAGGGGGTCTATGAGAAGGCTATAAGGGGTGAAGGGCTTTAGGTTTCAGAGTTAAGAGTTTGGCTTTTTGAGTTAGGGTACAGGGGTCAAGGGCTGTGAGTCTGTGTTTTTTCTGGGGTTAGTGCTGTGGGTCTAGCGTCTAGGGTTGAGACTAATTTCTAAGGCAGCGGGTGGAGCAGCTGTGGGCGGTGAGGGCGGCGACTCGCTGAGATGGGGTAAGCACACCGAGAGGGCGGCAGAAGGCACACAGGGATGGTCCGGCGGCGGGTTCGGGCAGGTGTGGGCCATGAGTCTGGCGGGGACTTCTTGCTGTTATATAAATGGTTCCAACTATTCTGATTAAAGCCTCGGTATACTTGTCATGTGTGGAATATAGGGAAATCAGTTATTAACGTGGGGTCAGAGACGATAATGGCTGTAAGGAAAACATCGCGACTCTTACAGCGCCAGGCGGTCCCTTTCCCGATCGAGTCTTCAACGAGGAATGGTGTGAGCCTCGAGTTCTTCTTCATCCTAGTATAGTAATATGGTACATTACTTGCTGTGGTAAACCACCATAGTAGGGTGCTGTTTTAGTATATCAGCCAATGTGCATTATCATAATAAGACTTCCAGTAGATCTTGAAAGAGAGCCTCTTCGGATAGAGCCTGAGATCCAGGATTTTCTGCTTCAACAGGCATGCAGAGCTCGATATGCTCGGCGCTGTTGTCTTTGTTGCAGCTGTTGGAGATTCTCTGGGTTTAGGGATTAGGGTTTTAGGGCTGAGGGTCCAGGGTTGAGGAAAAGAAGAAGATGGTAGTTCGAAGGCTGCAATGTGCCCCGCGCACAGGAGATCCACCCTTTGGGTTTCATCACACAGTTGCTTGCAAGCACCATGAAGCTCAGACTATGTGCCTTCGTAGTCGTCTTGTCAGCTTTAAGAGATGTGCACCGATCTCAACCCACAACTCAGGCAAGCATGTCTAGGAGAACATACACGTAAGCTCAAGAGCAGGTTGCCTGAAGGTTGAAGTAGGGCTTCGCAGCAATAGCCTTCCGGGGATCCTTTTGCTGCGCCCAGCATGAGCTTGAAAGGTGGGGTCTTTTGACTGTGGAGCGCGTACCGCGGAAGGCCGGATGTTCGACTTGAGCTCACGTAAGTCGTCTTCCCTTATGGTCCCCATAATTATCGTACAATATGTCCCAAACCATATTTGTCAAGGCCCGTATCTATCTAAAGCCGGTTCAGAAGCAACTTTCTTCAGCCACGGTCACCTGGGACTTGCTCAGGGAAACTTGCACTCTTTGGCAATGGTGAGCAGTGATACTACCGCAGGATGTTGGACATCTAAGAAGGCTTTCTTCTTTTGGCCACTCCGATGCAGGCCTACTACGCCTATGCTGCCCTGGCAATCCCCCGCCCAGACCTGGCCGAATCCGTGCTGAAACACGGTGCGCCCGCCGAAGCATGGGGCACACGGTAGCAGGGTAGGGATCAGCATCTACAAGCATGATTCCTAGACCCCACGCCCTAAATCCAAAAGCCTAGTTGGGATGTGTTGGGCTGCAGGGCTTCGCTGGGCAAGTCTTCCTTGTGACGCCTCGGGGTGGTTGAGAGGATGCTGCCTAAACACTGCATCCCAAGCCCTCAAAACTCGAAACCTATCATGGCTCTAAGCTACAAGCCTTGGACCCTTAAACCTATTCTCAATCCCTTATAGCCTTATAGACTCCCTCTAGGGTCTAGATCCCTTTAAAATCCTTAAAGATTCCTTCTAGGTTCTAGATCCCTTTCAAATCCTTAAAGACCCCCTCTAGATTCTAGATCCCTTCCTTTCCACAGAAAGCCACCCCAAAAAAAGACTTCATCGCCAGGAGGCAACGCCACGGAGGGCCTGAGGAAGAGCTGCACTCCACAGGGCCCCTCGGCAGCTTTAATGATGGGGTGTTGGGTTTGAGGACTTGAGGTTCAGGACTTAGGGTTTAGGGATTAGGGTTTTGTGGGGTTTAGGGATTAGGGTTTAGGGTATGAGGGTTTAGGGATGCGTGTTTAGGGATTAGCATTAGCACTTAGGGTTTGAGGTTTTGATGACAGGGTGTAGGGTTTAAGCATTAGTAGGGCTCATGGTCTTGATGATGAGGTCTATGGCAGGCGGTACGACGAGTCTCGAGTTTGAATTTTCCTTGTGAGACTTTTGATAGAGATGTCTTAGGGCGCGGGTAGGGATCGGAATAGTGAGAAATCAAGCCCCCTTATAACTCAAACATAAGTATTCCACAATCACAAGTATCACCAAAGCCAAAACTGTCTTCCTCAAGGCCCCTATTCTAAGCGTTACGGCCCCTATACGAGAACCGATAGGGTACCCCGTACTAAACCCCAAAACCCGACAACCCAAAACCCCTGAAGCCCTAAACCCCAAAACCCTAGCAAAACAAAAACCTCAACCCCTCAAGCCGAACCTCGTAAACCCCTAAACTGGGCTTTGGAGTACCATACTTTAATACTGTTTTTCTTAAAGGAACCCTTATGAAATAGAAGTTTATACTTTTTTCTCCCGGGTTACTTAAAAGCCCAGTAAAAGTTTACAATCCTAAACCCTCAACCGCTGACCTCAGGCTGCACGTTGGTACCTCGTCCGCGGCAAGAGTTCTGCCCCCTTCAGGCAAGCCTGAGTTGAAGGGTTTAGGGCCAGGGTCGAAGAGGTTTCAGGGTTTCGGTGTAGGGTTTAGGAAAATCTTCAGTACCCCAGTTTGCTTGTGGCTTACGAGGGGCCCACTATTGGGTTTCACGGTTCAGGCCTTTGGAGCCTAGGAGCTTTATTTATATGGTTTGGAGGTTTTTGCCCTCTAGGGTTTAAGGTTTAGGCTATAGAGTTCGGGGATTTTGGGTTTGAGGCTTTGGATTTTGGGGCATTGCAGCCTTTGTGCTTTAGGTTTAGAGTTGGTTTTGGGGTTTAGGGTCTACCCAAAAAACACTTGTTGGAGGCTTCGGACCTTTTTAGGGCAAACTGCGATAAGCCAATGCGTGCGGCGTAAAGCGGTCCGAGTAGCACGTACCTCATGCGGAAACGACTGCAGGACTCAGCCGAAGTCCGTCAACCGAAATGGCCATAGGGATTCAGATGCGAACACACCCGGCACCACATGATAAAGGGAGTCCCAACTCATGTATCCCGGCGGTGTAAGGGGAAAAACACTGCCAGTGCTTTGGTTGTCAAAAAATCTTGGAAACCTCAACCTACACCCTCTCAGGCGTTCTCAGCTCCACGGTCACCAAAGCCCCAATTGGAAGCTGGTAGAAAAGTTAAGGGTACGCCATTTTGGAGTGGGGTACCGAGAAGTAGCGTGTGTCCTTATGTTAGGAACGCCACAATTTCCAAAGGAGAAGTTGCCTGTTGCAGACGAGCAGACGTCCTTCAATATTTGAAAGCCCGCTTTCCTGCTCAGGGTTGCGGGCACTTGTTCGGAGAGGGGAAGAAAGAAGTTGCGAGCTCAGAAAACCCAGCATAGGAGTTGATCTGCTTTGCCTGTCTCCTGGGATGTGTCATATTGTTGGTGCCCTTTGGGGCGTGGTGTAGGTCTTCCATCGCGGCTGAAAGTCGTCGCTATCGCTGCTTTTCTGTACACTGATGTTGATGCTCATTCTACATGTGCGCCTCAAGGTGGATAATGTGTACAGTGTACATATGCGATGAATATTCATGCGGTGTCATGTGGTTGTGTGTATATATGGTGATCTGTGTGCCTGCTCGCAGGCGCTTTTTCGCTTATTCACATGCACTCTTTCTTGGTTCAAGACACATCTGTTTACTGTTGCTATTTTATTGCTTGATTTCTTTATGTGCACCGCTGTGTTCGTGTGACTGTGCTTGGCCGCGGCTGCGTGCTTGCACTGCAAGCGTGTCCATGTTGGACCTGCACATGTCTTTGGAAAGCTATGTGTATGCAGTGTATGCATGAAAACACATATGCAACAATGAATTGTGTATATGTAAATATGCACAGTTAGGCTTGAAGTACACGTGTGTTTGTCTGTGTGTGTGTGTGGTCTCATGCATGCGTCACGTATCTACATACACATATACATATGTACATACACAAGTATCATACATACATACATACGTCCGTACATACACATACATGCGTGCATACATACATGCACGCATGAACGTACATAACAACTTACGTGCTTAATCACCACATATGAAGTCTACCAAGCCTTCTCCTCTTATTAAGCGCGACGAAAAGCTTCTCTGCACAGGCCAAGACGCCGAACCCTTGAGGACGCCAAATGTCGGTTGTGGGGCCACATGACCGAAAATGGTTTGAGTTTTGATGTCGGGTCAGAGACTAAACCCTAAACCCTAAACCCACAGCCTAAACCCTACTTGTCCAGGATTTGCGGTTTGAGTGTAACGGGCTCAGCTGAGGTCTGGAGGTCCGGCTCCCTGAGCTTCCGAAGAGACTTGAACGGGGGTGGGACTGCTGAGGGCTTTGGGTTTTTTTGTTGTTTAAGGGTTTCAGGGTTAGGGGTTCAGGATGGCTTTTTGAGCACAGACGATCAGAAGTAGTGCCTAATGAGTAGTATGCACATGCATGCAATGCCGCATGTACCACGGAAAAACAGACGAGCTCCAGCAAGCTATTTATGCACCGACAATTCGACTGCGATTCAGTGCAATGCTACAGTGAACTGCACGTAACTAACCAAAAGTTGTGCAAAAAAAGTTTCGGCTCGAAGACATTGGTGCTTCGGGAAGTAGGGTATCCCTACAGTACAGCCCTTGTAAATAAAGCCTTTCCACACCCCATCAAGTGCAGAAAAAGCTTCTAGAATCTCCCTAGAGCATACATAAAAAAATAAGGTGCAAGTGTGCTTTGAAACACCCCGATCAGGTGATCCTTCCTGTAGCTCCTTCTCAAGGTGCCATGCCATCCACGGGATGCCCACGAAAGTTTAAGAGTTGCGACAATGTAGGGGTTTCATGTGGATTCTAGGGAGGTTTTGTGTACCAGTTCTGTGACGGCTCACGAAGGGCTTCTGAAATTCTAACATGGCCCCTTGAGACTCCACACGCCTTTCACAAAGCAAATGTCATTCATGTTTCAAGTATCCCGAATATGATTCCAGATATAGTCCACAATCAGGGTTGCTGCCTGCGAGGTTGCTCAAAGCTACCTTATTTGTAGATCATTTTATTAATAAGGATCCTACTGTTTAGGGTTGCTGTTTAGGGTCTACCTTTAGGCGTGTTTCGCAGGAGGCTTCTTAGGATGTTGCAAGAGGCACTTGGGGTTTATGGCGTGATAGGGTCGCACTAGAGGTTCGTAGGGTTTACAGCAGGTAGGTAATTGAGGGCGTTCTTATAGAGCCGAGCCCTAAACCCTAACAACCCTCCAACCCTAAACCCTAAGAACCCCAAAGCCCCCACAGTTGCCCGGCCCGGCAGCGGTTGGACTCAGAAGATGTTCTTCGTAGCTTTGGAGGCTCAGCACTCGTGATGTAGACACCCCATGCACATTGTAGGGGCCCTGATTAACTTAATGATTAGTATAGGGTTTTGGGGTATTACTTAGAGGGGAATAGTACTGTCAATTTCTCCGACCCCTATGTTATTCTTGATTTGGGGACTTCGACTGTCGTATTCTCCATCCCGCAGAAGGTACAACTGTTTTCCTGCCCGGATAAACATGCACTCAAGCCCCAAACCCAGCACCCTAAACCCCAAAAACTCAAAGCCGAAATCCGCGGACCCAATTCCGAGCATAAATCATCAACGCCCTAAAAACCAGAAAATCCGTTTCAGAAAAAACACTGCACTCCGCCATCCCCTACGGAACCTTGTTTGAGCAGCCTCATAGAATCCCGAAGTCGTTGCTCAAGGCCCAAGATGGAGCCTGATCTCACTGAGAGCCTGGCTGGGTCGAGAAACGGCCTCGACCCTTCCCTTGTGCGCACCCTCCTTCTGTGAATTGGGCTTTGCAGTCTCAGTCTTGGGTTGAGAGTTTAGGGTTTCGGCTTTTCAGCGATTTAGGGGTTTACGGATTTAGGGGTTCGTGTTTAGGGTTCAGGAATTGTCTCTGCATTCAGGCATTCTACAGCTTTGTCGCGGCTATGTGTGCGTTCGGCATAGACTTAGAGGCCTCACAGCTTGCATGCTTGGATGCATGTCAGACTTGCATGTACATGGCACATCTATCGCATGCACAGACCGAAAGGTAACCCTAAAAGTAACCCTCATCGTGCGCAACCCCTACGGTAACCCTAATCCTAATGATAGCAATCCTAAATACATGAAGCCAAAGCACAGAAGGGAGTGCTGCCACATCGCAGGGGTTGTGGACTTGTGCACAGTGGTCCCTCTCCCAGGAGATGTCACGACATGCCGTTCTTCCGTCTACTTTGTTTGGGTAGACCTTCACAGCGCAGGCAGTCAAATTGCCGCAGCTGCCTTCGATGGCTTTCTTGGTCCCAGCTGAAAGCCGCGACTGGAAAGTCAGATGGAGGTTTCTGAAAGCACTGGGTCCCTTTCGGATGCGCCTTCCGAGTCCGAGTGATCTAGTACTACACGAGCTCGTTTCAGAAACATCCGGATCAGCAATCAAGATGTTCCAAAATCCATGGGAGATGCGAAGCCGCTGCAGCTGCACCGGAGCCACCACGCAGTTTCCTCAACGTCTATGGTACTTTACATACATAGATCAGGCCTGCCAGAGGTTTGATTCATGGCCGAAGCGCGTACAAAAGTAGCCATTGCTGACCGATGTAGCACAACATCACAGCTACTGGCAGCATCGGAATCGCAGCTGCTGCGTTGCTGCATCGGGCAGCCATGTCGTAGAGCAGACAACAGTTCGCAGTGCTCATACGCTCGAATTGCCCTCAACTTCCCCTCAGCCCTTAATTACCCGACCCTAATCAAGTTCCTAAGCCCAACAAGTCTGCAGCAGATGGAAGAATGAATAAAAGCGAAGAGCACATGGACTTGCAATCCGAATAGTATCCTTTATCCTTTACACTAACCCTAGTAGTAACCCTAGTGATAGCCACTAGTAACCCAAAACGCAATCCGTTTTAGTAGCCCGAGTAAACTTGATCGCGTCCAATAGGAGGGGCGGATAGTGACCCTTTCGTGACCTTACTAAGGGTTTCAAGTTAGGGTATAGGGTTTAGGGCGCAAGAATCAAGATTCAGGATTCAACTGTCTACTTTTCTTGCTAGATTTGGTCGGTGTGACTTGCATGGCTAATCGGTACATGGAAGTTCAAGCCGATAAGCTGCTTCAACTAGCAGCTAGCCCTTGTGAAGTGGCATGGCTGCAATTCACCCCTCCTTGAGCCAAACAGGCAAAGCCTGAATTCATTTAGCTACGACTACACAGGTGTTGGACTTGAGTTGCGTGTTCGCGTACAGTCCAACAGTTTGCGGGACTTGACACGAGGCTTTGAGTCCCAGATTTCTTTCCTTACATAAGCCGGAGGATGGTCACCTCAACTCCGAGATTATGGATCGCAGGTCCGAAGGTTGTCAGAAAGGAAGCCTATCCTCCGGGACGTCCTGCACCTACATTGACGTAGGATCAAGACGCGTTGTTCGCCCCAACGCATGACGCAGTATGAATTTAAACCAGTCTCTCAGAAGGAGGGCGTAGCGTGCACGCTTGCCCCGCACGTGCAGCCAAGGTGAATGTCATAATGGCATACATGAAGAGCAGAATCCTTGTGCGACGCACTGCAAACAGCGGGCAGAGGCGATACTGTAAAGAACTTGCAACAGCATAGCCGTAACTTGAGGTGCGTGAGTCCCAAGCTTTCAAACGGGCAATCGAGGTGGACCCGGACCGATCTAGAACGTCCAATCTACGGACATGATCTCCTCTACGTCTCGACACTTTGACGCAAGGGCTTTGATTGTCCGTACGAAATTATGCCTGACGGTTCGCACCCCCAAGTACCTCACAATGGGGTAAAGGGGAACAGATGGCCGGATGTGTAGATTAGGTTCATGAGGTCCGAGGGCATTGGCCTGCAAGCACGATTGCCGAAGGGACGGCTGCTGCTGCTCTTCCTCCTGCTACTGCTGCTACAACCACTTCCGCCACCACCACCACCACCACCACTGCCACCACGACTACGACAACGACTACCACTACCACTACCACCACTACTACTACTACTACTGCCTCCTACTACTACTACTACTACTCCCACTCCTACTCTTACTGCTACTGCTACTGCGACTGCTACTACTACTACTACGACGACGACGATTACGACTCATTACGACTACGCCTACACTACGACTACAGCTGCGGCGACGACGACTACTATTACCACCACCGCTACCACTACTACTGCTGCTACTCCTCCTACTCCTACTCCTACACCTGCACCTGCACCTACTGCCACTGCCACTGCCACTGCTACTACGACGACTATTACTACGACTACAACTTAGTTGTTCTTCTCCCTCCTTCGCGGCTACTGTTCTGTTACTACCAGTTACTGGTCGTCAGAAGACTACGTAGTGGGCTTCAGAAGTGTCCGGCAGTTAATTCGCGGACCTGTGTGGCATTGCATGTTGCGTGTAGAGAGGTCGCCGAAGTCGAAGGCGATCTCAAGTAGGCGGAGCAGCCAAAGCTTCTTGTCAGCCTAGTTGGGTGTAGTCCCGCCTCTGGCATTACTTTCTGGGCATAGGTATGATAATCTGCTTTCGGGAATGGTGAATTCTACCTCAGGTTTATACTGACTCACGGTTGCAAAGACCTGCTGACAGACGGCATGACGGTTTGTTGCATCCGTTCGTTCTGCTGGCCCAGGAGGTATGTTCCGCATAGATCATGCAAAACAAAAGTGGCTGCTGTTCCTGAGGGTTCATTGATCCAATCATACTTGTACTGCACATAGCATACCCCAAGGACCTGCTCTAATGACACAACCGCCCCTATATTACGAGTCTGTCCTGGGGCCGAAGTCAGTTGGCCAAACCGCCCCTACGAGACCCTTTCCCAGGCCATGGCCACAGCAGCACCTAATGTCTCCTCTTAACAAGATGATAGCGACAACATTCCTTGATAGCTGTTGTCGCTACAAGAATAGACTATTCTTCGTATTATTACTAAGTAATAATACCAACAATAGTAATAATGAGACAAGAAGAAGAGTTGTCGCGAATCTCCAGGCCGCAACTCGTTGGTGCATGTGAAAACATCCCTGCTGCCGTTTTGATGTCCTAAGCCCAAGACCCCAGAACCTCGAGCCATGAATCCCAAAAAGACACTAGCAGACCGCCCCAAAGCCCCAAAACCCAGAAGAAAAGCGCAGCACCTCAATCCCAAAACCATAGTTCAAACCACAGACCCTAACAGCCCAACAGCCACTTTAAAAAAGCAAAAAAGGGGCAAACCTCCCACCCAAAACTCCGGGAAAATGCTCCCGCCAGCCTGGTCGACCTGCTCCGGCTCGTGCCCTCTGCCGGCCTATGGCTGCCGAGCACCGCGGGCCTTTAGGGTTTAGTGTCACATTTAGGGTTTAGGAGGGGGGGGGGGGAAGTTGGCACCCGACCTCGCCCCGAAGTATGAACCGCCCGGCCCGCCAAAATCACGAAAATTCATGCCAAAAACCTAGTCTCTTTTACTTTATTGAAGCCAAACTAATACCCGAACCTTATGATAACTTATGCATTTCTAACCCCCGCTAGAACCTCAATCATCAAAGTCTCCCAGCACACAAGCCCAGAAATACTAACCGCCCGAAGCCGACCAATTCGACCCTGGCCCCCCCCAAAACAAAACCATCTTTAAAGACTTGCCCTCGAGATGCTTAATTGGCCGAGATTTCACATGGAAACTCAGGCCCTAGACGTTTCCCCACGGGGTCCTCATATTTAACTGTCCTTTCCTTCAACATCCTATCTAACCCATAAGCCCGAGACATTCTGTACAGCCAGGCGCCCATCGGAAAGTCAGAAACTGCAGAAAGCTCACTCAATCCCCTGTCAATCTCACGCGCTGCATCACATCACCTGGCCCCGAAGTTCTGCACCCCTGCAACACAAATCCTCATCCCAATCTCATCTCTCCGCCGAATCAATCTTGTTGAACGTTCGCGCCCACGTGAATTCAATCTCCTGTTTCCTGTTTCCTGATTGGACAGTAGTGCCCATGTTGGGCGCGTCCCAAAACTTGCAAACTCTACAACCGGTGAAACGGACAGCTTCAATCACGCGCAGCCTGGCCCGAACGGCACGGACGTCCTATCCAGAACTCAACGGCCTCGGTTCGGGGACCTTCCACGGAAGACGCCTGCAACCAATCCATAATCCATTGGACCGTTTGCGGCGCAGGCCGGTAACGGGGACGGATGTGTGCCAGGGCATCCGTCTCCTCGACGGCGGCCTCTGTGTATGTCGGCAAACGCGGAAAGAAGGCTTGCAGGGGCGGCGCCGCTGCTTCATAGCGGTGCCATGCGCCCTGTCGTAGTCGACGCCTGTTTTGCTGTTCCTCTCGCTCGACCTCGTAGACCTGAGCCTGGGACAGCGTGCAAGAGACGCGTCATGCACTGTGTGTTGCCTTTAAGATGGTACTGTACACGATGCAGGTCATGGTACCACTTATGGCAAGCAAAACAGAACGGCTGAAAGACAAAATGTCTGGAAGGACTCAGCCTGCCATGTGCTCGGGCCTGATGGACGGCAAGGTGCTTGCGAAGTGGAAACGCCATCTGGCATTGTGGACACACAAAGGCTGAATCCTTAGGCTCAGCCGGTGTCCGGCACCGGCGACTGGATCCAGGGATATGCTGGGCCTCCCACGTCTTGAGGTCTGCTGCGTAGGTCTTGATGGCTTGTCGGATACAACCGAGCCACCAGTTCGGTTCTTCTTGCATAACTTGGAGGAGGCGCACAACTGAAGCCGTGGTGCCTAGGAGGTTACGCACCTCCGGCACACAAGCCTCGACGACCCTAACATCTAAATCGAACTGGCCGAGCCATGAGCGCACGGGCGCAAGCTGCCAGTGTACCTGTAACAGGTGCAGCAGCTCGGCTGGTCCGTGTGTAAGCAGCCTCCTGAGATAACTGGCACGGGCTTGTGCGACGGCTAACAGGGGCGAAGTGGCTGCCGCTCGTAAGAGAACCGTGTAGGCATGCGGCTGTTGCTCGACGCCGTTCCAGCGACATAGGCCACGCCAGAGTGCCACGTAGTGACGGCACCAAGCTCGCCGATGCACTCCGGCTTGTAACACAATTGAGCAGCTGGAATACACAAATTTGGACAACACGAGTGCCCGCAGAAGCGTCCTTCGCGTAGAGAGCGGGACGTCAGGAGCCGAGAAGAGCCGGCGCCGAAGGGGCTTCAACGTAGCCTTGGCTTGCGCCGCCCTGAAGGCAATCTCTGGGCCGGGGGTGGCATTAGCAACCGCAATGGTGCCCAAATGACGGTAAGAGTCCACTATCTGCAGGTAGTGGTCCGTCTGGGTGATTGCATCCCTAACGACAAGGACGGGCCGGCCCTGCGCATCATGTAGTACACCCGCCCTGTGCTCTCTGGAACAAGCTGTGCATAGCAGTACGGCTGTCTTATCGGCCGCAAACGACAACTGCATGCCGTTGGCTGACGCTTGGGTGACCAGTATGGAGGTTGCCCCGACCACTCGGTTGTGTAGGTCCATCTGGCTCTCAGCCGTCTGGAGGTGCGCATAGTCGTCTGCCCAAGCGAGGCACCCAATGCTGCTCACTGGCTCCCACTGCTCCCATACATTGGCGCCTGCTAACTGCGGGACAGCCGTCACGTATCCGGCCTTGGCAAGAGCTAGCTCTGCGCTTTTGAGATAAGCGCTGAACGCGAATCCAAATAACAGATCCGCCAGTGGATCCCCTGGTCGCGTCCCCTTTCGCGTGAGAACGAGGGACCCTGTGTTGTCCAGTCTGAACCAACTGCCTCGGAACAAATCTGCTATCTGCGAGGTCAGATGTGCCTCTGTGCTCGCCTCCGAAAGGGCTGAAAGTTCCGGAATTGCGCCATCTGGCACACCCAGGCCATGGAGAAGGCGCAGGAAGCTCTCATCAGTGAGACCTTGCGCGGTCGGCAAGAGGGCCTGCCGTACAACCTGGTAAAAAGCGGCCTTGACGTCATAAAACGTAACCGCACACTTGTGCCGCTGCTGATGGGCAAGCAGCTGGTACGTGCGCACCACATGTGCCACGGCTTTCCACTCCTATGCCTGGCACTTGGCCCGCCTGCAACGGCTGCCTGTAGGCAGAAAAGGAAGGCATAAGCCGCTCACGAAGAATCCTATGTTGGACCTTGCCGGCAACGCTGGCCATCAAGATCGAGCGGAAGGCCTTGCAGTCCAGGGCGGCCTGGGCTCGTTTGGCTAGGCAAAGAAGGCAGCCGCCTCGCCATTCCGTTGGCTCCCGAGCCCCCAAACTGGCTTTCAGGGAGATAGGCAGGAGGAGTTTGGCAATCTGTGGCACAGAGAGCCTAAAAATCTCGGCCGTGATGCCATCCGGTCCACAGGCTTTGTGCAACTTGGCCCGGAGCATCTGTTGCTCGAGGTCCTGCAGGGTGGGCACCGTACTAAGCTGAAAGGACGGGCCAGAAGGGAAAACTTCGACCTCTGGTGCATGGAACGCCTGCACATAGGCCTCCGGCGTGACAATAAATCCGGCCTCCTGCTCACTAAAATACTCAACCCATCTCCGCTGGCGCTCCTCTACGGTCTGCGCAAGATTCCCATTGCTCAAGCGCACAGATGGCAGCGGCTGGAAGGCCGACCGCCTAGCCGATCTGGCAGTCGGGAAGGCCTTGCGAACTGCCTTATACAACGCCTTAGGGTTGCGCTGATCGGCGGTGGCGAGCTGCTCTACGAGCGAGGCCAGATATGCCGCTCTGTCCCGCTTGACGGCGGCCCTAATCGCAGCCGTGGTCTCGTACAATCTCTCAAGAGCGTGAGCGAGACTGAGATCGAGCTCTCTCCACCACTGCTCGGCAATGGCCACTGCTTCAGCCGGGAAAGCTGCCTGTCTGACCTGAATCTGGAACGCCGCAAACACCACCATCAGCAGCTACGCTTGACCTCCCGATTCTCCTCCTGGATATAGGTGCGCAAGGCCGCGCGATGCTGTATCAATCGCAGGGTGTTCGCCTGTAGGTACTCCTGGCGAGGCGGCTGCGCAGGACGCTGGCAGAGAGGGGCCACCGCCTGTGTGAGCGAGGTGGCCCAAAAGCGGTAGTGCGGGTCAATGTCAACCGACCAGGGCACGGCGGGGAGGTCATGCAGGGTCTGCCGAAAGGCCTGTCTCTGGGCGGCCGTGCACTCCGCACTCGGCCGGAAGGCCTTGCGGGTAGCCGTCGTATACCTGGCGGGTGCCTGCAGCCTGCTGAAGCTGACCGTAAGGACTGTCGGAGAGTGGTCGGGCCTGCAGTGCTTCGAAGTCAGTCCAAACATATGTTTGGGGTTCGAACGCAAACCAGTGGGAAGGGAGGGCAACGAAGTCAAGTCGATGCTGGGCGCCATTTTCCCCTGCCGACTTCCATGTCCAGTGTTGGCCGGAGTGACAGTCTTGAAAGGTAGCCGGCACTACACACTCCGTGCGCTGCAGGAAGTCATGAAAACACGAACCCTCATAATTTTCGTCCTCCGCCCCAAACCCGCCAACCTGGGGGGTCTCAATGGATCCGAGATGCCCGTTGGCGTCGGCTAGGATGAGACAATCCATACCGCTAGGGCGACCCTGAATGTCCCTAGCACGCTCCATCCAAAACCGGGAGACATCAGTATCGTGCTGAGAGGTCGCTCGGGGACCGTGAACGACCAACACCGCTAGGCGTAGTCGCGGCTGCTCAACATGCACCTGTAAGTGTCGCGGGGAGCTAGAGATTACTGTGACCCCTCTGGGATCGAGCCTATGACTGCCTTGTGCATCTGTCGCGAAGACATGGCGCTTGCTAATCCACAACGCACAGCCTCCATGCCCGTTCGGGGTGGCTTGTGTGCTGAGCATGAGAAAATCAGCATCGGGCAGAACCTCGGTGCCTGGCAGCCTGGTTTCCTGCAGCCCGACCAGCCACATGTCACGAGAGAGAAATTGACGCTTCAACAGATCCCGCTTGCCTGCTGTCATGAGACCGACATTCTCTGTGCGCTTGCCTCGACCATGCGGTACATGTGGATCAAACATGGTGAGCACATTGTACGAGACGGCGCTCACGTGAAAAAGAACTTCAGCAGCCCGAAGTTCTCGTGTGGCGACTCCAAGTGCTGGTGGAATAAGCGAGGGCCGCTGACTCTGCAAGCGCCAAGCCTCTATCTCGAGGTTGGCCAGAGAAGGCAGATCGGGGCCCTGGTATTGGGACATCCAGCCCCAAACAGCTAATGGATGCATGAGCCACTGATGTGGCCAACTAGGCAAACATCTATCGTGTATAGCTTCCGGAGATCTACGGGCACGCTTAGACAAGACGTCACACAGCTCGTTGCCCGGATCCCCACTGTGTCCCTTGACGTGCACATGCCTAACAGCAGTCCTAACCTCGAGGGTCTGACGCAGGACTGCTGTGAAGGCCGCTAGAGAGAGAATCGGCCCATCCGAACGTAATCTGGCTTGACAGATGTCCGCGAAAGCCCCGGCACCGGGCACAGTGGCATCATAGCGGAATTCTATCGGCACGCCATACCCAGCACCATATTCGATGGCCCAAACGAAGCTCCATGCCAGGGCGAGGACTTCTGCTGTCCAGGAATCATCTTTATCTTCGTGCAGCCAAAAAGGGGTGCCCGGTGGCACTGTGGTGTGGGAACTGTAGCCGAGGAAGATCATTTGGGTCCCTGTCTGGCCCCAAACAGCAAAGGCCCAGGCTGCCGGAGCTAGATCATCTGTGCCCGGCCGTGCCGCCGAGCCATCTGTATACACGACAAGCTGCACAAAATGGTCAGCAGGGCACCAGTCCTTCTCGCGGGGGAATCCGGCGAAGACTTGGCGCCACCTGTGCGGTGTGTGGGCATCTGTAAGCAGGGGACTGAGGTCATTATCCAACCAATCCACGGGGCCTATGGAACCCTTAGCACCTAGGCGGACAGGAGGCACTATAGCACGCAGCTGCAGTGCCAGCTGTTGGAAAGAGGTGCACGGCAGGCACTCGGAGAGAGCTACAAGGGGCCTGGTGTCTCTCCGCAGGGCCTCAGGCTCAGTCTTAGCGTAGAAATGCTCAGTGAGCGTTTCGAGCAGAGTGGCAGCCAAAAACAAGGCCTCGCAGTCATCTCGAGCGAGGCTCATCTCAAGTAGAGTGGGTCCTATGGGTTCCTCCGAACTGGGCTGCACAGTGCCAACAGCGGGGAGACCCCGTGGGACACGGCACGGCGTGGGCACGGGTCGGATGATATCGACATGTTGGGACCAACACACTTGCGCGGGCTTGGCGGGGAAGTCTTGCCGTAGCAGTTTATCGGTCAATGTGTGGGCAGTCACACCCGGCAGCCTCACTCCGTCAAAGCCGCATGACACCCCCAAGACAGGAGGAGGCACGTATGCATCTGGCCCATCTGCAGAGGGCGCTGCCCAGTTGCGACCCACGAGGGTAAAGCCTAGAACCCATCTAAAACTGAAAAGGCGAAGGGCCTTGGGTCGCCCGCCATACGAGGCTAGTCCATCTACGCCTGTTGTGGAGGAGTGGCCAGAAATGCCGCCTGCAGGGAAATCAAGGCCTGTAGAGGCGGACCCTGCCGTGCGCTGTCTGACACTGCGGGAGGGGGAGGCGCCGCCGCCTAGAGAGGAACTCGAACTGGAATCGGAATCACTACTGTCTGTGTCGTCGGCCCCCGCGGCTCCGGGCTGGCCGGGCCTCGCGCGGCGCCGGGTATGCCTGTCCCGCGCAAACTCGATAGTGAGGACCTCCCCTGAAAAGACTCGGAGGGTCCCGAACACATCACGCCTGCCTCCTATAACGCAGGCGGTGTATCCTGCCGGACAGGCATCCTGGCAGTGTTGAAGGATGTCCATCTCGTTAACCTGGCCACCGACTGCAAAACCCCAGGTAAGGCCGCAAAGCGTGGGCCTAGCATCGACCAGAAAAATAATGTGTGGCTCTTCGTTCCCTGGTGCGATATCTGGGCGTTCCGTGGTAACCACAAGAACATTGTCCGCTAAGATGCCGCCGACGGCGGAGTCCCGCACTGGAGGCCTGGCCGGCTGCAACACAAAGCTGTCCTCAGCGATCGCAAGAGACGCGGCGACATGCCGCCTCAGGAACCTCTGCTGCTCCGGCGGCACAAGTATAAAGTCGGTGCCTTGGTCAGTGAGCAGCTGAAACCACTGTCCTTGCCGGACAGGCAAGCCGACATGTAGGTTCCATCCTGTCGAGTCGGCCTAGCGGTCGTCAACATCGGACACCACAAGTATGGCCCCGTGATCTGGCAGGAAGGACACACAATATCCACTCTCAACGTCGACCTGCTCGTGGGCGGCCAGCGGGCCCAGGAGGTCGTGCACATAGACCTCATGACTAGCATCGGCACCAAACCCTGCGATGGCGAGTAAAGACGCCCTATCGGTGGATGCGGGACAGAAGGCGCAGAAGATGGTACCATTGACGTGCATGCAGTCACATACAATATACACATCTCTAGACCAAACTGGTAGTGCGAGCAGGACGACATGGTCTTGTCTGGGCTGTGGCTGAACTGGTATCAGCCGGGCTAAACGCCTTCGTCGAAGCGGTGCACGTGCGGCCTGAACACGATCATATGCTGATGCAAAGGCTGTGGGCCCCGGCAGCCAAACGGTAACCATCTCTGGAATTAAGTCGGGCGCTAAGATCAGAAAGAGCGCCATGAAGTCAGGTCGACGCACCAGATCGGAGCCGGCCGCCCCTGGTTCTGGGGCTGTCGCACCAACAGCCGGCTCAGCAGATGTCCTATGCGGTGAACGGCTGCGCGGTCTTATCCCAGGCGCAATGGAGATTGAGAGCGGGTCGGCGGCTGTAGGGGCCTGACCAATTTCACCTGCCGGTGGAAAGGCCACAATGGCAGCTGGGGAGTCCGGACCAAGCGGGGGATCATCTGTGGGAGCCTCGCTATCCGCTGTTTCCTCAGCTGCTGCTTGCTCCAGCTCAACGGCAGGGGCCGGGGCTCTCAAGGGCACATAGGAGGCAAAAACAACATGGCCTGGAGCATACCGCAGTTGTCCATACAAAGGTGTCGCTCTCTCCAGGTATAACTCCCAATGTGGAGGTGTGAACGTCTCAAGGATCAGATTGAGGTCCGAGAAGGGCAGCCTACCTTCCGTAGAAATCAACAGATCCCAACCCTGGAGCAAAGCCCGACAATCAATGAGTCCAAGGACTGGTGGCACTAAGTCCTGTATGGGCGAATCAGGGTCACTGGGGACAAGGGCGGAAACGCCGCAGACTCCCCGACAGGGCCTGCCTTTGATGGCCACATCGACAATGGCGGGAACCGCCGGCTGTACACACAACTGTTCTGCTGGCATGCCAAGGGCCCGGGCAAGTATGCCCGTGTCTCCATACGCCGCTTCGTCATCGAAGCAAATGGTCCTGGGGCCGCTATCGGTGACTATGCACATGAGTGGTGCGTCAGGCCCTGGCGGGATGTAAGCGTCTTCATCCCAGGCATATGACGACAGAAGCACGTCAACGAGGTTGTAATATGGTCCCGGGAGAGCATGCCTTGGCACAAAGAAGACACTCATGCCGTGATACAGATCGCGGGCTTCGTGATCGGGCAGCGGAACCGACTCAGCCCCAAGATAGATATCGATAGGGGCCTCCTCGGGTAGGCCGACCAACTTGAGAAGTGTGGCTTTATCCGCTACCGTCGGCCCAAGTTCGACGTACAATCTACCATCAATGTCCTGGAGATCCATGCAGAGGCCGACGTCCATATGGGCCCATGCCGGCATTGCTATCACCAACCCATAGTTTGGTGACGGCATTGGCTGCACTGGGGTCAGAACTGGAAAAAGCCTGGCCTGAATCTGATCACGTGCCTGACTCAGCGCTGCGAGCGCGACTGGGACCTCTGCAGGAGGAACCAAGCTGACCTCGACAGTTTCAAGAGCATAGCCCGGAGTGAGGATGCCGAAGACAAAAGGGGAGGGCGCCTCGCCTTCCTGGGCGATGTCGGGGCCGAGCTGCCTTTCTGTGTCGGTAAATTGGTCAGCCGCCGGCAGCCTAGGCCAAGGTCTGTATTCGTGTCTTTCGAGCCCCCGTAGAGTTTCCAGCGTAGCTCGATGTGGCGCTGAGCTGGAGGCAGGCTCCTGGTCAAGCTTGTGGCGCCTGGGGCCGTGTCGGGCCGACTGACCGTGAAGCCCCTGTAACCTGGATTGCAGCCTATAATCATAGGGGATGGCACACTCAATACGGATGTGATTGCAAGAGCCAACCGTGCCGGCAGAAGGCGAACCTGGCTTGGTGGTGATATGCGTAGCTGGCGAAAAGGCGTCTGGCTCTGAAATTGCGGACTCAGGCAGATGTTGTGGCACCAGGTCAAGCTGTGCTTCCAACCTCGCAACCCATCGAAACACTTCGCGGGGCGGCCACCACAACCATGCTGTCCTGTCCATCAGTGGGCCCGCACCAAACCCCGGCACAATCTCGGGCCTGTATACTAAGCGACCATGACGGGCTGGACATGGTGTCCAAGGAAGGGGACAAAAGGGTGCCGCTATGTGCGCAATCACACCTAACCGAAGTGCCACAGCTAAAGGGACCCCACAGGTCGGCAAGGCAAGCGCACGCCCCAGCGGCGTCGAGCGTCCGGGAACAGCCCGAAGCAGTAACGCCCACAAAGAAAGGGCACCAGTGGCTGCCAAACTGCAAAAGAAGGGCACCACGTGGTCTGCAATATATAACAACCCTGCTAGTACGCCTTCCACCTGGCTCTGTTGTTGCGGTCCAGGGACACCATCAGCGGGACGGCAAGCCGCGGCCGGCCAAATGCCGAAATGGCTGCGACGTGCTGCACGGCTAGGAGCGAGGCAGTCGGGGACCGCTGGCCGCCGTATACAACCAAAAGTAAAACCACTGGCCGGGAAGGACGCGGGTGCATCCGGCAGCAGCGGTGGGGGCCTAAACCTTATAACAAAGAACCCACTAAGGAAAGGGGTGTAGCGCATGGCTGCCGAGTCCTGGTGCGAGGCGGAGGTCCCAGAGCCACCGATACCTCTCTTCGGCGCTCTCGCACATGGGACAGTAAGCGTGTCTTGGCTGGTCGAGGCTGCGGGGCATGATGCCAGAAAGCGACACCGTCCGATTATGCAAAAGAGGTCGGCCAGATGGCAAGGGCCGGCTGGGCGACATACAGATGTCTTCCACGCCACAACCCGGAAAGCCTTATAAGGAACGCGTGACTGTATTCCCTCAAGGTGAAGTAGACTCGAAGCTGGAGAACAGGCTTGAGACGGGGCCCAAAGCCGACCAGCAAGAAGCCGGCCGCGAGGAACCCGAAAGGGAGTGTCTCCCCAAGAACGGCAGTCGACACAAACCCAATGAAGACATACCGTACTGGTGAGATGACGGTGAAGAAGCTTGTCCGGAAGAAAGCAGTCTACCTTACCTGAGTGAAACCGCGAGGACCAAAAGCGCACTCCTCGAACCCACATGTGCCACCGACATTGACCAAGGCGGACACCAACATCACGAGGTACAGGGTGGCACAGCCACGGTGCCTCAGTGAGTACTGGCCGCCGTAGCCTGTCATGAAGCACAGCGGATCCAGGAGGCTCTAGTGGCCCTCGCCTACACATCGTCACTCCATGCCGGCAAAGCCCGGCGAGACCGGCGCTTGCAGGTCGGGATCGTCTTCCACGAATGCGGTAGTGCGGGTCTCGTTGCCCGCCTGTGTCTCCGCCGTGAGCGATGTGTCGGAAGGTCGGCCAGACCGCCCAAAAGGTTGCATGGCACTGCGCCGCTCCGCCTCCCTTTTCTGATCTAGCTTCTCGCCCAAACTGGGTCCCCCCATAGGGACCGTGCCTTGTGGCTTCATGGAAGCCTTCTTGATGTCCTGTCGAGGCGGTTCGACGGATGTGAACTGGCGCAATGCTCCTGCCTCCCGTTGTCCTGGATGGTGCGGCAAAGTGCCGTGCGTGCCACGGTCTGACGGTGGTGGCTTGGCCGCCGGCGCTGCGGGCTCTGCCGCAGCCGGTGCTGCTGGCCTTGGTGATGCCGTAGCAAACTGCTCCGCCGACGCGTCTCTCTCCTCCAAACCCGGAGGTTGCGACGCCAGGTAGGAGTTCGATGTCGCCGGCAGACCGGGCGGGTCTGCACTCGGATGTCCAAACTGCGGAAGGCTCGCCATGCCAAACAGTTGCTGTAGGAGCTCGGGACGCAGCTGTCTGGTGCTGGTCGCGGTCGTGCCACCACGGGCAGCCTGCAGGGCTTGTGCCAGGAAAACCCCCGTGTCTTCCGTCTCCGAGGCCATAAGGGCGTCCCAGCAACCTTGGTCCATGCGGGCTTCCTTGTTGTCGATGGCGTCTGCACCACGGTTGACCAGCTCTTTGACCTTGTCTGCCGCTTCCTTCCCGGCAGCCGTGGCCTGTGCCATCTCCTGCTCTATCCGCTGGATGTCGAGCTCGTACGCCCTCCTCTGCCGGAGAAACTTCTCCTTGGTATCCGCAGCATAGGCGTCCCACTGAAGAGCTTTGACACGCCGGTCTTCCTGTAGCTTGCGCATCTTGGCGTCCATCTTGCGGGCGTGGGTGATCGAGCGCTGGACCGCCTGCAGTACTCTCCCATGAGAGTCTGATACTCCGTCCTCCCCATCCTGCCTCGCTGGCGGCCTCTGATTGGCCTTGGCGATCGCCGTCTGATCGTACCGTGTCTCGGCTATAGCCGTGGAGGTCTGTCCGCCCTTGGGGCTGCGGGCTGACCAAGATCCACGCCACCATTGCCAGGACTGCGGCTGCGCCGCACTGGTACCGTAGTAGTCGCCGTACTCCTCGTACTCGTGCCGGGCTGGCCGCCATGGCGTGGACTTGGCCTGTGGCTTCTTGACCATGAGGGCGCGAAGTTGTCGTCCTTGGACCGGGCCTGTAGCGTGGTGGCGCCGTAACTGGCGCAGCCTCCGGAGCGGTGGGCGTAGTCCCACTTGGATGGCCCTCCTTGTTTGAGATCGGCGTGCTCTAGCCCGCCTATGCCACGCCGGTGAACGGCCTGCCGTTGCTCGATGTGCGCACTAAGTGCTGGGGCCGAGGCTATCCTGCGCTGGTGCAGGTCTTCCTGAGCCCTAATTCAATCTCCGGTGATTATCCGGGTTTGGGCTCCTAGTCACGCAACAGCCTGCTCGGTGATGGTTCGGGCTTAGTGGCTTCGGGTTTCGAGGACAGGCGTTGTTAGCGCCGTTGCATTCTGAAGCCGTCTAGAAGGCCTTGACTCTAAAAGCACCACTCGAGGTGACAGTGCAGAGAATACTCGGCTGTAGAGTTCAGGTTCCCAGTGGGTTTTGGCTTAAATGTGCTCATGCATGCCTGAAGACCTCTTGAGGCTCAACGGCGATCACTTGCGCTATGCGCTGCGCCGCAGTGAAGGCCGTTGAACAGAAGCATTAAGGGACTCGGATTAGGTTTCAAGGGCCTTACAAAAAAGCCCCAATGGCCTTGAACCCTGAGACCTGATAGTAGGGGTCAGGGGGCTCGGGGTCGGGACTTCAGCAGAGGTCTTAGAATTTGCTGGTGGGTGCACTGTGTGCATCTGTGGTTTGCACGTGCATTGGTCAAGATATCTGAGGCGTCCTAATATGACTGTAGATTGTATTTTACTCCGCAGCCTTGACACATTGGAGTTGGCATTGGGGAGCCTTGGCAAGCCCAAAGCAAGTTTCAGACCGATCCAATGGTCGGCCGCCGGAAGATGGTTTGACATCTGTAGTTCGGAACTATGCTCATAGAGTTTATGCACGGGCCAGGTTGGGAAACTACCGCGGCATGCTGTATCCAACTCTTCCTAGTTGTCCGGGACGCTTAGAGCCTGGTGCTTCACTGTCACTGGCCCAGAACCCCAAAGCCATGAATTCAGGAGTATACCCGGTTACCCTACACTGCCTGAAATCGCATTAACTATGAATTCTGATGCATTTTAAGGTATGCGGTGCACTCTTTTCTGTAGTCGCGCACGAACGATAATAGCACCTGTGCTTCATGCACAGGGGCCCGGCGAGCTGACCTGGATGGAGCCAGGAAGCAGTGACCGAGCCAAAGTTGCCAAGGGGTTCGTACAACTGGCGGTCCTTTCTGGATATCTTCGTGATAGGCATCTTTATGATGGGGATCTATATAGTATTAAACCAAATATCTCTATCATAAAGACCAGTTAATGGTCTTTATTACTTTATGATGACAGGGATCTTTGTAATATTTAGTGGTCTTTATGATAATTAGGGATCTTTACGTCTGACAAGAGGCTTCCCAGCTGGGGCAGATCCTTGGACCTCGTGGACCACGCAGATCTTTCATAAAGCGTGCTGCCCTCACCCGTGCCTGATCTGTATGCGCGGTTAAACTTAAAGGATTCCCAAGGTGACGACCTAATATCCCTAAACCACCGGAGCCCTAAACCCTAAGATCCTATATAAGACTTTAAACTTTACACCTTAAAGCTTAACAAGCTTCCACCAGGTGAAGTTGAACCGTGAGCTCGTTGCCGCTGGTTCGGCGGCTGCTGTCCTTGGCCTTGCGAGGGCCCGGTTGCAGGAAGCACGAAATGCTTTGTGGGGTGTAAGGCCTCCAGGTTCAGGGTTTGAGGGTTCAGGGTTCCGGGTCCAAGCTGTATTGCGTACTTCCGGATTATCCGAGCATTTAATGGCGGAGGATACTGTAAAGGCTTGAAGCCCAAATGCCGGAAAAGAGCCCAGAGCTGGCCAGAGAGCGGAGACTGGAGCTGAGACCGAGCCGTTGCTTGAGAATCGCGAGGGAAGGCAACCCTAAACCTTAAAGCACCAAAACACGAAAGACACCAAAACACCCAAAACCTTAAATCGCAAAATCCTAGGCTAGAGCCCTGAGCTTGCAAGTCCTTACCCCAAATCTTGATGCAAAAGCCCCAGCCCCGCTCAATCGCTCCAGGAGCTGAATGCAGTGAACGTCACCACGGCGCTGAACCAGGCCCCGGGTGTAGGGTTTTGGGCATAGCTTATAGTAGAAGCCAGAAAGTTGGAACATCACTGTCGTCATGGCCTTCAGGTAACGTATAAGGGATCCTAGCACTAATCCTCCTATGTTCCAACTTTCTGGCATCTACTGTATGGGGTTTGGCTTTAGGGTTTTGGGTGTTGGCCTTAGGGCTTTGGCTTTGGAGATTTGGGTTTTGGGTATAGCCTTTAGGGTCTGGGATGGTTTTTGATTTTGGTTTTTTTGGGTGTTGGCTTTTGGGTTCAGCGTTTTGGGTTTGGCCTTAGGACCTTCAGTCGGGCGTTGGGGGGGGGGTAGGGGTATATAGTGTACTATAGGCTTTTTAGGTGCTATAAGGGCATAATATGCAACTGAGCGGTGCGACCCCCAAACCCAAAACTCACGAGACTAAACACTGAAGATCTAAACCCTAAAAAGTTTTCCCTTCTTCACACTTTACATTGCAGTATAAGAACTAAAACCCTGCAGATACCTACAGCCCTATCTCTACACCTTTAGTTTACCCTGAAGTCCTAAACCCCTAAACCCTAGACCCAACAGCCCTCTATGGCTTCCTTTTGATGCCGGGCTCCTGGAGGTGGCCAAGAGGCCGGATGGCCGAAAGAAGTGTCTCGGCCATGATGACGGTGCGTTACGAGAGGTTGCTGTGCTTTAGAGGGTTGCTAAACAGGATCTTACAGAGCTTGCTGTACCTGGTCAGCTTAGACTTGATAAGCCCCTGCTGTAAAACATGCATGAAACCCCTTCATTACCAACTTCTTCGACCAATTTGAAAGGTGGGATGCTGACCCGACTTTAGCCAGCCAGCTCATTGCAGCTGCCCGCCGTTTCGCTCAGGCCCCGAGTGACTGCGCAAGGATGGAAAGTAAGACCTGGTAGAAATTACGTTTTAACACATTGACCCATCAACCCTCTTCATAGAACCTTATCAAACCCCTTGTGACCTTGCGCTCAACACCCTAAAGCGTTAACCCAAGCCTCCCCAAACCCTCAAAACCCAAACCCTAAACTTACCTTAAACCCCAAACCGTCAAACCCTACGCCCCGAAGCAGGATGGTCTTGCCCGGGAACTAGCCAGCAGCGCACAGTCTCGTGCTACTCTGCAGTTGCGAGGCACCCTCTTGTTGGAGGCAGGGCTCCGGACGGCAAATTATGAGGGTTTAGGGGTTAGGGTTTCGGTAGTACTCTTATCATATCCCATGGTTCTAAGTATTGTCCTGATGATGTTGATTGAAATTGCCGCTGCTCCTACTCCCAACGCCACTACAGATAGTGTGAAGCAGCACGAGTAGGGTGAAGCGTGACAGCAGTGAAGGCCATATGCAGCCGGTCTTTGGCCCAGCACTTCAAACCGCAGGGCCTCTCGCATCGCGGCCCAGAAGTTGAGGTGTCCAGCAGCTTCGGAACACTGTACACACCACAATAGGGGTCTGTAGCAACTAATATGGCTTCCTTGTTATGGCAACTTAAATTGCATTCCTTAAAAAGAACCCAGAAAAAAAACCAGAGTAGGTCTCCCTGCTGCCACGATGTCATTTGCAATCTGCAGCCCTATGGTCCGAGTCAAGACCTTTACTTGTCCTGTTCATGAAGCTCTCATACGCGCTTGGAAACACAGCATGCAAACATTTCTTCATAATCAGGAACCCTAAACCCTATAGTAAGGACCCCTAAACCCTAAACCCGGTATTCCAGCGGAGGAACCTGTCGCGAGCGTTTGCAACGTCGCAGCAGCGTGGCCAGCCACCAACGGAGCTGGTCATGTCTCAGGCGTTGACTTATTGTGGAAGCCTGAATAATTACCTATACCTGTACTATTCCTGAAGGTTCCTCAATAGAGCTGTATTGTTATAAGTTGTAAGTAGTATCCCCCAAAACCCTATTCCAATTCTTCAGGCCCATATATCACAGCATGGGACCGGGGTAGAGAGCGTGGTTGGGTCTGAGGGTCTAGCAGCCTAGCATGAGGACTGACGAGCAACTTCATTGCTTGCTTGTTTTGCAGAATTCGCACTCCAGGTCCCTCAACGCGGTTCTCGTTCATCTCGATATTAAATTTGGGCCTGCATGCGCATCACCAACGAATCGAGGGCGCCTTATCCTCATGTTCTGGAGAACACATGACACCAATGACTGCTCTCACTGCTTTGCATCTCTTCCCGTGCGTTGTGCATAATCCTCTTGTGGACTTGCGCGAAAGCCAGCCGACGAAAATCTCCTGCAATCTGTCAGGCGTTGGGCAGCATGCAGGACCCCGACCCGCAGTGCGCAGCCAACACGGGGCAGGCAAACTTCTGTAGGCTGTAAGCCTAGGTTGTGAATGTTGGGTTTGACGCGTAGGTACTTTGTGTCCAAGACCATCCTAAGCTTCCGAACGAAGCAGTTCGTAATTGACACAAACCTGACATCTCCGCTTAGCGTTCCATTTGTCCTCGAAGCAGTTGTAGTGGCCGGAACTTGTCGATGCATTGCTTGCTGTAGGAGGATCAGCTCCGAAAGCTGGTGCCAAACCCGCGTGAATTCGATTTGACAGCCCTCAACCCTAAACCGTCCGTATAGTCTGGTGTCGCAGGCTTCTGCCACTCCGAGCTGCTACAGTGCTGCACCTACGAGTGCCATTGCTTGCTTTGGAGCAGCTTGGAACGCACATGGACGGGGTACGAGCGGAGGAACATCTGTTCGATAATGGACTTTCGTGGGAGAGCTGCAAGCCACTGTGCACAGCATAGTGGCGTAAACCTCGCGCCGTTTCTGGAATCTTGTTAGGCACAAGCTTTCTATGACATATTCTGTGCACTACGTAAGCTAAGCCACGTTATATACATATGCTACCCCCCCTCAAGGATCTACCGTTTTCGTGTGTTTGAGAGCCGGATGCGAAATACTGGATATTCTATAACGTATCCCGTTCTCTTTATAAATTCTTCACTAAATAAGCTTCGATTTGATCAGGGATTTCGCAGATCCTAGATTCTGCATTTCTTTCATATACACCCTTGAGTTTTTCCGCACGACATGCATTCGTGTACGACTTCTTCTCGTGCTGCAAAAGAACGCGAGCTTGCATGTATGTTCTGTGTGTGTATAGGTTTTTGCATGCAGCAGTATGAGCTCTGAAGGTAGCACGCAACAGGAGAGCGGAGATATGTGATCTCATATAACAGAGTATCACGACAAGTATGGACATGAAAACAGGACCCTATTTCTACACCTCCCATATATAAGACGCATCGAGATTGTAGATATATTGAATACCCTAGAGCCTCTAGAATACCTTATCATATACTTTCAGGCATAGCCCGTATACCTATAAAATACTTAGAGTACCTTACAGAATACCACATAGAGTACCCTACAANAGCCCGTATACCTATAAAATACTTAGAGTACCTTACAGAATACCACATAGAGTACCCTACAAAATACCTTGTGGAACACATAGTACCCTCTATATATCGTGCGCCTCATGGAAGACCATTTGGACTACTCTATAGAAGACCTTATAGAATGCCCCTATGGTAAGGAATTTCTAAAAGCGATCCAGGAATCGAAGAGAATAACCTAGAGAATACCACAAACCTCAAAGAATTTCGTACAGGTGACCCTGGGTAATACATTATAGAATACCCATATATAAGACGCATCGAGATTGTAGATAATGTCCGTGAACACGAAATCTANAAATCTATCGATATTTCCAGGGTGCAATACCTTGTATTTAACCAATATAATACCCTTTAGAAACATTTTTGAATACTTTGCAAAATTCCACTCTCATAGCCTATATATTTTATAGAAATTACTGGAATATCCTGTCGAATACCTTATACAAGACCACCTATATATGATACACCCCGCATGCCTTATATTACATATACCCTAAAGGACACTCTATACAAGACACTATACAGAATACCTTATNGACCACCTATATATGATACACCCCGCATGCCTTATATTACATATACCCTAAAGGACACTCTATACAAGACACTATACAGAATACCTTATAGGATATCCTTTAGAATACCTCCTCATGTATCCTAAAAACTTTCATATAGAATACACTGATATAGAATACCCTCATGCCTTATTGAATACCCTAGAGCCTCTAGAATACCTCATCATATACTTTCAGGCATAGCCCGTATAGGATATTTTATGAATCTCATGGAATGAGAATACCACATAGAGTACCCTACAAAATACCTTGTGGAACACATAGTACCCTCTATATATCGTGCGCCTCATGGAAGACCATCTGGACTACTGCATAGAAGACCTTATAGAATGCCCCTATGGTAAGGGATTTCCAAAAGCGATCCAGGAATCGAAGAGAATAATGTAGAGAATACCGCAAACCTCAAAGAATTTCGTACAAGTGACCCTAGGTAATGCATTATAGAATGTCCCCTATATACCTTATATATACCTTCTTGAGTACGCTATAGCCTATACATTACGTTATAGAATACGTTTTATAAGACAACTTTGACGTTTATGAAGATGCCTTGTACAATCCCTTATACAATGCGCTATGGTGTACCCTATAGAGCGCCCGAAACATACGTTACATAATATGCCCTTTGTAGGCCTTATAGAATATCATCTGCAATACCGTACAGACTAGCTTACAGAATACCCCCTGTCTATGATACCGTCTGAGTACCCCATAGGAAGTCTTAAAGAAAACCCTATGGAATGTTCTNTACCCCCTGTCTATGATACCGTCTGAGTACCCCATAGGAAGTCTTAAAGAAAACCCTATGGAATGTTCTTTTACAATACCCGTAGAATGCACCATAGACTGCCGTGTAGAATATTTTATGGATAACGGATTCATGAGGGTAAATCAGGAGCAGAATGCTCTGCATTTTACCTGCTATGTGCCCAATGAGGAAATCAACAACAATAGCCTATAGAATACCTTGCAAAATACTCCTTCTCTNGATAACGGATTCATGAGGGTAAATCAGGAGCAGAATGCTCTGCATTTTACCTGCTATGTGCCCAATGAGGAAATCAACAACAATAGCCTATAGAATACCTTGCAAAATACTCCTTCTCTGCACCTTAAAGAATTTTCATAGAGATAACCCTAGATTATAGAAAACCCCCTATATACCTTTTACGAACCTTGTTGAATACCCTGTAGCCTATACAATACGTATGTCTTATGAAAGATATTATGTTGAAAATGCAAATACGATATGCCTTGTACCATCCTTTACACAACGCCTTATGGAGTTCCCTATAGAATACCCAAAAGAAATACACTATATTATGCCGTTTATAGTCCTTATAGAATACCATTTGCAGTACCCTTGAGACTACCTCACAGAATACCCCCTGTGTCTGATACCCTCTGAGTACCGCATAGAAAGCCGTCAAGACAACCCTATAGATTACCCTTGGAANCTTGAGACTACCTCACAGAATACCCCCTGTGTCTGATACCCTCTGAGTACCGCATAGAAAGCCGTCAAGACAACCCTATAGATTACCCTTGGAATGCACCATAGAATGCCTTATAGAATCACTTGCCCACTTGGGATGAACCGCGATTGCACTCAAGCGGCCTCGATTGAACTCAATCGAGGCCGATTGAACTCAATCGGGAGCCGGATTGAAGATTGAAGATTCCCGGAGAAAGTTTTCCAGGGAATCTTCAATCTTCATTCCGGCCCCCGATTGAACTCAATCGGGGCCGATTGAACTCAATCGGGGGCCGGATTGAAGATTGAAGATTCCCGGAGAAAGTTTTCCAGGGAATCTTCAATCTTNCTCCCCTCAAGGATCTACAATTTTCGTGTGGTGGAGCTCTGAAACACACGAAAATGGTAGATCCATGGAGGGGGGGGGTACCATACATATGTGTGTATATAGTTGTATATATCTTTACATAACTACTATGAAAATATATCCTATGTATCATTTGTTATGTGCTCGCAGCTCGACTCCGGCCGAACCACATGAGGTCGAGCATGCGGCTGAACTTGCGGCGCAAGGGCTGGCCAATGCCGTCTGAGCTTTCGCAACGCCAGGCTCGAGATTCCGCGGCTTGCGCAGAGCGTTGCGGAAGTGCTGTCGATAGAACCTGGGGCCCAGGTTTCTGGAATCCTCTTTCTCGGAGCCGTGTTAGGCTAATGCCCCAATGTAATTGTCCCATGTTTGAGTGCTCGTTTGGTCAGCGAGGGGCACCGAAAGGTGCGCTGGGCCAGCCATCAGCCGGAGCTGCTGGTGCGGAAGTGACCCTCCGTAGCTCGTCTCTGAGTTTGACAACGCAAGAAGGCCTCGTGCCGAACTTCTGGATTTAGAATGTGACATAGTACATGTGACAGTTAACATATAATACATACAAAGTTTGCAGTATAATATATTGTAATACGTGACAGGAAATGTTCTGGAACGTAGCAATACACAGCATAGAGAATACAGCATGTAATGCAAAACGTATTGTATGATACCCGGCTCATGATACATGAAATATGGTAGGTGTGTATTATATATATATATATATGAGAGAGAGAGAGAGTCATGTGTCATTTGTGTCTAAATGTATCTCATATCATATGCAATACAGAAGACAGTCTCGTCGCTGACCAGCATGTATGCAGCATGGTAGAGGCAGAACAATGAGAAAGGGAAACCATTGACCTGTCAATTCTCGCCGCTAGTCGTACAAGATCCTGTCTTTACGAGCTCGCGGGATGGTCCCCGGCTGTCATATAGAAACCTAAGTGTAGGGTTGAGGGTGCCAATGTTATTCCGGAAGGGTTGCTTATTACATTTACACTGTATATGTATCCCCCGAAATTCTAGTCTAATGATCAAGGCTTCTATATTGGGTGAACGTTCTAGGCTCGACTAAGGTCATGAGTGCAAGACCAAAGCGGCAGAAAGCTCTTACAGGTGTAGAAGCGTGCCGAGAATCAGCACCTAAGCCCTAAACCCCGAACCTGAACCTAAACCATAAAGCATCTGCATGAAGTCCGAGGCTCATCGACGTTTACATCGCAAGGAGCATCGCCGGAGAGCATGCATTTGCTAAAGACAAAAGAACTTGTTAACTCCTCCAGGTGAAATGTCTCTGTTGGGGAAGATGTGGTTTACATGGGATAAAAAGAGTACAAGCTGAGTATCAATTGTGGCTATTGCAGTCGTCATTGTCCTAGCAGTCGTCAGTCGTCATAGTAGTGGATGAATTGGTCGTCGTGTTTTCAATCGTAATTCCACGACAGGACCTACCAATACTGCTTGAAGGTTTACCATGTCGTCAGCGGAGGAGGCTCGGCCTCCAACAGCCGTGCGTTGAACACCGGCAAGGGTGCTCGAATTTACGGTTTACGGCTTAATCAGTTTGCACGCATTGATCGGCTGTAGCCGGCTCGAGCAAGGTCAGTGCTGTGGTACGTGTAAATTTCAACCACTGCCTGTGCGCATTTGCGTGCGTCGATCCTCTGGGTACCTCTGCATGGCAAGAACATCAGGATGTGACGCATCTGTGTCGCTTTAACATCAATAAATACCGGGTAGTCTTTATGCAGTCTTATACATGTGTGCATATCATTAGGTGCTGTTGCAATAACAATTGCTCGCCTACATTACTATATGCTATCATCGGCAGGGGCCGATGCTTGGTGCAGCCGCATCATCTCTGATGCCGCAGCCTTGCTGAACTTGGAGGTTTGACCCCCCTTAAAGCGTTTCGCATTTGCGGTTTGGGGTGCAGGCAAGCCTGACAGGCATGCCCTTGTCCAGCCTAATTCTGGCAGGCTTCAAGAGCTCTGCAGCACAGCTCTTTTTCAGTTGCATGTGCCTGTGGACTTGGGCGCAGTTTTGGTAAACAGCTCCGGGACCTCGATTCAAGGCCGAGCTTGCTAAATCTACATACGTGCATTCTTACGTACATACATACATGTGTATATTTATGTACAGATGCCACCAGATTATGTCATACACATTTATATTGCATACAGTGTATATGTATGCGCTTTCACATATATGATTGGTCGCATGTTGTAGAAACATGCATCATGTGGCCATTTGGTGTGCACATATGTGCGTGTTTGCTTTTATCAAAACATGTATGTAGGTATGTATGTATGTATGCATGTAGGTATACATACATATGTATATATATGTCAGTATTGTATGTATACACGTATGTATACACGTATATGTATATGTGTGCGTGCGTGTGCATGTGTCTGTGTATGTCTATGTGTACGTTATATGTATATTTCAATGTATATGTATATGTGTTGTTATGTATATGTATATGTATGTTTATTGTATGCCTGTCATAGTTTTATATGTTTACAACTATGTGTGTACACATGTGTGTATATATATATATACAGAGGTATGCAGAAACTGGAACCAGTTCAGGCCACCGCTTGAGCAATTCCTCCTCATGGACCCTGCGGTCCCTGGCCACCGCCTAGGCATTGTTCCACGATGCCCTTCCGGGAACTTGCTATGACTGCGTGGTCCTCCGGCAATGCGTTATCTCACCACGAGCCAGCAGTGTGCCTCGGTCAGATCTATCAGGCTCAGTTCATAGCTTTGTGTCCATTTCGCTTGAACTTGTCGGTCCAACTCATCAGGACTGCTGCTGGAACTGCGGCTTTGCCTGCGCTGGAAAAGACAGCCTTTGAGATTTGTGGACGCGGAGCTCAAGAGGCAGGGCTTGTCAGTGCAGTTCCAAGAGCATTAAATTAAAGGCTTCAAATGAGTAGCTAGCCTAAAACCCTAAACCCTAAACCTGAACCGCTGAACCCCTAAGCCGTGAAGCGTATGATGCCAACTTCCCAGCCCTTTGCCAGGCTTGCCCAGTGGAGATGGTGGCTTCTTTGGCGGGCTCACTCAAGGAGTTGAATGCTGTGCCTCCCGAGCCGCTCTGGTGGCGTATGGCTGAGTTAGTCTAAGTTTCAATGGGTGGATCCACTGGTAATGGATACTGGGACAGTACATAGTTATATACTGCGGTATCTAGCTTTACCAATGCCGGCTTCGGGTTTCGTGTTGTGACAAGAGACACATCTCGCAAAGCCGGACAGCGTTCACTTGCGGTGGAGTTGTAGGTTTTACATGTCACATGATGTTTCGTGCTACTGTGCTGTTCTGGCGTTGGCTTCGCATGCACACTTTACGAGAAGGAGAACAGCCGCCGCCCCAGTCTTATTTTGTCCCAAGGCCCAACAGACTTCTGGATCCTGCACTTCCGCCATACAACAACCCTAAGGTATATGGATTGCGCGGCAGCAGCCATTCAAAAGGCTGCCAAAGACGTTGATGGAGACAGGACAGTTTGCAGAGCTTCGCAGCCAGTAAAGGGGAATAGTCTCACCAATATGTAATGTACCTGAAGCTGTGCAAGCTGGCACAGGCCGGTACCAGAAAACCAAGCAGCAGTTGTGCAAACACTCCAAGTTTTAAGTTTCAGTAGTAAGTATGATGCAACAGTGCAGAAGAAGGCAATGCGCAAGAGTGCGTGTACTCGTAGGTATAGCATACCGCAATATCGAATATCAAAGAAGAGCACAATGATGCAGACTGCAGAAGGGAACCGCGACAAGCAGCAGCTGGGAAACTTAGACACTCATTGCAGAAAGGTCTGATTAGGTAGACATCGATCGGCGCACACCTGCTGGATTGCGGCTCTCTACCTCTTGCTCGGACCATCGCACGCTAGTAGCATTCGCAGATGCTGCTTCAGGCCCACAGCACCATCCAGGAGTGCTATTTTCCAAGCCCTCAGCCAATGAACTCCTCACAAAAAGAGATCCATGTCGTCCCGACCGACACGGTCCGGCCCACAAAGCCATCTTCCGGTCCTCAGAGGATGCAAACGGCGTTTGAGCCGGATCCCACAATCAGCGATGCCGGCCCTGCTGTGCTTCTTGGCGGAATCGAATCACCTCAATTCAGAAATTCAGGGCCAATAATCTTTTCCAAGATTCGCGATAGCGTACAATTTAGCAACGCAGCGAAAACCTTAACCTGGGTCTTGGGTCTTGCAAGTGGAGTTGAGATCAGGAGCTGGCTGACTGATGAGCAACTTCTTGGTTGGTGCAAACCGATTATGAATGTTGTTTCTAGTCATTGCTGCCATTGTGTTGAACAGTTATCTGTAGCTATGGTCTTCTTTAGATTATAAGCCTGGACTGTAAAAAACTGCGGTCGTTTGAAGTTCAATTCTGCCGGCGGCTGTCATGGAAGACTGGGAACTGCGAAGGCATCCAAGCAGTCAGCTGGGCCACCAGTAGCACGAAATACAAGAGCATGAACAATACCAGTATTAGCCTTTCATGAAGGCTTTGCATAATTCGGGCAATTGTACCACAATGCATCCCAGAGCTCTATCATTCCAAGTTTTAAGGCCCCTATATTATTCAGAGCTCCTCGGCTTGATATGCCTTGCCCTCAGGTTTCCGAAGCTATAGGGATCCTGAGGTAGAGGCCCGTAAAGCCATCCTTCTGTTTAGGGGTCTACATTATTCTTCAAAACTCCCTTTGCTTGGAAGCTGCCTAGCTGCTCAGTCTCCACCCAGAACGGAGCCTCCTTGGACGCCGCCATGGTCGTGGAACCTCCGAAAAGGTGTAACTCCAAATTCTTACACGGTGCAGGGCTTGCATTCGGTCGTAATCCAGAGCTGCGATTCTAATAAGGAGCTTCCTTACCCTACCCTGCCCCACCCACCTACCCTACCCCACCCACCTACCCTACCCTACCCCACCCTATTGAATGGAGCTTCGATTTGCTCTGAAAGCCTCGGCTCCGAAACCACCCTGTGAGCGTTAGGACCCCCTCAAGCCGCAAGGACCCAAACCCTGAACTCTCAGACCCAAACCCACAAGCCCAAGCATCGGTAATGGATATCGATGCTTGAAAACATCTTGATCCAAAATGAGGTTGGAGGTTGGGAAAGATCTCCTTGTCTTGTGGAAGCCAAGTGGATGGGCCGGGCCGCCCTGTTTTTCTCAAAAGTTCGGAGATCTCCGCTTCCCGGTGGCGGGATGTCTGCCGGGTCTTCAACACATAATCCTGTATTATGTTGCAACTTAGTATAATGTAGTATGATATAAGATCATCATAGTATCGTATACTTTAGGTTCTTGGGGCCTTCACGGTTTGGGGATGTTTGGGGTCTCTTGTGCGCGGCGCTCCAGGATGACGGTTGCTTTCAGCTTCGGAGTTTCGGTTGCTGCGCAGCTTCGGAGCCGCCAGGTATTCTTTCACAGATATACAGAACCCTTCTTTCAGTATGTAGATATGTGTGTAGATAGACATATGTATAGCGCACACTATGATATGCTTACGTAAAGCATGTCGACAAATATTTCAACCACTTTCTTCCTCGAAGGCATGTCCGAAGCTTGGTCGTTGAACAAGTCGGGTGAGCTTTGACGATTGCTAAAGCACAGACCCTTGGGGGATACTGCACCCCTTCGTCCTATACACTCTCATCCGGTGGGCGTCTGAGGTGGTAAATGTCAGAAGAGAGGCTTCAGCGGGCTTCTCGGCGTCACTTCGTGGTGGAGTTTGTACACAAAGACGAGAACTCAGAACTTTTCAGAGCTTATGAACTGCACAAGGGGTGTTTGGAGATTGCGGGTTAGAGTGAAGATCGCTGGAAGGTACAAGGCTAAGTGAGTAAGGCGTAGCAGCCGACAGACGGTTTGTTTTGGGCATGTTCATACAGGGCTCCTCAGGCATATTGGTGAGCATACATGCTCCGTTTTGTTAGGGGAGTGCTAGTAACACAAGAACCCTGAATCATATCATTTCTTGGCTTGCAACACAGACAGAGCTTGTTAGGGGCTCTCCCTGGACAGTGCCCATGGGCCGGGAAATCCTGACAAATCATTAGTTCAAAATCCATAAGCCAATTCGCAGACAGAGCATCATGGCAACGCCAGCAGAAGCCACCAGCCCAGATTCTTGTCATGAGATCGTGATTGTTTGATCGGGGGGCGGAGATGCACCGGGTCGATAACGCAGCCACGTATGGCCTGCCTGTGCTCAGGCTTTGCTGAAGAAGACATGCTGGGGGAGGAGCCAGGCGACCAGGCAAGCTGAGTGTGCCATCTTCTCACGGATTGCGAGCTTTGGGGGCTGCTTTCTGAAACTGGGAGTTTAGCCTTATCATCCAGGCAATCGCATGCAGAAGCCGAACAGATAGTAACATCACCCCGTCACAGTTGCTACCGGACACTCTCTCATTCACTCGTTGTTTTTTTGCTTTCGTCCAAACCCCCAACGCCGGAATCTCAGTTCGCGAAAACCTTAAGTAGACTTCATCACGAAAGAACCATAAGCCCCGAACCATTAACCATAGCCCTAAGGGGCCCTGATGCCTCGACTGCATGCAGACCCTAAACTCCGACCCCAAAGCTCGTAAAGCTGAACCGTAAACCCTACGGCCTCAACCTCCCAAACCCTAACATCCCAGACGAGGACGCCGTGCTAAAAAAAAGCGAAGTAACAGGAACTACCAGTATCACCCTAAACCCTAAACCCACGCTACTGCGCTATTTGCTGCAGAAGCCCAAACCCTACGCCCCACGAATCCTGGAACCTCATGACTGATCACCAAAAAGCCCAAGGCCGAATTCAAAACCCTAGGCCCAAAAATCCTTAAACTATAAACCCTTTGTGAAAGCTGAACCACCTTCGAGGACGAAAATTTTCGAAGAATCCCTAACCCCTATACCCTAAACCTAAAGTTTGGCATTCCCCTCCTGGTGCATCTGTGCCTTGTAACTGCTGACCTCGGGGCAGGTGCAAAAAGAAGTTCAAAAAAAAACTCAACCCAATTATTATCTCAACCCCTACAACCCATAAGTCCCTCTAACCCCTACAACCCTAAACGCCCTAAACCCTAAACACCCCTAGAACCCATAAGTCCCCGATCTCTCAAAGGCGCTGCTTCTGGCTCCCTGGATCGCCCAGAACCTCGGCCCTAGGCCCAGCTCTTAGCCGCATGCCCAAGTCCGAGTTTCAGTGCTATGGAGAAGTGAAGTGGCAATAGCATGCTAAACCGTTCAGTTCAGAAGTGTTGGTCTGGTGCCTAGGCCTTTTGCTTTCGGATTGGGTTTAGGGTTGAAACTATCGGCCCAAAACGACTAGGGCTTAGGGTGATGTTTGCGAGGCATCGGGCAGCATTCCTGTGGGCTTAGCGACTAGCCTGAGTGTGGAGTGGCTAATTAGGTGGCTAGCCCAGCAGCATTGTTTTGGCAAAGGTCGCCCATATCGGCGGATCCGGATGCCCAGCATGGCATCCTGCATCGTTTGGATGCTGAGACATCGGGGCCTTTGGTGTGCGGAACCAGCTACACCGGCTATGCCCTGGTCATGGCCCCAGATCTTCCGCCCCCTGTGTTCTGTTAGTGATGCGGCTCATACCAAGTACCGTGCCGCCTGTCGGCGGCATCACCATGCTCTCTACTCGGTGTGGCTCGCACAGTATCGTCGGTGACATGCCAGGCTATGCTGCAGTTTGGTTCCCGAAATGTCATCAAGGACGGGAAGCCGCGTTGCGACGGGTGTACGGAGCTGTCTACATGTGCGCCCTATCCCAGACTGTGCACCATCCAGATCCTTCCGGTGACAAGATGTGACAAGGTCCCGACTTCCGGTGTTTAGCAACGACTGCAGGAGTACCTCTGCCTTTGTCATGGCTGGCTTTCTCCGCAGGCCAGTCCCAACCGGATTCGGTCAGGTGGATGCATTTTGTGTACGAGAGGCGAGATAGAGCGATGTGCGATAACCGATAGCACCTGCTGCAGCAGGACAGCGCTGACAGCACCCTGCAGCTGCATTTCAGTGAAAGGTCAAGATGATGGAGCAGCCTCTACGGTATGGTGAGCGTCAAGCTGCCGATTTGGAAGGCCACGAGCAGCAAGTCGTCGCGTCTCTTGAGCTCTCACCTGTTCATACTTGCACAGCCTATGCGGCAAAAGCATCTCTTGTAGCGGGTCGGTCGGTGCTTGCCCGGCCCGGCCGTCTTGCATGCATGACATGCTCCGGTCTCTTCCTCAACTCAGGCCAACCTACAACAAAGTTGCGAGCGGCAAAAACCGAGGCTGGCAATTCTGGCCTTCGTTGCTGATGTGATTTCTGCAGAGCCCACAAGACTTCCATCTATCGCGATAGCCACTCGAAGGTGCAATTGATTCTGTCGATCAATTACGCGACCCACCCTCTCGCAGCGGAGCACACCTTTTTTACGGCACACAAAAAAGCATGTCCTGACTTCGAGCTGCCTATGAGCGGTGTTGTACAAGATTTGCTCTTNCTGTCGATCAATTACGCGACCCACCCTCTCGCAGCGGAGCACACCTTTTTTACGGCACACAAAAAAGCATGTCCTGACTTCGAGCTGCCTATGAGCGGTGTTGTACAAGATTTGCTCTTGAGGCTAGCAACGAACACCTAATGTTTGTACAGTTGAACATGTGAGCCTACTCGAGAGTTCCCGGGACATGCTTAGCACACGAGCCTGCATGGCTTTCACGGTCACAGGTGAGCACACCCACATGCCGAANCGAACACCTAATGTTTGTACAGTTGAACATGTGAGCCTACTCGAGAGTTCCCGGGACATGCTTAGCACACGAGCCTGCATGGCTTTCACGGTCACAGGTGAGCACACCCACATGCCGAATCCCGGCTCTTTTCTGCACGCAGATTCACTGCGTGAGGCTAGTTACAATCGAATACCTTGTGCCGTGAGGTTCTTAAAATGCATAGTGCCCGAGCATGGTCAGATCTTGTCCGTTGCCCACTTCACGGCGGAAACTGCGGTCAGCTTGGTTGCAGTCCGCCTGCATACTGGGAGGCGTCTCGGAAGTGTTGCATTCGATGCCTCTCGAGGGATGCAGGTGCTTCTGCTTAGATCGGAGAGAAAATAAGGCCTGGGTTTGCCTGTCCTTACATTTCATGAGCAGTTCTAATTACCTTACAAGGGGGAAGCGTATCGTAGGAGACTTCTCCTTACATTGCATGAGTAGTTAAGTACCTTTCAGTTAGAAGTACCCTTCAAGGGTAGAATACTTGCCACGAGAATAACCCAAAACAACCCCAAAACTGAAGAGCAGAACCTGAAGGTCTAAACTGCAAATTCACGGTCTTGACACTGGCCCGGATTTCTGGTGCCCGCAACCACTTTGGAATTTGAACTTGGTCCCAAAATATGGGGGTGCCTTCTAGGGTTCACGGTCCTGCGATAATCGGAGCTCAGTGTTCGTTCCGTCGCACCTCGCCGCAGGCGAAACCAGATTCGGGCCCATCTTCTCTACCAAGGACATCCTCTCGTAGGCCTGCTGACCAGTCGGATATCTAAGTTTCTTGTATTTGTGCGGCTTGAAGTGTGCCTCACAGATCTTGCCTGTATGAGGATACATGAGTTGGATGCGTTTGAGTCTATAATACATGTATAGTTATGTATGTATATGTAAATGTACTTGTGTATAATGTACTTCCTAGATATGTATATATACACATATGTAGAAAATGGTGATGAATGCACGAACGAACCTATGAAGGAAAAGGAAATGAAACAAACGAAAATGGCACGAATCGACTATGGAAGACAACATGAAATGACTAAAGAACGAATGAAGGAATGAAGGAACGAGTTAATGGATGAAAGGAATGAGTGAATGGATGGATGGATGAATACATGAATGAATGAAAGGTTGAACGGTTGAACGAAGTACAAATGTGAAATTTAATAATATTACATGAATGAATGCAGAAATGCAGCAGCGAAGGAACGATTCAATGAATGAGCGGAATGAGTGAATTGAACGAATGAATGGATGGATGTATGGATGGATGGAATGAAACGACATGACATGACATGAAATCAACGAATGAATGGATGGAACGGAAAGACATGAAAGGACATAACATATAATGGATGAAGGAATGAATAAAAGGAAATGACATGAAATGAAACCATGAATGAATGAAGGATTTAGTGCATGAATGAACGAATGCATGAGTGAATGAACGAATGAATGAATGAATGAGCGAACGAACGAACGAATGACATTATGCATGTAATGTATGGATGGATGGATCGATGTAAAAGTGGATGTATGTATGTATGTCTTCATGCATGTAAGCATGCATATGTGTATTCGTGCATGCATGCATGTAGGTATGTGAGTACGTATGCCTGCCTGCATGGTTATATGCATTTATGCATGTGTGTATGTATGTAAATATGGATGTACGAGGCGTACCGTATTGTATTGTGCGGCAATGTGGTGAAGAGATGTATTGTGCGGTATATGCATGTGCATGTCTATGTGTGTGCTTCTGTATGTATGTACGTATCACGAAGCCATGACAGCGTTGTTCGCAACTGCCATGCTGCCGTACCCAAGTATCCTCCGAGCAACCATGGTAGTGATGTCCATGCTGCAGCGTCTTGACCGAACCTAAGTTCAATAGAGTTTGCACAAGATGTGTGCTTCAATCCTCTGCCAGACCGTGTATGACATGACCCGTTACTACATCGCAGCTCCTATGAGCCGTCAGCATCGAAGATTACACATGGACGAGCAGCCTGATGCGGGTCTATTGCTTCCTGTGCCACAGGCGATAAAATCTACGGAGACGGAGCCGGAGCGAAGGGCTGGTGTCGTCGGTTGTTTTTGCACAGCTATCGGTTGCGCCGGGGACCTCAGACAGACATAGCTACAGTCTTATGCTCGAAGCAACAAATTCGACAGGTACGATCATATCTGCATTTTCCAGAATGACTAAACTAACTAAGCTTCAAGAACTATACTACTGATATGTCTTCACGAACTATACTACTGATATGGCCACCGTAGTCTTACAGACAGAGGTCAGCCAGAACTCTCCAAGGGGATGTATACAGATGAATATCCGAAACCCAGATCCCGACGCCCTACGTGTAGTGGTGGATTGAGCCTTCCGAGACTGAAACACGGCACCTTTGCAGGAAGACTAGTTGGAACACTGCAAAGCATAGCTGTGCTAGCAATAAGAACGCGCGAACGGCCATGGAATAGAACAGTTATCTCACTTGTCTCAGCATAACCAGTCTTACTGCCGTCACCAGCACAGAAGCCTGAAGTGCCTGGATCCAAAGGTGTTGAATTCAAATCTGTGGGGATGGTTGAAGGTTTTGAAAGACCACGGAAAGATAAGGACCCTACATGTGGCTCATACGCGCCGCATATGGGGGATTCCGGACACTACCATGATCAGTAGTAACAGTAATACAAGCATGAATACTAAGAACAACTTGTTTCGACTAGCAGAATCGTAATACACCAAAGGAAGACTGTTGAAAACAGTAACATTCGACAGCCCTGAACCCTAAACCCTCCCTCCTAAACCCTGAACCCTAGACCGAAACTCCTGTAAGCCTTTGGCCGGAGGCCTGGACATCGGCCATGGACCCTTAGAAGCTCGCTGCGAGCTTCCGGACGACCTTCGGGCGACACTGCGCGGGCCTTGAAGTCGATAATATAGGGGCCTTAATAATTAGAACAGGGTTTTGGGGCCCATTATACCGTAGCTATAATAAGGACCCCCCAAAATTTTTGAGTCCCCTTTCTAGCTTGAGATTTCGGTTTTAGGGAGTGGGTGGTGGGTCTAGGGTTTAGGGATGTGAGTTTTTCGTGTGCGGCTGCTGAAGTATAGAGCTCAAGAGGGATAAAGAAGGCTGCACCGGCCCTTCTTTCTGTGAAGGGTTTTGACATTGGCAAGCTACTGTAGAAGCCTGAATAGTCAATGTTCTTCCTTAGGGCCCCTGATCATAGATATACGAAGCAGAACCCAAAAGCTTATTCTGATTCTTAAATCAAGGCCCCTGCAGTCTTTGAACTTTTGTGCCTAGGTCGCGCCTAGCTCCTCGGGATGAGCTTGCCCGCCATTTGCAGGAACACTGGCTTCAGTTTGCATCAAAATGCTCCAATGCCAAGACCCAAAACTGGGACACCTCAAAGGGCTCGTATTGCCAGCAAAAACGAACATGCTGTATCAATTAGCACTTAACACACTACATTGTCAGTCTACATGCTATGTGTATAAAACAGAGGTATTTCTTATGTGTATAAAACAGAGGTATTTCTTATGATTATTGCGATATATTCGCTTCTCATAGTATTCTATTATCGTATATGAGTAGAGTTTATGTATGATATCTTTAATATAGCGAAGCTCCCGAATGAAATTTTAAGAAAGATTACATATAATGGTTATTATAGTAGCATATCATGATAGTGGCAATGAGAAGAATGATGATATAAGCAAGGATACTAGTGTTAGCGGTAATAAAAAAACAAGAGCAGAAACATAATTCGGAATATACAAATATTTAGAATAATATATATATATGTATATATATATATATAATCTTTTGTTTTGAATATTGATAGTAGAAAAAGAAAATGAGGAAAGGACCGGATAACTCCATACGAGTAAAACTGTGGATGGTGCTAAACGAGTTGATGATCCCTCTAGAGCCTTCCAGAGGAGTGTGTGTGCAGTGCGCGTGTCGTGTTGTGCTGTGCGTGGTGTTGTGTGTGCTGTGTTGTGTGCTGTGTGTTGTGTGTTTCGTGGTGTGTGTTGTGCGCTGTGTGTTGTGTGCTGTGTAGTGTGTGTTGTGTTTTGTGTGCTGCGTGTTGTTTGTTGTGTGTTGTGGGTGTGTGTGCGTGTGTGCGTGTGTTGTGTGTGATGCGTGTGTTGTGTGTGTTGTGTGTGTTGTGTGTGTGTTGTGTTGTGTGTGAGTGTGTGGTGTGTGTTGTTGCGTGTGTTGCGTGTCTTGCGTGTCTTGCGTGTCTTGTGTGTCTTGTGTGTCTTGTGTCTGTGTTGTGTGTCTTTTGTGTCTTGTATCTTGTGAGTCTTATGAGTGTGTTGTATGAATTAATTTAGGTCTCTTTCTTTTTTCTTGATTTCAAAAGATAAATAATTCTTACTTCTATCTATAATCGTATTGCATTCGTTATGTATGATATATCGGTCAATGAACACGTATACGTACGAGTTCGTTTTATGGAATACGCTTTGCCTATATTTTGAGCACGATTCCGATTGAATCATTATTTCTTTAAACACAAATGGGGCTTAAATACCGTGCCGCACCGTAATTTTTTGGGGTTTTGAAGGGGTCGAGGGAGGGTGTGCTCGAGGGGGCTCTTAGCGCTGTTTCGTTTGCGACTTGAATACGCATGGGTGCGATAATAATACGATATATTATACAAATTAATATAAATGATATATCGATTTTTATGTATTGATATTAATAATAGAATTGATAATAGCAAAAAGTTTCATATATGAATAAAATATCGGCCGCACTAATATTTGGAAGATGATTTGTCGGTCTTCACGATTTATATTAGCTCTGGTCAGAACTAATATTAATAATAATTATAATAAGATGAGCAATTGCTATTATAAGGGTGTGTCGTTGATTTTTTGGTCAGGAAATTCAGAATCTCTGAATTTGAATTTCTTGAATTTCGTTCGGTTTTTATTTGTTGTATTTTGCGAAATTATTATAAATACTATGATTTTCGTCTTTTATTTTTAATGATTTTGGGGGTTCGTTGCGAATTTTTTTTGAAAAATCTCAAAATATAAGGATTTATATGATTGATGATATAATAAGAAGTGGCAATAAGGGATTCATAGAATAAGCGGCAGCATTTGAGAAAAAAATATAATAAAATAATAGTAGATAGAGTTGAACGATGAACATATGTTTTAGCTGGCATGAACCAGAATTCGAGAGTGGCAAAAAAAATGAAAAGATAGATATGAAATATATATATCATAGGAAGCAATGAAAAAAAATAGAAGATATAAGTCGTATTCGTGAGGCCATCAGCACTCCCCCATCCCCCCCACTCCCGCACAGAGCTGAAAGACAAGTGCAAGTCTAAGCTGGCATACACAAAAAGTCGAGAATCCGCAAAAATTTCGTAAAAATGGATACGACACATACAGGAAAATACCGAAAAAAACGATAGGAAATGGAGAGCTGAATATATTTTTATTCAATTCAGCCCGCCGATTATTGCATTTTCTTACTAGAAAATTCAGCAAAAACCGTCGTATAATACTTATCAATATTATAACTATTTCTTAGTCCCCTAGTCTTCCAAGTACTTGGAGGATCGTACGATATTATGAATAAGAATATATTTATATATATATATACTTTTTTTAATACTTAATAATAATCCTAGTTATGAAGTCGCCATAAAGTTAAAATAAATTATTATAATCTTAGCTACGAAGTCCCCATGGTCCTTTGAGAATTTCTCAGCCCCCCCCCCCCCCCCCCCCNCCCCCCCGCCCCAATATTCTGTATATTGGGAGAGTCAGGGGCAGGTAGGGCAGCAGGGCAGGGGAGGATGCGAAAATAAAATCCAAATTCAATTCTGGGTGAGCAAAGTACCAAAATTCGAAATCAGCATATGCCAGCAAAGAAAGTGCATCTCCCCTGCTACCATTAATAACAACTCATTTCAATGACTCCGATGGCCAGAAATACGGAAGATCCTGAGGGTTTTCAAGGATGGCTGCTGGAAAAAGGAGCATTAACGTGAGAATTCGACGATATTCGTGGATTTGCGAGTTTCCCCCTGTTTCGATATTTCTAATAAAGAATTGGGGTTTGAACTTCTATTACCAAATTCTATATATAAAATAAATTATTTGCACTAGCCCGCGGGTAGATCCCGGGTTCCCAACGACTCCGATAACCAGAAATACAAAAAATCGAAGGTTTTTCAAAGATGGCTGCTACCTGCAAATTCGACGACTTTCGTGGATTTGCGGCTCTCCACTGGTTTCAGCATCTTTAATGGAAAACGGGGCTTGATTTTTTATTATTAAATTTGATTTATATGAAAGAATATCATTTCTATTAGACCACGGATAGATTGCCAGAAAAGCTAGAAAAATGAATATTCGCCGCAAAAATTCGATAATTTTCGTAGATTTGAGGATTTCCTCCAATTTCAATATTTTCAATAGAAAAGTAGACTTGATTTTCTGATATCAAATTCATAGCTTAAAAGAGTGCCATTTATATTAGGTCGCGGGGGGATCTCGAGATTCTCTTATTTCAGCGGCTCCGATGATCAGAAACATGGAAAATCCAAGGCTTTTTCAAGGATGTGATATATATAGTACGCCACGGGTGGATCCCGGGGTTCTTCTGTTTCTTAGTGGTAGCGATGGTTCTTATTAGTGATGTTGTTAGAGAAAGGGAGAGAAGGAGAGAGAGAGCGAGAGGGAGAGATAAAGAGAGAGAGAAGAGAGAAGCTAGAAAAGAAAAGATAATTCTTCTTGTTGATGGTGGTGGTTACTATTAGAGAGCGGGAGAGAGGGAAAATCATATAATTGCCTTCTATATTAAGAATCTATTATCTACCAGAAAAAAGATAAATAATATATAAAGAATAAAGATATCTATATGCTTATGGGTTTCGAAACATTCTCGATAAATCCAAATATTTTCCATATATATATATTGAAAATATAAATAAATCTATATTTTCGGGTTTCTTAATTATAATAGTAAGAAGTAGTTCTATAATTATATGAAATATATATATAAAATATAGTCATATCTATATATATATGATATAGATAAATATATATATATATATGATGCTGGATCGACCGGCCCCCCCCCCCGTAGTTCCCCCCCCCCTGGAGTATGGTACGGTTATGGGTTGCTTCCCTCCCCGTATGTTGTGATAGGGCTATGGGTTGTTTCCCCCTCCCTATGGGGGGGGTAGGGTTCGAGTGCGAGCTTTGGTAGTTCCCTCCCTTCCCCCCCTGTAGCGTGAGGTGGGTTGGGCGGTTCCCCCTGTATATTTGGATCTATTTGGATCCAGCCCCACGTGCCTGTTAACGATTATCGTTTTATTGATCGTAGGGGCACGATCTTTATGACAATTGTCGCTTTGGGGCAATAGGGTTGTAATGGATCAACCGTCCGAGGGATCGGGCCAGATCGAGCCTATTAAGGAATGAATTAATGGCTTTGGGATCGTGCCTGAAAAATATGAATTGCGATACGAATCAGGCGTCTTAGGACGCGACCCTCGTGATAGTTGTCGCTTTTGGAGTCCTCTTGTGGAAAAAGTGTGCACAATCCCACAGATTCGGCTTGGGGAGGGTGGGGGAGAGGATACCATTGGGGGGTCGGCGAACCGAGAACCGGGATCATATATATATATATGAAAATTCATATCTTTAAAGAAATATATCTATTGTATCATGATTATCAGAAATATTCGTATCTCCAGATGATAAATTTTTTGTCATGGTATATTATTTTGATATATTTATTGAAATTAAATGAATGTCTTGTTCGCCCGTGCCGTGAGAGTTGGTATCAAATATTTTCATATCTGTTTCTTACGAACAGTCCAGAAATTCTTGTTAAATTTCTTGATAACTTCTTGACATGTATCTAACCATCCGAAGACAATCTATCGTCCAATCGTGTAGTTTCTTACAGTCAAGTGATTACATATCATATCGATGAAAGATCGCTGTGAGAACCGTTTTCGCTGCTAGATGAGATAAGTTGGATTGCTGCATGAGCGACCAATCAGCGCTGTTACGCTGAGCATGCGGCTCAAAATCCGTATAGCACTTCTCGGACGGAAGCGCATGGCATGAAACAAGTATTGGATCGTTGACTGCTACTGCTACGCAACAGTGGCGCTGATCCAGGCACTACTGGAGCCAGCTGTACTGCCTGGGGGGCACTTGCTGAGGTTGCGCTGTCGCTGTGTAGTGCTGGGGTGGAGGAACCACTTGCGGGGCAGCCTGCTGCGGTGCACCACCCCACTGAGGCGCAGGAGCAGAGTAACCTGCCGGGGGCGCATAGTGAGAGGCGGGTTGTGCATAGTGAGCTGGTGCAGCTGCCGGTTCCGACTTCAACCAGCTGTACTGGGGTTGGGCACGGGGCGCCTGCGCTGGGGTGTGCGCCGAGGGGTATGTCTGCACTGCGGAGGCATCAGGATAATGAGAAGCGTATGCTGGAGCTGTCTGGGGAGGGTAGGCGTGGGCTGGCTGAGGAGCGGAGTATGCTGGGGCTGCTTGGGGGGAAGGGTATGCCGGAGCTGGTTGGGGAGTTGGGTATGCTGGGGCTGGGGCAGCTTGCGTTTGGGGCGGGTAGTCTGGGTATCCTGATTGAGGTGGGGTCCAGGCTTGAGAGCTCGGAGCTGGCTGATCAAAGCCACCACCGCCAGCGTCTCTTGATCGAGACCTGGCATCCCGTGGCTCGCTTCTTTTCTGGGGCCTTTCTCGGCTTCGGCGATCTCGGCTGCGGCTGCGCCGCTCTCGACTTCGATGCTCCCGATCTCCGCGATCTCCACGGTCTCGATCTCCGCGTTCTCGACTGCGTCGGTCCCGGCTTCGTCGCTCCCGGCTACGCCGATCACGGCTCCGGCGTGGGCTGCGTCGCTTAGACCGACTACGCCGGCGCCGGTCCTGGCTACGGCCTCCTCGTCGAGAGCGACTGCGCCGTCGGTTGGAGCGACTCCGACGTCGGCGAGGCAAAGTGCCATCTACCAGAGCCTGGAGCTCGCGAGGCACCTCCTGGTTATTGCGGAGCATGACAGTGCGGATTTGGCGCCCTTGGAAGTCATCGCGATCAGTCAGGAAAGTGACTGCGGTACCTGAAGCAGTGCACTTCTAAAGCTCGTGGCACAACTGGAGCAACAAAGAGTAATCAAAAAAACGTTTGCTCAGGTCTGATGATGCATGGCAAGGGACCGGAATGCCCGGCACGCCCAGTTCTGCCAATCCTATGCACATAGTCTTCGGCATTCTTGGGTGGGTCGTAGTTAATCACCAAGGTCACTCCCTTGACATCCAACCCTCGAGCAGCCACGTCCTGAACAACGGCCAAGATGCTGGCACGCTTTCTTCAAAAATCAACATCCGGCTTCGCCTACTTGGAGGGTCACTTATACGTCCCAAACATAAACAGTTACTAAGTCCCCCGACCCTCCAAGTACTGCTGCCAGCTGGGCTGAGAAAAGCTGAGCGCAGGGCCGTCGCACAAATAATCTTTGTGTAGCCGTCCCGGAGATCGTTCAGAGCGCGCTCACGCTCTTTCTGCTCCTGTCCACCCGCCCCCAACAGTTATAAGTTTTCCGGGACGGATGGTTGGCAGGGTCTCCTTGTCGCCATGAATGGAGTCGCAGCGCACCCGCGCTCGATTCAATCCGTCCTCCAACTGCTCACAGGTCCTTCGTGGTCGAGACTAACACGTTGCGCTGTGCCAAAGCTCGGGGATTTGGCATTCTGGCCCGGAATTTAAAACAACCGTACCACTGCAAAAGTTCGGCAAATGCAGGCGTACATACAGACATACGTACATGCATGCATAGGCACATACACTGCACATACATACATTTTGATTGCTCAACTGGCTGCTTGCTTGAAAACGACGGTTGATTAGTTGATTGATTGACTGACCGACTGGGTGCCGGGCTAATCTTTGCGCCGACATCTCAAACAAGCAATGAGGCCAGGGCAGCCAAGAGTCTTCTTCGTGTTACAGAAGATCATCGCACGATTCTCTCCGCGGCCCTTCTCAGAGATGTCCTCAGTCGCAGGAGAACGTCAGTTCGAAGCCTTGCAGCCCTGAAGTCACCAGCTGCCCAGCATGGCCGAGAGGCATATTCCAGGAAGAGCTTCGTCAGGTGACGTACCTTCTTGTCGGGGTCGACAATCTTCACGATCTGTTTGATCGTATCCGAAGCTTTCAAGTGCTCCGTGCTGCCGATCTTCACCTGCACCAAGACTCATTGCAGCCGCACATACAGGGGTGCGGATCATGCTGTATATTCGAGACCGGTGCTTGAGGTACCTTTATCGGCAGCTCAAACTATCGGCATCAAAGGTTGACAGCCCTAGCTTTTCAAAGCCCAAAGCAATGGCCAAGGAAGGGACATATCCTTTCATACGCCACCCATGAACTGGTCTCAAAACTTCGAGCATGCCACTGGCCTGGAAAGGGTTGTTCACGAACTCGGCAGCTATCTTCTGAACATTCGCGTTCCATGTTGCTGTGAAGAAGAGGGTCTGCCTTTCTGTTTTCTCTTTTACCTCCTTGACCGCCTTGCGAATTTGAGGTTCGAAACCCATGTCGAGCATCCTGTCGGCTTCGTCCACGACCAACTTTGACACGTTGCTCAAGTAGAGTTCCTTCCCCTCAACGAAGTCGTTGAGCCGACCCGGCGTGCCAACCACAACATGGCAACCCTTCGCCAAGTCTCTGCCCTGGTCGCGCTTGTTGCCAACGCCTCCATAAACGCAAACGGTCACGATGCCGGCATCACGTCCTTACGTGCAGACACCGGGCCCGAAGTACTGCAAACGTACAGAAACAAAAGCTCTTGCCATGGAATCCCAGCTGCCAAACTTGTGGGCCTCGTTCTCGACTTGGACTGCGAGTTCGCGAGTCGGCGACAAGCACAGAAGTGTAGGATCTTTCGCCTCAGCCTTTGTCTCGATGATGAACCTTGGAGGGCAGAAGTGGCCGCCTCAAGAGATGAAGAAGAGCTTACAAAGCTATGTATACATACGTATGTATATGCTTATGCGTGTCTGGATGCACAAGAAAAAACATCTATAACGCATGTACGACTATGTATGTGCAGATCAGGTATGTGTTCGCATTTTAAGTAGCCTCTTTCCCCGCATAGTTGACAGCACCCCTACGGGACAGGGGACCAGAATCATCTCTTTTCAAACCAATCTCTTCTTCTCAGTCTTGTAGCTCTGAGAACCTCTGTTTCGTGGCCCAGCGCCCGTAATCAGGGCCTCTATGCTCTATGCCAAGACACTTGAAGGCCGGGAAGAGAAAGGCCACCGTCTTTCCACTGCCAGTTGTTGCGATGCCGATGATGTCCTGACGGTCTGAGCACATAGCGCCTTGAGGCCTTTGATTCACGCGAAAGAAGATGAACACAAGACAGAAGGCAAGTCTGAATAACGTGCATGAGGCCGCCGTGACAATTGCGCATGCAGTCATTCCCTGTGCTATGGCAGTGGTCTGTCCTTCCCCTGCACCGCCAAAGGCCAGGAATACATCTGGATCCTTGGGCATTGAACACACACACACACACGCACACTCACGTGACGTCCCGAGACTGTAGGCCAGAAGACACTTCCGCTTGCTTATCCCCCGCTCCCTGCTGCAATCCAGGGACGGGCTGGGCTTCACGAAGCCATTTCTCCTCACCTGTCATGTGGCGTCTGATGTTCACTGGAAGCGGCATGACGCAGGATTTTAGATGTGGAGTTGCGACTGCACTAGAAAAGGACCTCGTCCAGCACCTCCGAGGGGAAGGGGCACTCATCAAAGGTGTTGAAACCAACTGGTGGAATCTGCTGGCCATCCGGATCCATGATAAGGATCTCCCTCAGTATTCACACATGGCTGCGAACGCAATCTGTTTTATCACATACATATGGTTCACGGCTTTGGCTCGCTCGTGTCTGTGAATGTCTGTGAGAAGCTGGCTTCTCCGGTCACCTGCCAGATCCTGACCTTCTTAAACTCCAACCCGTACCGTCATCGTAGAACTTTTCAACCATCAAAACACGGACTGCAAGCTCCCGTTCCTGAACTTGAGAGGTGCTGAGCCCTCCCATGGCTCAAGCTGAGCGGCTCCTTTGTGGTCAGCTCCACCTGACAACTGCTTGAAGCCGGAGCCCCAGCCATGCCCCGACTTAGAGAAAGCCCCACCATCGCTGTCTGTGCTTCCCTGTCTGCGGAGGGTTTCCAGAAATTTGGGGGCTTTCCAACCTGAACCCTAAACCCTGCCTCTTCCGCCGGTGGTTCGGCTGGCCGTGCCCGCCGGGGGCGGCGGGGGCTGCGACTCCTGCTCGGCCAAGGCTGGCAGCCGAGGGCAATGGAAGCTTCAGAGATCCGTGATGATTCCGATTCTTATTTTTGCTATTTATGACACTCGCACTCGGACTAGCCACGCAAGGTCTGCAGGCAACAAGGGCATTCATTCGTGCATCCTATGGTTTTATGAGGGTTATTATGGTTATTAAGGTTATGATTATCATTGTGTATCATGTTACTACTATTCGTACGAAACGACTCTGCCGCGTTTTCTCCATCGCACACCCAATACGCGCAGCTGCCTAACTTTCTCACAGCTAAACGGCCAACTCTCTGCACCGTTGCGCGCGTTGGCACGGCATGCACACATGTGTGCATGTCTGTATGCATGTGAGAAAGTGAGACGCAAGACGAAAGCACACAAGCAAGCAAGCAGGCAGGCAAGCAAGCATGTCTGCCGTCATAAACCTATGGGCGAATGAATGACGAATGGATGTATGCACGGACAAATGGATGGAAGGAGGAAGGGATGAAATTGCCTATAGAAGGGTACATGCAAAAGACATGCCTGGATGCCGCAATGTATGCACCCGCACGCCACATGGTGTCACATTCGTCACAAAGTCTCCTCTTCCGACTCCTGCTGCGCTTGCGGCTGCGGCTGCGGCGCTTCTCCCGCTCATTGGGCTTTTCACCTGCCAACCAAAGTTGTTCCACTGCCACGACAAAGCAAACAAGCCATCAGGACCTTCGACCCCATAAGTCTTGAAGCTCACTGTGATGTAGGCAAAGGCTGGCAACATCTCACCGCCGGATTGGGCAAAATTGCCAGATCGGTATACTTTCTACCGTACGGTTGTAGTGACAAACTGGTACGATATGATATTATGCCCCAAAACAGCTCAAATCCCTCAACCCTGTAAGCCCTGCCTCCATCTGCCGGAGCCGCGTCCGATTGTGCCATGTCCATCGGCGCCTGCTTAGGTTTGAAAACTAACTTGGGCCAGCCCCTGGAAACAGCAGCTTGAAAGAGACAGCCGACAGAGGAAACCGATGTCGTCAGCGCTAAGGTCGAAAACAGTCCAGTCTTTCCCTGACCTGGTTGGCGCTTAGGGCCTTGAGGGTTCAAGCTTGAGGATTTCGGACTCTGGCCAATTCAGCTGGGAAGCAGACATGCGAGAAAGCCTTACTAACACCCTTGAGCACTCGTGAACCCCTAACCTTTCTCGTCCTTTGGAACGCTGACTTCGGACCACCTGTGGTGCAGCTGCAGCAACGTCAGCGGGCACGGAGACAGCCTGCGAGGTGTCCATGTCCTCCGCATACCGAAGTTTGCAGAGGGTGCTCAACACAGGCTGAAAGGAGACATGGGTTGCCTTGATCTAGGTAGACCTCTCTGTCGCAACCGATCCAGCGCAACACAACCGTGACCCTTGTTTGGCAATGCACTTTTTGCGACCCTGAACCCCAAACTAAACCTTGAAGACCCAACCCAAAACTCTAGACTGGTGCGGGGCATCTGATGGTAAACGGCCAGGAAGGTACATGAAGCTCCATCGCTTCCCACCGAGTTCACCGGGGTCCCACAAGCGCAAAGCCAGACCCTCAAAATCTGCAGGGGTCCGTGGGCACTTGCGGCTGGACGTCCGGCGCCTCTGACGACACTGCGGGTGGCACTGCCTGCTTAACAAGTCTCAGGAGACTGCAAGCCGCGCAGACTTGTCGGCCAGCAAATGTCACATCATGCCCATGACGTGAATGCTGGCTGTCGGCAGGATTGGAGACGTGGTGCTGCTACGAATCTTGATAAAAACGTGTTCACAGGTGCATATGCAAGAACACACAGGCACGTGTGGGGGCATGAAGTTGCAGACTGGCAGAGCCAATATACCAGCCATTATATGCAAAGCCCTTTCAGCACGGACGGAGGAAAAACCGTTTTTGAACGAGATCTCTCTGAAGTGCCTCCCTACGAATGAGGAAAACCCTCAGAACCCTAAACCCCAAGACTACCCTAAATAGTAGGATCCTTATTATAAGGATCCCAAAATAAGGTACCCTATTTTTCGGAAACACCCATATATACTACGATTCTGTGAATCCAGGGCACCTGCGCCTGCTGCGGAGCCTCCTCTGCCGTGCCGCCGCCTTCCGCCCTCGGGCCCTCCTGGATCCAGCATTACCGACCCTGCTTCAATGGAGAACAGGCGTTGGAATGTGATACCTTCCTGGTTTAAATGGCCATTCATATATATATATATATATACACACACATATATAGGTATATAAACATATATTATAGATATATATATATATATATACATACTACATACATATATATATATATGTATATATATGTATATATATATATAGCTATATAAATAGATAGCGAGGGTCCGACATGCACGTAGCTCGGGTCGGATATGCTTCGGTGACCATGTCGGACCCTCTCAACGTGGGCTGCCGGGAGACATCATCCCAGACCCTGAGCAAAACAGTGTTGTGTATGTTTTAGGCTTACAGCGACAAAAGGTATAGTCTTGCCGGCTTTTGTCGCCTACTTGGCACGCCTCTGACAGTGGTGGTGCTGGTGCTGGTAGTGGTGGTTGTAGCAGCAGCAGCAGCAGGAGCGGGAGCAGGAGCGGTAGCAGGAAGAGGAGGAGTAGTAGTAATAGTAGTAGTAGTAGCAGTAGCAGTAGTAGTAGTAGTAGTTTTTGTCACTCGCATTGGTAGTAGTAGTAGTAGTAGTTTTGTCACTCGCTTGGCACATCGTCGACAGCACTGCGAGGACTTAGTAGTAGTAGTAGTAGTAGCAGTAGCAGTAGTAGCAGTACTAGAAGTAGTGGTGGTAGTAGTAGTAGTAGGAGTAGGAGTAGGAGTAGTAGTAGTAGTAGTGGTAGTAGTAGTGGTAACAGTAGTAATAGTTGTTGTCTAGTAGTAACCTTAGTAGTAGTAGTAGTAGTAGTAGTCGTCGTCGTCGTCGTAGTAGTAGTAGCAGTAGTAGTTTTCTGTCACCCACATGGCACGCCAATGACAGCTCCGGGGGGACTTGAAGGGCAACTAGTCACGATAGAGCCCAAATTTGCAGAACAGCAGAAAAACCAAAAAGTAGTAGTAGTAGTAGTTGTTGTTGTTGTAGTTGTAGTTGTAGTAGTAGTTTTGTTGTTGCTAGTGTTGTCGTTGTCGTTGTCGTTGTTGCTGTTGTATGAATAATCATGCTATAAGCAAGTGTTGCCTGCTGTAGAAGGCAGGGTGGTATGGATTTAGACGGGTGCTCAGGGGATCTTCTGCTGCATTCTGCCCGTAGCTCTCGCTTGACTCCATGCCGCGATCAAAGGATGGGAGCAGGGTCTTACGTACCTGGGCAACTACATCTCGGGTGCCTCATACTCATCCTCTTCTTCCCGTTCTTCCCATTCGTCGTCGTCTTCATCCTCAGCTCTGGCTCATGGAGGTGCGATGCCTTTGCGGCACCATGATGAAAGGAACCGGCCTCATCATCATCATCGGAGCCATCGTCATTCTCGCCATCCCAGTCAAAGTTCTCCCAATCCTCAAACACAAACGTGGCATGGGACGGGAAAAGCTGCTGTCTCAAAGCCACGACAGTTCCGTCATCAAGCACACGCAACGTATCCCTAACCCATTATCGAGCAAGGGACGTCTTCCTCTTCTTCTTCAAGCAAGGTCTTGTCTCCTTCGCCCTCCAGGGCGCTGAAGTCCAGCTTGACCTGCGGCAGGTGGAGTCGCGAGGCATCGCTTGGGACTTTTGTCTCTCAAGCCGGTTGAATGCGCCTCTTCTTCCTGCGTGTACTCACGGACGGTGATGTTGCGACCTGCCAGTTCAACCTTGCAGGGGTGGTGCATGGAATGCTCCACGAACCAACATCGATGGAGCAGAAGGCTTGGCTTTCAGTTGATTCAAGCTGCAGGTCTTCTTTTGTTCTGTCAACCCCCTGTGCTGACTATGCCGCTCGTCACTCCCGTCGCTTCGAGAAGCCAACGACAAGGCAAACTAATCAGTCCACTTCTGGCGCAGCCTGAGCCAGGGGAACCTGCTTTCCCGGCTTCGGGCAGACGTGCGGCCTCATTCATCGTTGCCACTGCCTTCTTCTGGGCTTCCTCCGTGGCGAACACGACCAAACCTGGTGTAGCGTCTGGCAAAGTTTAGCGCATAGATGGATGTTGCACATCTCGGCGAGTGGCAAGGTAGCGAAACTCACAAAGCCCAATCGCACACAGCTTTCCTGTGCATGTCAATACCATACCGAGACCCACAACCAGACCGCACAAAGGGTCAGTCACTGTCTAGAGCATGGCAGTCGTTGCGGGCAATGGTACTCAGTGTACTGAATGTGCCAGTGAGCCTCAAATCGCCTTGAAATGAACGACAGAGCTCTCGCGTGGTTCCGAGCATTGAAGTACGTTGTAATTCCCTGCGGCCTAAACTTCCTCTACAGCTGTGCCAATCTGCACGGACCGAAAAAACTTCCTCTCGCACGGCAATCACATGTGGTCCCAGCTGGCCATATTATATATATATATACACAAAAATATATATATATATATATATATATATATGTATATATAGGGTTAGTGTATATATATATATATACATATGTATACTGTATAATGGACGCAGAGGAGGGACCGCTGCCGCGAGACTTGCCTTTCGACTTGCCCTTGCCGCTAACGAAGACCTCAGCCGACAGAAGGACACCGATTGTGACAAACAACAAATGCCCAACAAGCTTTACAGTCTCGTGTTTTGGTGTGTTTTCTGCTACGAGGGACCACTGGCATTGACCCAAGTGCATTTGGGACCTGCTGTCAATCACAACCGCCCGAAAGTCTTGACTGCTGCTGCTTATATAAAACCACCTGTCAGCACAGCGGCTCGGCTCGCAACCACCTCTCCGCACGCAGAGAAGGCTTGCTTCAACATCCTCAGGCATATGCAATTATTTTGTGCGACTTCGAAAACTAAAGATGTAGCTCCCAGCGTCCCCAAGGAACAACTAGCCGAACATGAACGAGCAGAGGCATTCGGATGCATGTCAGTCTCGGCAGCTAGTTTCTCGCCGAGAGTCTCATCGTCGACCTCGGGCATGGAAAGATATGTCAGGCAAGCAAGAAACATCTCGTACAGCGAGGGGCAAAATCACTGAATCACTGATGGCATGGCAGCTTCGATTCTGCCAATGCCAGTCAACCCTTTTTTGCATCTGGGCCAAGGTAATCCCTAGCAGCCTTAACCCTCAACCCTAGACCTCGGAACTGCAAACTCCAAAGCCTTCAACCCCAAGCCTTTAAACCTTTTACCCGAAACCCCACAAAGCACTTCAGCATGCTTCAGCCGGGAAGCCTCATAGGCCAGGCTGCCAACATGAACCGTAGGTCCTTCTGGAAGCTTTTCCTTCTTTTCTCTTCCCCGTCGACCTCGGCCCTTTCCTGCAGAAGGTGCCAGAAAAGTCGCTTAGGGGTTAGGATGCACAAATCTCTCCAGGGGCACTTGACAGCTGGCAGGGTCTTGGCTCCGTGCCTTTGGTTTCTTCGCCCAACTTCTCCACCGTGATGTTGGAACCCTTGTACCAGGTGTTGTTCCACTCCATAGCCTTCTTCATCGACTCGTCGTTCTTGTACTGCACATATGCCTGGAAACAAACAGGATTGGAGCCCGATTGGAGACCCAAGTGGTTTAAGTGGCGAACAACTGTCGCCTGGCTAGAAGCCATGACCGTGGAGGGATTCGCTCGCCCCTGCCCTTTCCGTCGTCCTGGTCGTTATCATCTAGGCTAGCCTCAAGGCTATTTGTACCGACACATAAATTTGTGGCATCCGCAGGAGCTTCGCCGGGCTTGTGAAACGAATGGCTTCGCATCATTGTGTAGCCTGGTGTTTTCCCTTCGCTCCGACACGGTTTCGATTCTCTTCTTCACAACAAAAGCCAACGGACGCTTCCGATGCCTCTTCAGAATGTTATACCTGCAAAGGCAGTCAGCCTTCCAAAAGGGACATGACTCCCCTAAACCATCCCAAACGCAGCCCAGGGCAACCGGACAGTTCTGCCACTGTCCCACGACCAAAAATTCGTCCTGAGTCTCGGACAAATCCCTTTCCTTTGCCGTCCTTACCAGAGGGCATTGAAGCCCGCTTCAATAGTCCACAGGTTGCGAAGTCGGCTTTCAGCTGCGCTTCCGTCAGCCAGTCAGGAAGACCTCGAACCACCTGAAATCAAATATGGGTCAATATATATATATATATATAAAGAAAGAAAGGACATACAGAGGACGTAAAGGCCTTCTGAATGAAGCTTTCCGTGTGCCATGTGTCAGAAGGCTTGGGTCTATCGGCGCCCGCGTGGCGAAACGAAAGTGCCAGAGGACTACACTACACTGAATCTCATGAAGTCGTCGTGGTCACGAGGACGAAAAAAGAGGAGAGCCGGGGCGTTGATGTCGCTCATACTGATGAGTATTCTTGATGTTGTACTACATTTCATGGGCGCAAAACATGTTCTTATTGTTGTTGCTGCTGATCTTGTGAGCATTCAAGACACCACGGTGTGGTCGTCGTTCTTCTCGCCTCTCTTGCCCTTGTCCGTCGCACGGTGCACACCTGAGTTCGTCTGTGGTGCTTGTCTCAAGAAGCGGGGATATCTGCAGGTACTGATCTTGGCAGACTTCTGTATCCGTCCTACTATATGTTTAACTTCGAAAGTATGTATACAGAAACCGAAAAATAAATCTCTCTAGCCCAGCCAGAACGAATCGCGAAGCATCCCCATCCCTGCAAGTTAAAAGCATGTAAAACAAACAAGTCGAGCCAGGCCGTTTCTGCACCAAACCCTACAGGGTCTATAAATCAACTCTTGCCTTAAGTTCTGCCTCCTTTCGCGACTTACGGGACCGATGGAGTGACTCTAGAGCAAAAGTCGGGGGAACTCGACCGAGCCAACAACTTTAAGAAACGGGGCATCGAAGTGTCGGCCCTGCATGGTACAACTATAATAAGCATAATGTAAGACAAGATAAGATAATATCGTGTAGTATGACGTAGTATAAGAAGCCCTTGCATTGCTGCCAAATTGCTAATCTTGCCCGCCCCGAAAAAATCCGTGCCGTTGAGCTCTGTTGCCCTGCGCATTCATACAGTGGGATGTGGAACATGGAGAAACTGCAGTATGCCTGACATGCTACTGCATCATCGATAAAGTGACTCAGCATCTGTCTGAGACTTCCTCACAAGAGCCCCACAAGATTCTGTCTCAATGCCTCTGGACCATCTCGTCAGCTGTGAACTGAATGAAGGCGGTGCCTGGTGCGAGAAGCAAAAGGGCCGTGGTGCAACTTTGTGCATCTTGATACTTACCACCAAGACAAATGGTCACAAGCCTCCTTCACTTCGGGCACAATTCTACATTGGTGTCTATACTTACATCCCAGACAACGCTACACAGAAAATGACATTGCCGTTGGGAGCTCTTAACCGAAAGAGCACATGTCTTTGTATGTGTACCAGGAACAGAATGTACAGACAGATGTGTGAAAGTATTCGGGCCCATGTTGGCAATATGAACACAAAGACATGGTGAGAAAAGATTTCAATACAGAACAGAAAGAGAACAAGAGACCGCAAACACTGACACACGAAGCTTTACTACTTTTGGTATGATTTGTGACTATGACTATGACTATGACATACAATGACAGACTGCTACTACTACTACTACTACTGCTGCTACTACTACTACTGCTACTGCTACTGCTACTGCTACTGCTACTGCTACTGCTACTACTACTACTACTACTACTACGACGACGACCAGTACTACGACGATTACTACGATACGACTACGACTCGACTACGGCTACGACTACCTGCTCCTGCTCCTGCTCCTGCTGCTCTGCGGCTACTGCTAAGGCTACTGCTGCTACTACGGCTACTCCTCCTGCTGCTGCTACTAAATAATTATAGCACGAAGAATAGCAAGAAGTGTGCAACCAAGGGTCGTGACCTTATTATTGCTTAAGACTACTGCCAATTACCACTAATACCACTGCTACGATTATTATCATGGCTACCATGACTACTATTCACGCTGCTATCTGATTGCCTGGCCTTTAGGCATGCCGTCTGCGCCGCGAGGCAAATTCAAGCGGACGATCTCGCCACACGGCGAGAAAGCGCTGTTCAACCTGAGCGGTGCGAACCTTTGGGTTTCCTGGGAGTGTTTAGGGGTCCTGTTAGAAGTTCTTCATGGGGTTTCTGGGAGTCTATACAGGCTCTGTGCTGAATTTACTGGCTAGCTTTTGGCACGGGTTTGCGGCTTGGGGTACGCTGTGACGGTCAAGGTTTCTGTTGGGGATGTTGGAGGCGCATGGGCTTTGCGCACTAGGGTTTGAGGGTTTAGGCTGAAAAGCTCAAAGGTTTCGACCCTCATATACCCTCCTGGTTCGGGATTTTGGGTATCGAATTTCGGATGCAGTGGTAAGGTTGGGTTACACGACACGAAAATGAAAGGAAAGGTTTTCCATATGCACTCGGTGGCATTTCTTCGTTGGTCTCTGACGGGAAACCTTGGAAAAGGCAAGTTCTCTGGACAAGTTCCCGCCGGGATTCGGGAGAACCAAGTCAGAGCCATTGCAAAGCTGAGGCTGGCACCTTTCACAACAACGGTGAGTTCATCTTCCTTGTCCTTCCCTTTGCCGCCGCCCTTGCTCTTGTCCGAAGCGTGTTTGACCCGAAGCGGGGCACCCATGTACAAGAAGTTGTCATAAGTAAGAGCCTCGAGACCAGGTAGGCACAGAGAGTGATGCTATTCCAGCAGGAACGCTCAATGTGTCGAATCACTGAAGATGCTGACGAGAAGCGGTGTTGAAACCTTCCTGCGTCTTGAACTCTATGAATCCAGCACCCTTTAATCTGCCATCCTGCTTGTTCCTAGGCAGGTTCACCCTGGCAATGTCGCCGCAAAACGAAAAGAATGCCGTCAGGGATGCTTCATCTGCGTGATCGGGGAATCCCTTGATGACAATGGTCAAGTCGTCGTTGCTCTTCCTCTTGCCTCCTCCCTCGTGCTTCTCACTTGCTGGCCGGACAGTTAAGCTAACGCCCATAAAGAGGGACTTGTCAAAAGAACAAGCGGCGTTCACTCCCTCTTGAGTCTGAAAGCCCACAAATGCCGCACCTTTGGGCAAGCCGTCTTTGGCACGAGGTATGCTGATACGGGTGATCTCTCCGCAACACGCGAAGTAAGCCCTTAGGCTGGCTTCGTCAGTAGTGGAAGGGAATCCCTTGACAACGACTTCCAGGTCGTCGCCTTTGCCCTTGCCCTTCCCCCGCCTGCCTTTGCCATCCTTCCCCTTGCCTCCACCTCCTTTGCCTTGACCTGTGTTCCAGTCGTCCCATCCGCCAGAATCCCATCCATTACCGCCATTTTGCCATCCTCCGGACCAATCATATTGATCGTCCGCCAGGGCAGCCACAGCCACGGGTCTGGCTGGCAATGCGCTTCCGGCAACCTTTGGGGGAATAACCCCTGGTTGCTTCGGCATGCTCTGCATCAAACCCTGTGGAGGTGCGACGGATGGAGGTTTCGGGCCACCTGGAATTTGCACCTTCGGGCGCACCACGCCGCCTCAGGAACCGCCACAGCAACTCAAACCTGAAAGGAGAGAACGCGGACTGATTGAAATGACGCCGAGTGGCCCGGTGGTGGTGTAACCACTGGCTTTGGTGTGGTGAGGCCTGGTTTCGGGGTGAGGAGCGGCTTTGGGATGATCAGCGGTTTCGGAGCACCCGCTGAAGGAATCCTGAGCTGTCGAAATTTCCAGGGGACATGTAGTTGCTAGATGTTGCTAGCGACAGTGCATCATGCGGTGGCTTTGCGACATCATGACATAACCACGCCTTCGTGGTCAGAAAGCTACCCAGTACGTCAGGCAAGCCTCTGAAATTTGGCAGGCACCATGCCACCGGCATGTGCTTTCGGAGGCACTTCGCTCCCTTGCACAAAATGCACAAATGACCATAACACGAATTCCACCCTTTAGCCAACCATGTTCACATACTCGCACGACGGCAACACAGTCTCAAAAGCAGCCTTCCGACATGCAAAGTCCAAACTCCATCAGCAACGTGCTTGGCAAGCCCCCGTGGTGAACAACCCTTCCCACCTTGACCGAGAGATTTGTTCTTTGGGGGAACAACTCCTGGTGGCCGAACGACTCCGCCAGGCCTGAAACAAGCTCGGGTCACGATGGAACTCTTGACTTATGTGGGTCACCGAAAACTTGATGGTTTGATAGCATAGGACTAAACCCTAAACTCCTAAACCCGAAAAGCTGAACTCTACACTCTGCCTCCCCGAACAAGTGATGAGGACATGGATCCAATTTATATGACATCTTCAAGCAGACGGGGCTTAGGAGTCGGCTTTCTGCAATACGCCATTACGCGAGAGACTTATGCGAAAAGTGTAAAGAGTGCATATTGGGAAACCGAATGCGGTCGGTAGTTGCTCCGTTCAACTATACATTGTTGCTAGCATTTCAATTGTCATCAGCAGCCTGAAATGAAACAACACATGGCACCAAAGCGCGTCACCAAAAAACATGGCAACACTTTTTAAACACAATTTGTTACGCCTTCCATACATCAGCGCCTAAGTTTCTAAATCGACACGGAATTCTAATCATTGGTAAAATCCGAATTCAAAATCGTCGATGCGACATAGTAGCATCCACGACATGATGGAGTCCGGGGTGAAGAACCACTCCTGGCCCGGTGTCGTCATAAAGGCATGGATGAGTGAGGTTGGATGAACTCACACCGCAAAATGCAAGCGGCAAGTCAGCGGCTCCTCTATGGACCAGCTGGAAACTACTTCTCAATGCGTTGGCCGCGCATGAGCTCCAAAGCTTACAAACGTTGTCAGTAGTTTGCCGTACAAGTTAGAAGTTGTCTGGTAGCGAAGTTGAGCACCCGAGACGACACATTTGGCTCACTCATGATGCAAGGTTACAGGCCTGCTGGCAAGGAACAAATGTTGATAGTTGTGGCAAAGTGACATGAATCGGCTGAATCGGGCTGGTTGAAATCACGAACTGACATCTGCTGAACCCAAATGCAACTCCTGCACTGCAATGAAGCCGTGACAATCATGTCAACACCAACATCTGCTGTTGTGGTGTTGCCGTCCCGCAACGACGTCAAACACCACCTGTTGTCTCCGGGCGCAAAGTTGCGTCACTCCGTGGCCCCCAGCGCAGCGCCATGGTGTGCTGCCGCACCTTAAATTGAGCACAGCCCATGCATGACGGCGACGAGACCAGTATTGCCTTGCAGCACAAAGCACAAGGCTCCCGCTTGCGGTGGACCCTCCCAGGCCACACGTACCCGAGCCACTTCCAACATTTTCCATCCCGCAGGCCCACCAACCGATATGGTGGTCGACCATGCTCTGGCTTGAGAGCCAGCCTGCGACTGGAAGTTGCTGAAAACTACAGGAAAACCGCGCCCGGTCGCGGACGAAAAGCTTAGGAGTTCGCAATTGCGATGCACGTTGCTGCGGCCACTCGCCGAAGCCCTCATTTGTTGAACGTGGCGGCCTGCAAAGCTTCGCGGGCATCGATGGGATGCGCAGGTGGAACACTGGCCACTATGCCATCCAGCGTGAAGGGGGTGCCAAATTCAAGCCCGAACCCCGAGAGCTCCAACGTCGCCCACATCGCACCTCGCGAAGACAAACCACACGAAGTACTGATCAGGAAGCTGTGGGAGCTGGCGCACTGCTACGATTAAGTGTGGGTGGCCGATGGGGGTGACACAACCAGCCCATGCTGTCCGAAAGCTTTGTCCGCCGCAACTCCGTGACAAAAATCGTGTTGCTATTGTTGCACTCGGCCGATATGCCGAAACGCGAGCAAACATGCCCGAGTGCCCCGTTGGCTTCCCGAGATGGCTTAAAAATGCATCTCAGGCAGCCACCTCTGCTTGTGGGCTTATTAATTACGGTGGATTTTTCTCCCCAACTTTACCGACTTCCGAAACCGCGCGGCCCCCACATTCAAAGCTTAGGCGACAGTCATAGGGATTCATAGGGCAAAAAACAGCGAAAAGGGTGTGCGCCGACCACACGGCTGGCGAGCGGGGGCTGGCAAGGCGAGTCAGCGAGGATGTCACTCAGGGGTGGCATCTCCCCGTGAATATTGGCCGTGCCAGTGAGGCGCAAGGACAGCACGCTTGCTGCAAAAGAGCGCGCGGCTGCCGCAGAGTAAAGGCTGAGATGGCGGCGCATGAGGGTGGCGGCACATGGCGGCACAAGCCACGCCCGGCACCTTGCCAGCAAACGAACAAAGGTAGCCGCCTCAGCACTCCGTGCAATGCCCCCCCAATCTTAAGAGCAATCACAGTGAGCCGGCAGCAGTTGGACCCACGGTGGATGATATACATCTGCTAAATCATGTATGCGTGGTTAAACAAAAACGCCGCTCCCTGACAACTGGCGACATGAGGACACAGCCAGATCTGAGCGCTCGGCAAGCCCAGCTACCCCTTCGATTAGGAGGTCTGGGGCTCGGGTCCACCGTCAACTGGGAATGTTTTTTGAACGTGTCGAGCGCGACAGCTCGGGGTATCTCGGGGTAGGTGTCCCGTCGATGCATGCACCGGGTTGGGAGCTGAAGAGCGAGGCCAGGCCGAGACCCTGCCGCGGTTCGGTGACAAGGCTGGCGAAGGTGAGGTGGTATCCACAGCAAGCTGGGCCTGTACCAAAGTGGCAAACCATTGCAAACGACTTCGATCCGCCGCGCATCGGCTATGCTGGGAGATTCATGTCAGCAAAGCGCATGTTGCGAGCGTCCCGTGCCCCAGTCTTTTAGCCGGGTGACAACTCGCTCGAGCGGGAGGGTGCGGGAAGCCAGAGCGCCGGAGTTGGCACATGCTGTTCGATGGTCACCAAGCAACCCATGGCATGCACGGATTCGTGCGGCGAGCGGAAGCGGCAAGCGAAGGCGGCGGAGCAGGAGACTCGGTGCAAAAGATGTGACAGCTTCGTGTGTGCGAGGGGCGGACCGTGAAGCAGCAGTACGGCCCAGCCTGGACAGCAACGAGGCCTGTGACGCAGGCGGCAAAATGCCGAATGCCTGCTGGCCACATGCGCGGGCGGTGTGCCGCTGCCAGCCTGGGAAGCAGTTGCCTGGCTGGACTCGGGCATCTTCGGGCGCGGGGGTCCGAGGCTCGGCTAAGGAAGCATCCCAAGCGGGGACGTTGCAACCTGACACCCCGCAGTCCGCCGAAGCTGAGGGCCAGCTGCGCAGCCTGTATTGCAGCTGCTGGCATTTCATCCCGGCGGTGCGCGAGAGAGCAGATCGCCCGATATTGCTGAACCACAATACAACCCCTGCTCTGCAATGAGTTCATGACAATCTCGTGACAATCATGCAAAACATGTTGAACCCACATTTGTTGAACGTGGCGGGCTGCCATGGCAAGCTTCCCTGCCAGCCTGTGCAAGGCCACAGCAGTTCAAGCAGCAGTTCGTGGTGGCCATGTGTTGCAAGGCCGCGTCGGCAGTTGAGCCACTGGCATGGGGCACTGCGTCAACAGTCCAGAGTTGCAGAACCGTAGAAGCATGCCGATTTTCAACGTCCTTTGCGGCAAAAAAACTTTCACGAGATTCGACTGAGAGGCGGAAACTTTCCAAGCAGATCCGCAAAAACCTGCGATCCTGCCAGCATCAGAAGCAGAATCAAAAGATCACATCGATCTTGGAGCAATTCCAAGTCCGAGATTTTTACATCAAATGACGCGGATGCTGAAGTCAGTCGAGGTACAGTATGTCGAGGTGACCTTAGTTTTTCGACCATTCCAGCCTTTGAGCTTCCCGAACTCAGACAAGCACCACTACACATGCGCAGTCGCAGAAGTGGTGATGATGCAGATTGGGTTCTGGAACTTTTCAAGTTGGGCTGCGCAGAACTCCACGAATGCTTGCTTGACATTTACAGCCGCATGCTTGTTGCAGAATCCTTGGAGCCATCGTGGCAGCCCATTCTCTTTTCAAGATGTTACCCAAACCCGGTGATTCAACTCAGGCAAACAACTGGCGGCATACTGCAGCTCTGAGGATTACGTTTGCAATGTTTGCTACTGGTAAGCTACTTGGTGCGAGAATTCGTATATGGAAAGCGCCCGGGAAGAGCATCGAGTGGGATATGTGGTGCGCGAGCTTGGGTTTAAAAAAGGCTTTTGACAGAATAGAGCACACGTCGCTGTTCAAAGCACTTCATGCCCAAGGTGTTCCACAATGATACATCAGCGTGCTATCCGCATAGTATCGATCACAAACGGGCCAAGTACAACACGGCAGAAAGTTTGCTATACAACGTGGAGTCAAGCAAAGTGACGTACTCAGTCCGGCGCTCTTCAACGCAGGCCTTGAACCCCAGCCCCTGACACCGCCGCTCCGCTAGAAGCACCCGCGCACGAGGGTCCCCCGCCCGAAGCCCCCGATGCTTCAGCACCAGCGCAGCCACCACTGCAACCCCCCGCCGCCATCCAAGCCGCACATGCCAATGCCGCAGCTCGGGTGGAGCAGCGCCTCGCCTCCACCGCGCAGCGTGCCGCTGCCACAGCTCGCGGCCGACGT
>BGNK01000688.1:151401-174289 GCA_003297005.1 Symbiodinium sp. clade A Y106
CTCCCGCTCCAACCTTTGCGCAGGGAGATGGCCATGCCGGCCCTGCGCTCGCATCCCAGGCGCCTGCCCTTACAACAGCAGCCCAGCGCCGCGTCTCTGCAGCCGAAAGCGGCTGCTGACGGGCCTAGCTTCCCTCGATGGCGTCGATCTGCAGGACACCTTGCATCAGCGCGTCCTCACGTTGCAGGGGGTGCCTGCGCCTCCGCGGAGCCCTGCGTACGGCCCTCTGTGCTGGCTTGCAGCTAATTGCCGACCGCGAGTCGCCAGTGCAGGAGCTGCGGGGCTGGAAGCTTTTCTGTCTGGCACCTCGTATGCTTCTCCAGCGTTCGGGCGGAGACTCGCTCATCCCACCTGCTGAGCTCGATCGCCGCTGTGACCTCTTCGCACGCGGCGCTTGGCCGGAGCTACTGCAGCTGGCATCGGGTTCCGCCGCTCCCCGGTCCCGCACAGGCCTACCGCCTGACGANACCTCCCGCCGCCCGTTTTGGCTGCTTTGCGCGTCGGCCGGGTCACCGCGCTGCAGAAACCCAACGGACGCGGGGTCCGCGCCCTCGTCATCGGCGATGTCCTTCGGCGCCTGGTCGGCCGCGCGTTGGCCCAAGCGTTTGGGCCACACTTCCAACGTGCCTGTCTCCCTCACCAGTTTGGCCTGAGCACGCGAGCTGGCACCGAAGCCCTTGCTCGGGTGCTGCTTAACCCGTAGTCTGCAGCAAGCACTGGCACCGGACCAAGTGCGTGCTGTTGTAAAAAGGTGTGGTAAAAAAAAAAACTTGCAGCTTTTCGATGGAAAAGCAATCTTGCAGAACATGGGTTGAACGTTGGTGGAATGGAGCGTCTGACAAACATACGATATGCAGATGACATATTGCTGTATGCCAAATCGCTGGAGGAACTGGTTTTCATGATGGAGTCATTGCACTCCAGTTGGCACACGTAGGGTTGCAGTTCAGTTCTTCAAAGACCATCGGCTAAACCGCTCTTTGTTGAGGTGTGTGGAGAGAAGTACTCAAGGGCGATCAGGCGCACAACTATTTGGGACGACGCCTGCGCAGCTCGTTGACTCAGAGACATGTGGTTGGGCTCAATCATCGAGTCCATCTAGCATGGAAATGCATGGAACAAGTTCCATGGACATCGGCGTGTTCTGGTCAACAAGCATGTCTCCATCAAACTGCGCATGAGGTTCTTTGATGCTGTCGTGACGCCGACGATGCTGTTTGGCTTACACACACTGGCCCTCACCGCCGTGCAACTATCCAAACTTGAGTCCAAAGGCGGATGCTTCGATCAATGGTTGGTTGGATCAAAATTCAAGACGAGACTTGTCTGCGAAAACGAGGGTGGCTGCGGCTTTGCGTCAACACCCCATCGAAACATGGACAACACGTTTTTGTCGTGTCCTTTTTACCAACGTCCATAGCAGCTCGGTCCCGATGCAAAAGCCTACGGCAAACAGCGGCAAAGGCGGCGCGCGCAGAGCACATTCCCCCTTTTCGCTTCGCTTGCGCCCGTCCGAGTCCGATCTACGGTCCTATTAGGACATGGGGAATGAGGAAACTTATTCAAGCAGATTCGTCACCGTACAGCGTGGCAAAACTCGTTGACGAAATCATGCGCTTTGCGTTTCCAAGCACTGTTTTCCGCTACATACAGCCAACACTGTGTTTCAGGAAGCTCTATCTTGCAGAAGCTCGCAACTTATCGTCCCATCGAGTCAGTGGGCGTCCTTGTCGGCGTTGGGTGCCACGGAGAACTTGTCATGCCAATTCAAGTCGGGATTCCAAGTGACCACGCGTGCCACCCAACCATTTGTTTGTGCAACTCGGCACGCGAAGGAATGTTGACACCTCACTGGCACGGCCAATGTTGACGGGGAGCTACCATCTCTGAGCGACATCCTCGCCGACTCGCGTTCCCAACCTCCGCTCGCCAGCCGTGTGGCGTTGCTGCGGGCGCATGGTGGAAGTTGGCCGAGATCTGCGGGGAGCGTGCTTGCAGGGAGTTGGATAACATGTGCTCTGGGCTGCTGGGAAACAAAGCAGGCCATGGCAAACAGGAAAACCCGCACGATGTTTCGCCAAGCCCCATGGCTTGATTCAAGACTCTCTCCGCGCCGTGTTTGCGCGCAGGAAACAGGCCATCATGCACCACGAGCCTGCACTGCACATTGGAGCAGTCCGCCAACGCCGAGGGCTATCTACGAAGTGTGTAGAGCAAGTCGCAACAGCGGCATCATGCACCGCAGCGAAATTGGCTGTGAGTGCAGGGGGCACGTTGCGCCGGAGGTAATTGGCCCTCGGGGCGGCGCAGAAATGCATCAACAGCCACGGTTTGCTGATCTGGCAGATCCGGGATGCGGGTGAGGAGATGTTGCTGCGCCGCTTGCTTTGCAGCAACGTACCCGTCCGTACCGACCGGCGTGACGAGGACGAGGAAGCCTGACGATCGTGGGGAAACGCCCAGTCTCCGGCTTTGGCTGCGCAGTGCGGCGCAGGTCTCAGATGTCTGCAGGTTCCTGACCCGCTGCATTCCAGATGCGGGCTTTGCCGTGGTTGAGCTCGATGCCCGCGTGCTCGCGGAGTGCCCGTTCTACAAGCGTCCTGCAATTGACGGAGTCGACAACTTAAATGTCGTGAAGGTACGCGAAACCAGCCTCGGCTTCACGCAACTGCTTGTAAACAGCGGCGTTGAGCGATGGCGTAAAGCGCAGGCATGAGCGGGTCGCCTTGTTCGCCTCCTTCGGACAGCCGAACCTCGTGGGAGTCGCGCAGAGTGTCCACGCATGTGCTGTCGGATGCATAGAACTGGCCGACGTCGGTCAGCAAAAGCTCCAGGCCTTGCTTGGTTTCTTCTCAGCCAGCATCACGTGGCGGGAAACGTGATCAAAGAATCCCGCCACGTCGATGGACAGCCGCAGTGGGCATACTGAAACGGCATGCTGGCGGCCTGGAGCTCGGACGCGTGCTCCTGCGCAAGGGCGTGCCCGACCAAGCAGTGCACCACGTCCCTGGGCCCGGGCTATACGGCCAACTCGGATGGCAGCAACAACCGGTGCTGGCACCTTTGCACGCGCAAGCCGTTCGGTAGCACAATGCAAGAGTGTGCAGTCAGCTTCTTCGTGGAGCAGCATGCGCAAGTGTCGTTGGTGACATTGGTGATGCCGGACGGCCCGGCAACTGAGCCTCGTTTAGCGTTTCGCGAGGAACGGCTGCAAGGGCAGCGCACACTCTTCTGCCGGCCTAAACTCCCAGCTCCGGAGGTGCGCAAGGCTCTCGATTACCGGGGTCGCGAAGCTCGCGAAAGGTGTCGGGAGAGCCAGGCGCGAGAGGCACGGAGACAAGGGCGTGCGCGGCGGCCGAGATGGACGAGCGCAGCGGCCCTCGCAGCCCGAACTAATTCGACATTCGTCCGGGCGGCGCGTGCGGCGACAGGCGTCAGGCGGGTGGATGCGTCCCGTGGGGGGCATCTGATGGCATCTGCACGGGCAGCTGCGGGGGTAGGTGCTTTAGGCTGCGCAATCAATGACCTTGCATGCCGACGCACAGCTGCGGGCGCAGCTGCGTCGACAGAGGCCCGTGGCTCACAGGCCCTGCGTGCAAGGGTGGTGTCGGGCGCTGGGCCGACCAGAAGAGTAAGCGACGCCTTGCAGCTGTGCCGCGATATAATGGCCTTCGGGAGCATGGCATCGCGCGGACTAGTTCAGCAAGTGACGTCACGTTTCCAGCTCCGGCCCAGAGGACGAGTGCAGAACTGGCATCGCGAAAGCCAGGGCGACATGCTCGACAGCTGCGGAGAGCTCGTGCACGGGGATGAAAGCACGTGCCGGCAAAGCATCGACAGCGGCAGGACACCACTCGTTGATGGAAGCGCACGAGCGCCATTCGTGCTGCCCCTCGCGGCTGAAAGCATGCCTGCAGCGTCAAGTAGCCAAGGAACGTGCAGGACGGAGCTGGTGCCGTCGCGCAGGGGCCAAGGTGGAGGACCAAGGGTTGTGTGCTGGGTCGGCGCAAGCACCGGTGCGGGTGCAGCGCTGTGGCCAAGGTCGGCGGCTGGCAAGGCGGGCGGTGCTTGGTTTGGCAGGTCGGACGGGCGGCATGGCGGGGCAAGCCCTAGTGCAAGTGGTCTGGCTGAGCGCACAAGAGTGGACAGCGGCTGCACACCCACCTTTCCTGTTGTCTTGCGAGGTCCAGCTCCCCAAGCATCGGCATCAAACACAAGGGGCATGCGGGGGTCAGATTCGGGACGCAAATGCGCTCCAACTACAGTTGCGGGCGTCCGCGAAGTCGAGTGCAGCCCTGCGATTCGCAGGATTCGAGGAAAAAATATCAACAGAATTGAGAGTGCTGAGTCACCACAGGCCTGATGTGGCAGGCGCTCTTCGAAGACACTCTGGCACTTCAGGTTGCGCACGAATTCTGCACCGAAGCTCTTCGTTGCTTATAATTGACTTTACTGGCGGATGTTAGGCCCTGCAAAGCAAGTCTGATGGACCCCTAAACATCTGTCGATTAGAGGACCAAGATGCTGCAAGCCTCGACCATTCAGACTCTTCGACGAAGAACGAGCGATCATGAGACAGCGCCAAAGGTCTTAGTTGTTTTCCACCTGCTCGCCTGGCACTGGGTTTCGTCCGAAACCACCTACTGCGCAACTGAAGCTCGGCGAGTGCTTCAACACCGGACGAGCCGATATTCGGAATTCGAAAAAAGCTGTTAGAACTTGACATCTGCATCGGAAACCCTCAGAAAGCAGTGCTTTACATCATCGCATGGGTTGTCGTGCAGGCAGAAAGTCAGCTCTCCATTACAAATCTGAGATTGTCACCCACAACCTGAAACAAGCTAGATAGTCTTCATGACTGAACCATCTTAGACAAACCTCAAACCCAAAACCTAAAAGCATGACTGACTGGTCTGCGCCTCACTCACCCAAGTCTTCAGAAACAAGGCGAAACGAGTTCTCAGCCTGAACTGCTCCTCCTCTGTCGGTCTTCTGGGCATGGTATGCGGTAGCAGTTGGCAGGCTTCAAGAGGGTTCTATATAGACCGCTTTATTGGGGGAGTTCTTGTCTTCGGAATCCCCTCCAAGAGATACGGCTTTCGGCGACTAGCGCAGACTGCGGCCTGAGAGCACCAGAAGGCCGGACCAGTTCCACAGCTCAGCAAAACCCGAACTCAGCGGGGTGTCGTGCAGTGGCATGGTGTCACACGACTGCACTACCTGCCTCTGACAAGAGCAGCACCAAACCGTAGCCTGCTATGGCTGCGAATATGGCGCAGACCTTAACGGATTTGTGCGGCGAACCAAGTCAAAAGACCTGGGATCAGAGCATCATCAAGACGCCCGGTAACTTGCATCGAGTGAATTGAAGCATGGTGTACCACGTAGACGATCGTCTACGCAGATTCTTGACGGCTTGCAACTTGAAAATCTAAAAGCCTCGGAAGCCGTATTCATCGGGGCGACCTGGGGCGATGCAGGCTGCACATTGTGCTATCGGCTGCACCCGCTACGCACACGCATGGTCATAACGAATCCCTTTCTCACATGATCTGCATGCTGTGAGACTAGGAGAACGATGTTCAAAATGCAGGGATCGTTACCAAGCGACACGACAGTCGGAAGACACTGTGCCTGACCTGTGCAGACTGAAGCACCCTGCTTTGACGATTCAAGCCAACCCCAACCGTATTGGACCGTGTGGGAATAACCAGCAGCTACATCTTACTAGCGGATCTCTAGCAACCAAAAAGAAGGCGCTTCGTTGTAAGCCTGGCTGGGTCAACCAGAGCCTCCCGGCCTTATCGGAAGTCTGTCGGTGCATCTTTTGGAAACTTTGGGAAACCAACACAAAGATCTCTCAAGTAAGTAGCACGCAGGGCTTCGAGCTCCTGCAGCAAGTGATCCCGGCTGCGACCATCGCACCGTCTCGCGGCAAGCTTCACCATTGCTGAGACGCTCATGCCTTCGATCACCTGTGCCAAACGAGCACTGCAAGTAGCATGCGATTCATGACAGCACAAAGGCAGCTGGAGTTATTCACTGGCTTCGACAGGGGTCTGAGCCCTAATGTAGGGCCTTAATAGTTACCTATACTAGTTTGGGGGTTCCTTACTATGATTATAGTACATTGGGCCCCAAAACCCTATTCAAACTATTAAGGCCCCTTTTTCTTTAATCCTAAACCCCGACTCCGGCCTTGCGCAGGCCCCAGACCCCCCTTGTTGTGGGCAGTGTCTGCGGGCGAAGCCCCGATTGCACCTTCAATACCTCAGCTTTGTCAGTGTACTATATGAACTTCAATGATTAACAATAGGCTTTGGGGTGAAACATCCTACAAACATACAGGGGACTGCAAGAAGATACTGTTACGTGTACATGAAGAGAAACGCAAGAGATGGGCAAAAGTTGGGACACTGATTCTGTGAATTCAATCTGGGGTCTGCGAGGAGGAAGGAGACATTCGGGAGCCCGTCCCGCTGCACCCTCTCCTGCAGTAACTCGGTGACGAGGTTGAGGAACTCTGCTTTCGGCATGGTCTTGATCAGCTCGCGCTGTCGCTTGTCCGGCTGGGGCTCACTGTTGTGGGGGTAGTGGCAAAAGCCACAGCCAGGTCCCTTCGGGCAACGATCCGGTCCGGGTCGAATAACATAGAGACATGGCCTTTTGCATAAATTCGGGTGCCCCATGCTGCCCCTGCTTGGTGGGGACATAGCGCAGGGGCCGGGCTGCTGCAGCATCCGAAGTTGCTGCCGCGCCACTGCATCTACGACCATCTCTGGGCTCGCAATGGATGCCCACTGACGACACGGAGATGCGCTCCCAGCACGGCGGTGGTGGAGTGCACTCTGCTCGGACTCGTCCCCCTCGGACACGTCGATGAAGGTGAAGCGGTATGTGATTCGTGCATTCGTGCCTGCACCCTGGTCCGCCATGGATGGCTCGGCTCTACGGAATGTGAACCGGCCACCGGCGCAGCAGCTTGAGCAGATCTTCGCATCAAACGCATCACACGTCTGCAACAAGCTGCGCTTCAGACCGAAAATCCGACACACCTCTCTGAGCTGTCAATCACTTCTCTGATTCCTTCCCTCGGCTTGCACCGGACATATCACAGATCCTGCGCTGATAGTTGAGAAAGACGTCTGGTCGACGAGAGAGTCTGGCATCTTTTTCCGCAGCTGCATCTCAAAACGCCGTATACAAGCCAACAGCGATAAGCAACTAAGATAACGAGAGCACACAAACCAGTGTGATGTGAGAAGCATCAATAACTGCATGGGCAGCCAGGGCCCGCTGCATGTGCTTACTTAGCGTTGGTCTGGTGTGCACCGCGGGAGTCACGCTTGACCCCTGCCATATAACTGTTGTGAAACACGACACGTCCTGTCATGACAGCCCCCTCCAAGCACAGATGAAGTATTGCCGACCGCTTGAACTCACAAAAAACGAAGAGAGCCAGCCCTTCGAGACTCTACCCAAACCCTTATCCCAAATTTTCTCAACCCTCAATCTACTCCAAAACCCCAACGCTCTAAATCCTGCACCCTAAACCCTAAAGCTACCATCTGTGCTTAGAAATCAGACATCTGGCGAGGAATCTGCTGGACGATGGCTCCCAGAACTGGCCACAAAAATTGGCTTAGCAGGGCCCTTTAGGGGTTCCATGAGGGTTCTCCAAGAATTTCTTGGAGGAGCACCACACGAGCTACTCTAAGGGAACTCACTCAAAGGCTTCATAGCAAGGTTACTATCAGGGTTCCTCTTCGGGCCCTCCCTTTGGCTTCAGGAAGTTCAGGACTTCGGTTTGAAGGCGTTGAGGTGAGTTTTCGGGTTTTATGCCGCGGTCTGAAAAGTCTTTCAAAAGTCTGAGTCTGGGTTCAACAGTCTGAGTCTGGGTTTTGGTCATCGCTTCGGCTGGAGAGCAGGATTCTGATTAAAAAAACTCCTGACACATTACGGCCAATTTTAGGGGCGCATGGGCGATGAATGAAAAACACAGCACACACAAAGCGCTTGTTACTCTCCGCCGCCGTCGCCGTCGTCGTTGTTTTGGTCGTCGTGTTCGTCTTCTCCGTCGTCGTAGCATGCGCAGCTTGTCCCGAGGAGGGCCGTGCCCGGAATCCCGCACAGGACCCCACCGAGTAGCTTTCTGGCAGTATGTCTATTTGTATATGTACATGTATATGTATATGTATATGTATATTTATGTGTATGTGTATATGTAGGTGTACGTATACGTGTATGTGCACGTGTATGCGTATGTGCATGTGTATGTGTCTGTGTCTGTGCATGTGCATGTGCATTTGTACATGTCTGTGTATGTGTATGTGCACACAAATTATGTAGACATGAGTTGATATATTGGTGTATGTATGGGTATACATATAGAAGTTAATTTTTATCTATATATATATATATACATATACGTATACATATACATATGCATACACATATGATATAACATGTATAAACATTTGGCATACCTTCAATCTACCCTTGTTTTGCTTTTGGAGATCTGTTGGCCTCCGCTTCTAGCAGCGTTCGTTTCATTTGTTTTGGCTTCATTTAACACCAAAACCTACCATTACTACGAAGCTTTCCAATGCTAACAATACTGCAAGAAGCAGCGTGACTACATCCATCTTTCCTTCTATCCATCCGTCCGTCCATCCGTCCGTCCGTCCGTCCATCCATCCATCCATCCTCACATACATACATACATACATCCATGCATGTGCATGGATGGATGGATGGATGGATGGGTGGGTGGGTGGATGGATGGATGGATGGATGGATGGATGGATGCACGTACGTAGGTAAGTACGTACGGACGGACGTACGCATGGATGTGTGGATGCATGGGTGGATAAATGGATGGAACGATGTATGTATTTATGTACGTACTCATGCACGCACACGCACACACGCACTCATACGTACACACGTACAAACGTACATAGGTACATAGTGCATACGTACATACAGACATACATACATACATACATACCCATAACACAAACATACCTCACCATAGCCCCACATGCATTAGCCGCTACACTGCAATATGCAGCATGATTCCGGCCTGCTCCTCATGCCGGCAGCGTGCGGTTGCTCTCGTCCTCAAGAAATCTGTCGACCGCACTTCTTCTGCAACAGTAAGCCGATACGCGGCAAGTCGAAGGAAGTTATCCAAGCTCCTGCTTCCGTTATGAAATCTTCGAGCCCTGAGAGTTCTGAGGCCGAACCCTAAAACTAAGACCAAACCCTCGTAGGTCGTGTCCTTCTTATGCTTGGGCCGGCTTCGACTCCGGCTACGGCTGGGTGATCGCCGCCGCCGAGCCTGGCGACTTGAATTCAGACTGTGGCCCCAGCGGATGAAACTAGGGGCCTTAAGGGCATTTGTGTACGATTGCCAAGAGACAGGGTTTCCGCTTGCTTTTCTGCGGCTTATGCAGGGGCTTACATCATCTTAAATCAGAAAAACCGACTTCAATCACCAACATAAGCTTTGTGGGCTATGTTGTAGTAGCATGGTTACAGCATAGTCATCCCGCCCCTTGTATTACCAGGATGACTCTCTTGTCGACCTGTCGTTGCTCAAGAAGTTCGCGAAAAGAGAGAAACCAAGAACTCCTAAGCCTAAACCCTAAATTCCCACCCAGCCCCCTTGGGCCGTTCCACCCATACTGGGCCCAGACACAGAAGATGCCAGGTAGCCTTTACACCCGCACTGGGCCAAACAATGGGTGGAGCCTATGGAGAGTGGTCGAATACAGCCCGATCTGGGCTGTCAAGGGCTGTGCCGGTGCCAAACAGCTCGACTGGAATGCCCTCCTGGCCTTTGTTAGCTCGGTGTGGGAATTGAGGGCGTAAGCGCTAAACCCTGACAAGGATGGTATCAGCACTGCGGGCGGGTTTAAGAGAACTTCCGGTTTCACCGCGTTCTATGACACATGCAAGGAAAGTCGATTTACACATAATATGCCGCCACCCACAAAATCTGGTGTGAGGTGGTGCCATCCTAGCATGGATTGCCAGCCACTGCCTGCGCAACAAGACACCCTAGACCCTAAACCCTAAAAGCCTAAACCCTAAAACCCTAAAACTCAAGAACCCTAAACCCTAAACCCTAAGCCCCACACCCGAAATCCCTCGGCCTGTCGACTTCGGCTGGCCGACCGGCTGCGAGAAGCCTCCAAGAATGGCATTCAAGGAATTTACAGGGCTTGCTTTGAGGGTTGCAACTTGAACCCCAAACATCCCTAAATCCCAAACCTCCCAACCCACTGGTGCCTTTCGCCTGCTGCGGCTCCGACTCCTTCGGCGGCTGCGGCCTAGCTGATGCAGAGTCCGATAGCACGGAAGGCTCCAGAAGAAGCAGCAGTAGTCGTCGTCACTGAGTTGGAGGAGTCGGAGGGGAAGGAGGGAAGGGAGCAGCAGGAGGAGCAGCAGGAGTAGGAGGAGTAGGAGGAGGAGGAGTAGGAGTAGGAGGAGAAAGAGGAGTGGAGTAACAGTGGCAGTTTGAAGAAACCTTCGAGTCTCTCCGATGGGGCCTAGGCCAGCGGGCTTTTCAACAAAGCTTGGGTCAAGCGCAAGCCCGAGGGCCAGGATCGACCAAGGTACAAACTCAAACGTGTACAGTTTGTGCAGGAGGATGTTGCACATCAGAGATGGGATGGCAAGCTTTGAGTTTGCTCTCTGCCTTAAAGCAAGATCTCGCCTCGAAGCCTGTACGCAATGGAACAGTCCGCTTCTTGCTCTCATAGCTTCCAGGCGAAGCTTCTTGTGCAGGGACCGTGGAGCAAAATTCCGGCATTGACCCCGACTGTGTCGTCGGTTGCGCACAGCATGCGCGCGTAGCCCAAGCACTGAGGGCTGCGACTCCGGCTTCTGCTGCTCCTGCTTCTACTGCCTGTCACGGACAGCTCCCAGGGGGGGTTCTGGTCACTCACAGCTTGGACGGTATCGTGGAGCCGTCGCTCAACATCGTGACGAACAATGTCAAAAGGCAGTGGTCGCTGACGCACTGATCTGTTCAATTGCTCCAGACTTACCTGAAAGTCTTTCGAAGGCTATGGCCGCGTGGAGATTCCTAGAGCCCTATGTTCAATCACCGCCAACGCTCCAAACATGCCCAGCTGTGCTTCTCCGGCGGCGGCGATCGCCTTGCAGGGAACTCGAGAGGAAGCCCAACGGAAGAGCAATTTCGACAACAAACCCGCCAATGTCACCACTAGCCACAACAACACCAACAGATACAGCAACAAGAGCAACAGCAACAAGAACAGGAAGAGGAAGAAGAAGAAGCAAAAGAGAGGCCGCTGTCTAAGGATATCTGGGTTTTAAAACACGAAGTCACAGTTGAGCCAAGCCAGGCCAAGCCAATTTAAATGAGAATTCCCTGAACCATTGTCAGAACCTAGCAAGTAAGCCCTATCCGTTAGTAAAATCACTGCCCAACGAGTTAACCTCTATCTAACCGGAAAACCGTTGTCTAATTGGTAAATCCTATCTGTTGCATAGGAAACCCTTAGTGAAACTGGAAGGATCTGCAAAACAAAACGCTTAAACTGCTCTGAAGGATACTCTACCCATATAAGAGCCGTTTAATCCTGTTGCAGGCGACTTTAGTCTCGACTATACTGGCGGGGAAGGACTCAAATCCCAGGCACTACGAAGGACTCGGACGCCACGCCCCTTTGAAGCCCTACGAAGCTTCACAAAACCCAATAAAAGAATACTTATCTAAACTAAAAACCCGAATTACACCCTAAACCACCCTAAACCTCAAATACCAATCCCAAACTCTGAACTCAAACCCCTAAACTCTAAACCCTAAGCTCTGAACCCTTAACTCTAAGCCCTAGAAGGCTGGGCATTCGACCAGATCGTCGCCGGGCTGACCTCCTCCCTCTCGACGGACTGGCAACGAGAGCTCCGCGTCAGACTATGCCCGGCTCAGCAATAAATAAATACAAATATGAATATGAATATAATGTGAATATGTGTATATACTGCTTGAAATAAACAGGTCCCAACAGATCTAGTGTAGAGGCCTTACTATTTAGACTACGGATTGCGGGTCTACTCCAGCATAGCTAAACTGGTGACAATAAAGGATTTTTTGGGGTTCAGGGTTTCGGGTTTTACTACTTATTCAGACCCCCTGAGTTTTTTGTAGATGGCCCTGCTTGCAGAGGCACTCTCCCACCTCCTGCTCTTCCGCTTGTCTCGCTTGCTGGAGCCCTCCAGGGTTTAGGGCTGACAGTTAAGGGTTTCGAGTTTCGGGTTTAGATTTTAGGGAGTTTAGGGGTCATTTGAGCCTTGGAAAGGGTACATGACCAGCAAAAGAGCTGGGAGTATCAGGGGTGTGGGATTTTAGGGTTTGGAGCATGGGGCGTAGGGTGCAGTGTAGGTTTCAGGGTTTGGGGGTCTGGGAAGCTGCCAAACCAGCAAAATGCCTCTGCGCTGCGATAGGAAAGGCTTCGGTCCCCGAAGCCCGTTGCAGGCTTCAGAATGCGCCTTGGCATGCTTTTCGTCCTTCTTCTCCCTGTCTTTGTCTTTCTTGTCTCTGTCGGCCTAGAAAGAAGCGGGAAATATCAGTGAAGCTTTGCCAGGGGAGGACGCACCCAGTGCCCAGAGCCAGCCTTGGCGTCCTTCCCGTCTTTGTCCTGTTTCTGGGTTCTTCTTAAGGGATTGAATTTAAGTGACCATCATAGGGATCTATAGTAAACAATATGGTTTCCCTATGATGGCAACATAAATTAAACCCCTTCATCACAAGAACCCAGGTTTTCCACTGCTGCTCGACTCCATTATTCAAGCATGATGTGGCGTGGCGCTCGACTGCCAAAGTCTTCAACCTCGTGAAGCTACATCAGAAACCCGCAGAAGCATGAATGTCGCGCTACACCCCCGAAAGTTTCTCATGAAGCTTAGCACTGGCACCCCAAAGGTGGAATTCAAAACACAAAGCAGCACTGCGGGTTGTCGGCAATGCCCAGTGCAAGAGCTCCGTCCTTCTGCTGATCTGCCAGGCGCGGCATGAAGACCCAAAGGTAGGGTAGTGAGCCACCTGACACTGACAACTTTTGACTGTTGGGCTATTTCAGAATCCTTCGTCGTCTTCGCCACGAAGCACTTCTGTCCGATCGCAATGCAACTAGCTGAGCTTTCAGAGTTCTTCTGACGGCTTCCCCGGACAACACTCGTCAGAAAACCACACAACGATAGTTAGTTCATCGCACGAATATGTACGAATGCAGAGCCACAGACACAAAACAACGGACTCTGACTCGAATGATGAGCATAATCATGCTTACAAAGAAGGAGTCCTGACGGGTCACCATATTCGCCTCATTCCCCTGAGCCCTCACTTTTTTGGCGCATTGTTTTGCCGGTTTCGGGGCACATTGCAGTGTAGCTATAATATGGAACCACCATCAAGAGGTAATCATTCAGGCTTCTACATTACATACATACTACCTCCGGTCTACCATGCTGGGTACGGCGGGTTCACGGTGCTGGGCAGGAGGGTTGGCTTCAGGAATGACAACTGGGACAAGCCTGGCGAGGTTCCGGTTTAGGTTTTGAATTTGAGTGTTTGGTGGTTCAGGGTGTAGCGGATTTGAGTTTGGATTTGGGAACTCCTACATGAACTGCTAGGCGCGAAAATCTAAAACGTTGGACCCCGAAACCCGAAATCCCCAAACCCCGACACAGTAAACCAGAAAAGCCCACATTTCGGAGAATGCCCCTTGTTTGACAACCTCAATTTTCGGATCCCGATTACAATCCTTTTGCACAGAGGGGTTCATATGTCAGGTCTACCCCGAGCAGAGGTGGCGTAAGTGTCCTAGACCGATAAATGTAACCCGATGTACGCGAAGCCCCATACCACATGCGCAAAATGTGGGAAATCTGCAAACCAAAGCCCTGAACCCTCCAACCCAAAACCCTGAACCCTGAACCCCCTAAACCATATAAACAATCAACCCCCAAACTCTAAACCCCCCTCAAGATTCAAAGCGGTTCGTAAGTCTGGCACCGCTCGGCGCCGGCTGAGGCGGCGGTCCTCGCTGCAGGGCTCCCAGGGCTCCCGCGGCTCGGGTGTGGTTTAGGGTTTAGGGTTTAGGGTTTAGGGTTTAGGGTTTAGGGTTTAGGGAGGTAGCCTTTGCTGGCATTTGGTGAGACTCCTATGCCGCCGAACGACTTGCGTTTTTGTAGTATGGAGGTACGGGACGTTTAGGTTTGAGGGGGGCTGAGTGCTTGGGATGTCGGTTCAGCTGCAGCCACTAAGATCCCTTGGCGCTCTGTCCGTCACCCTCCGTGACGTAGAGCTGAACGGATCCAGACCCGCCAGCCTCGGACACAATGCAAGCAACATCAGGAGAAGCACCACCTCTCGGAGAACCGCCCTGCTTCTATTTGTCTCTACAAGGAAAATAAATATGTGTGTGTGTGCATATAAATACATACATACATACATACATACATACATATACATATATATATGCTGGTCTGTCGTTCTGTCGATACATCCTAGTACTTATTGCATGTGCAAATACACGCACAAACACACACACACACACACGCACGTATATGTATGTATACGCAGATAGTTCTGTGTATATCATACATACATACATACATGCATACATGAATGCATGCATACATACATACATACGTATCCATGTCGACAGATAGACAGATGAATAGGTAGATAGATGGATGGATGGATGGATGGGTGGATGGATAGATAGAGAGATGCGCGACGGAGCAAACAGATAGCTGTAGCCACACGAACCTTTGATGCTAGACGAGTATACCCCAAGCCCATATGCACTTTGCTGGTTTGAAAGTAAGATTCCGTACCCCAACTTCAGTCCTCTTATCGAATAGTATACCCCGGAGCCCTTGCAATGCAGTATACCCAAACCCTGAACTCTCATAGCATAGCAAACCCTAGGCCCTGCATTATAGTATGCCCTAAGGCCCTAAAATAGACAGTATAACATACCCTGAGCCCTAAACCCTGAACTCAAACCCTATACCTTATTCCCGAGTATACCCTAAACCCTACGGTGTGACAACGTAATGGCTTCGCTCGTCTGCTCTTGCCGAGCGAGTTGCTGACTCCACTCGCTGAACCAAGCCGGCCTGGTCCTGCTGCAGGGCTTAGAGGAGTCTTGTGTTTTAGGGGGTTTTGGGGCTGTTGGGGTTTAGGGGGGCTTTAGGGTTTAGGGTTGCAGGCTGAAGCTTGCGGCTTGGGTAACCGAGAACACCGCCCCTCTGGTTCTAATCGCTGCGAAGACCAATACCCTTTAGGCTTCAATGCTGCGGATTTTGCTTAGCGCCTGTTGAAGGATCCATCTTTTGAGGGCGTAGGGGTGTTTGGTTCTGGGCAGGTAGGCAGGTAGGTAGGTAGGTAGGTGTCATCGTGTATGACATCATGGATCTTAGTTCCTTTGCGCTTGTCGGCATGAACTGCATCAACAGGATGACAACTGGTCGAGCATCCTGCTTCTGCTTTGAAACTCGACGGAAGCGAAGATGACCACCTACTTCGGAGACTTCGGACCGCATGCTCCAGTCCCAGTAGTGGCATGAGATCGCCAGCTGTCCTCGATGCGGTTGTTCCGAAAATCAAGGCCTTCGGCGCAATTGCGAGGTGTCAGAGTATGATGCAAGAAATCCGAAAAACCTCTTAACCTGATGTCTCCGCCTGTCAGGAAGTACCTTCCTTCTCTTCCAAGCCAATTCATGAGGGTTTTGGGCTGGGTGCAGACTCAAAGGAAAAGCCGTTAGCCGTGAGAGGTAAGCTGACAGCGACCCTAACACTATGTGTAATATTATAATGTTATACAGGGTGAGCCCCTCTTCTTGTGAGCGGCTTATAACGGGTTTATAAGTGAGTTTAGCTGGATTGCAACAGGGTTCTAAAAACTTATATGTCCCCAAAAGATATAAGTTTTGTAGCAAGATATAAGTTTTTAAGTTAAGTTTTGTTAAGTTTCCATATCTTTTTATAAGAACTTATAAGGAGAGATAAAAAGAGATAGAAAGAGTTATAAAAAGATAAACAAAGATATAGGAAAATAGCTAGTGTTTTCATGCATGGCACCAAATGCCGGTTTTTGCATGCATTTGTGTAAGCCGTGGCCGCCGTGGCTGCTTGGGCTCACTGGGAGNAAAAAGATAAACAAAGATATAGGAAAATAGCTAGTGTTTTCATGCATGGCACCAAATGCCGGTTTTTGCATGCATTTGTGTAAGCCGTGGCCGCCGTGGCTGCTTGGGCTCACTGGGAGCCTGTGGCGGCCATGGCACCGGCTCCCGAAAAGGCCGGATTGGGCTAAAACCTTAAGACCCATATAAACCCTTCCCCAAACTAATTATATATATATATATATATGTTGTGTGGCTGCGGCCGTGCATGCATGCTTTCTCGGCGAACGCCACGGCTGCGGCCTGGCAGTTGCGATTGGCCACGGCTGCGGCCAGGCCATCGCCCATGGCTGCGGCCTGGTGCTTCGGCCAAAACGCAAGCAATGCAAGCCCACGGCTGCGGCCTGGTGTCTTGCATGCGAGAGGAAGCCCACGGCTGCGGCCTGGTGCTTCCCTCGCAAGGCCATGGCTGCGGCCTGGCAGCTGCAGAAAAAGCCCACGGCTGCGAACCCTCGAAGCCTGAATCCCAAGCCATGGAGAAAACAAGCTGCCGGAGCTCTGCTTTCAGAGCTTTTGAGCGGTTGAAAAAACAAGCCAAAACCTGAAAATGCCAATGTATTTTTTTNGAACCCTCGAAGCCTGAATCCCAAGCCATGGAGAAAACAAGCTGCCGGAGCTCTGCTTTCAGAGCTTTTGAGCGGTTGAAAAAACAAGCCAAAACCTGAAAATGCCAATGTATTTTTTTTGTTTTTTTTTGTCTTTTTTTGTGTTTGGGAGTTGGGGTGTGGACCCAAAAACACTTATGTGTTTGTGGTCGGTTTATATAAATTAAGAGCCGCGACTCAAAAATACACATGTCTTTGTGGTTCCCGGCTGGGGTCGGGAAATGTGTTTGGACTTTTTCTGGGGGGACCTGAAATCCTAAGGTTTTTTGGGTTTCCGTTTGCTTGGAAATCGCAGTTTCAGCTGCTGGAAGACAATGCTTGAAAGCCTCCCTGCAGCAGCTTTTAGTGCTCAAGCAGCCTCCTGAGTCGGCCCTGCTGCCTTTCTTTTGCACCGGAAAGCATGGCAGCTGCGAGGGAGACAGTGAAGCCCGACCCTTGCGAGGAAACCCTGCAGGAGGTTGCCGACCCCGAGGTTCCTGCTACCTCGGCCTCGTTTGAGGGGACGGCTGAGCAGCAGCACCAGTTGGTGACGGAATCGTTAGCTCCCGAAGCTTCGGCGCCAGCGGTGGTGCCTGCGGTTTCGTAGAGGAATATGTCTTTCGCCGNCAACTCCTGTATAAGCGACTCCGCTAAGTCCAAGATAACTCTATGTTATCTTTTTATAAGTGTCATACAAGAAGCACAACTTCTTATAAGATGCTTACAAACAGGGGGCTCACCCTGTACCTGTCGTGCATGGCCCAGCCTTGCCGGAAAAGTGCCGCGGCCACGCCTGCCGCCAAAGGCAATGGGCGCCCGAAGATCAGGCCGGTGCCAGCTGATGCCGGGCCTTGACAGTCAAACTGTGTGGCAGCTCGGATCCGAGTGAACAGCGCCTTCTCGATTTAGGGTTTATAGGGTTTAGGGTAAGTGTAGGGTATGCAAGCATGTGAAGAGATGCAATGTGGCGTTAAGCTCAGAATGCGACGCGAAAGGCTGCCAGGTGACTGATGGAGGTTGTGCCGACGACATTTAGCTCGCTGTCGAAGTAGACATAGCCTCAGGTACTGTCTAAGCAGCAACTTGCAGTCATCATGTCCGCTCTCATTGTGACGCCGAGGCACCACCATACTCCAAGAAAGCTCGCTCCGGACCGTTCAAAGCGGATACTATCCGTCCCCGCAGATCGCCCGCCAGCTCGGCCTGCCGATGCGAAAACATCGGGCGCTTGGAGGAGTGCTGGCACAGGATCTGCGGGTCTGTGGATTTTTTTGCCTAGTTAGCTCTTATGGCCAGAAAACAACTGTGTAGTGAGCTTCCATGGCTAGAAAACAACGTTTTCTTGCTTGAGAATGTATGGAAACAGTGCGCGGAAGCCATCGGTCCTTGCTGTGCGATCGGGCGAAATCTCCGGTGCCACTTCTACCGTAGTCTGTCGTGACATAGGTTGCTATATCATATGCTACCAAGCAAAGACGATGCTATTGTACCTGATGATGCATCATATTGCAAGCACACCAAGAACACAACGCAGCATTATCTGTCTCCGTCCGTGTGTGTGTGTGTGTGTAAATGTCGTATGCTGCCAGAGCAAGCGTGTATATATATATACACATGTATGTATATATGTACATGTATATGTATATGTATATATCCATATCTATATATCTGTAGTTTTATCTTTATCGATTACTTCTGTATTTGTACGTGTTCAGATTCATGCATATGCACACATATGTCTGCATTTACAGTTGTACGCGTATGTGCATACGTATACATGTCGCAGTCCGGCATGACTATGCAAGCTTGTTTACATACAGACATGTCGCATGGTACCCTCTGAATCTAGATGCTGACTCTGCAGTGCCAGCAGTCTGCTGCATGTTGTGCACGTACATGAAGCTCTTCGTCGCTCGATTGTGCGGTGCATCGTCTCCGTCGTGTACGACCATGCTGGATGAAACTGTGTGGGTGATGTCTTCATTCCTCTCGCTCTCACTCTCTGCCTCTCTGCCTTTAGAACCCTAAAATCCGAAAACACCGAAGCCCCCCAGGCAAGGGGATAGTGTGATGAATTATTCTGAGCCGTATATTCGACCCCGAACCCTATGAGGTATTTCAGAGTATAAGTATAATCAGAAACAGGTAACTACTCGATTTCCCTATTACCTATAGCAGACCCTGAAAGCCCTACCGCAAGTCCGAAAACCCACTGACGGGCACTAACGCCTAACGCCCTAAACCCTGAAACGCTTAAACCCGAAACCAACAAAAAAACAAGGCACGGGGTAGACCCTGAAACCTAAACACGAGTCATGCAGGCACACTTCTAAAGCCTATGATTGCAATTAGGACCACAAAGGTATGGGATTGGTAATCTGGGCTTTTCAGTAACCAGGGGGAAAAAAAGTATAAACTTTTATTTCATAAGGGTTCCTTTAAGAAAAAAAGTATTAAAGTATGGTACTCCAAAGCCCAGTAATGATAAACTCTATTGCCTTGAACCCCTAAACGCAAAACCCAAGGTAGACCCTGAAACCTACATAGTTACAGCAACAAGGCTTCTTTACGGATTGTTTTAGCTACGCTAATTATTCAATCTTCTGTGTCACACCTCTAAACCCAACCCCAAACCCTAAACCCTAAACCCCTGAACCCCTATATTAGACCCTCAAGTCGAGACACAGGGTAGGACCAAGCGAAGAACTTGGCCAGCTCCGGGATGCCAGCTGCTGCGCGCGTGGCTGGAGACAAAGTCGTGGGATGCAGTGGGGAGCAATGGCAGAACCTCCGGTGGTTTTGGAGGGGTTTAAGGTTTGGGGTTTGTGGTGCAGGGTTTGGGTTGGCTTAGGGTGGTTTTTTTCGGTTCAGTGTTGAAGTACTCCCTGTTGCACTACGAGTGCTACGACGAGAAAGGGTGGTGTAATCACCTCTCTCCCTAATTTCTGCTAACAACGACGATCACATCTCTTGGCGTATTTGCCCCTAAACTCTAGCCCTAAACCGGATTCAACCTTAATTTCGGGTTCCATTCAAACTGCCTGATATAGGGGCCTTGATACTTGGAACAGAGATTCCGGATATATAGTTATAGTTATAGTACGGCACTCCAAGGAACAGTATTACTACATATTCCGACCCCTATATCAGCCCTGAACCCTACGCGGTTTCTTTACAGTAGCTTTTGTGTGCCAACGAAGTACTGCTGCGATTCAAGCTTTTCGAGAGTCAAAGCTTGGGGTTCTGAAGGGATTAGAGTCTAGGGTTTAGGGTAAGCTTCAGGAGTAAGGTCTTGAGGATTGGATGGACCTCGACCATTCTACGACTGAAGTTTGAAGATTACGGATGAGCATATTCCTCCAATGCAACTTAGAAGCGGAGCCTGCGAGAGACCAGTCGGGAAACCATTCACATGCGACGATTTTCTCGAACAGCCCTAAACCCTAAACCGCAACCCTAAACCTTCAATTGCCCCTAAATCCATCGGCCTAATTTGCGCACTCGCCGTCCCCTCCCACTCCCCAAAAGAACGACGACTTCAGAAGCCTAGCACCTCAAAAACCTTTAAGCCCAGAAACGGGGTAATATAGGGGTCGGAGTAATGGCAATACTATTGAGTTTCCCGTCTGCGGCCCGGGCAGAAATTCCCCATCACCCACGCCGATGTGGCAAGGAGAGAGGCCGACCATGAAGCTGCTTTGGCCTGCAACACACAGCAACCCTCATGTCTTAGAGTCTAGTCTCCTCCGGTATTGTGTTGTTTAGCATGCAGTATAGTCTCATCTAGTCCAGTGTAGCACAGTATACTATTAGTTTAATGCAATATGATATTCTCAACTCTCAACCAGGAAAGCCTCATGTGGCCATAAACCTCAGCTCTTTGCTCTTATGGCTTCTCGTCGTGAGCACCGGCGGAAAATCAGGATGTAGACCCCTGGTGAATAAACTCCCTCTCTTTAAGGGCCCTAGTTTGCCGATCCCCAGAATCAATCCCTTCAAGGTAGGTAGGGTTTAAGGCTTCTTAATCAGCGTCCTATTGTATGGTCTTCCTATAATAAGGCCAGCCCTAAACCCTAAACCCCAAACCCTAAACCCGCAAGCAAAAGGCGAAACCCGGTCAAAACCCTGTCAAAACTCCGCACTTGAACCCTAAACAATTCCTATTACAAATACTACCACTATTATAATATAAGGTCAACCCAGCAGCTTTGAAGATCTGGCTTGCAGACTTGCGGGTGGCGAAAGTACTCATTGAAGGCTCCGGCCATCTGTGCATTGACCATGACCTCGTTTTTGAGTTTAGGGTTTAGAGATTTAGGCGATATTAAGGAGTGGGTGTAGGGTTTTACCGATTTGTGCTAAGGATAAAGGAGTCTAGAAGCGCTTTTGCCTGTTTGCTCAAGGGTCGTCTGCTCCACCTCCCGGCAAAACTAAACCCTTAAAACATCGTGGAGGTCGACGAATCTCCACAGGAAGCCCTCTACCACTTGACACACCACTTCCTCTCATGAGCCCAGAAACGGCTTAACGTGATAATACCCACACACACACAGACACACAGACACAGATCACAATCCTATGATAGCCGAATACCAAAATTGAAAAATTACCTACCACCCCCAGCCCCAAGCCTTAAACCAGGCTCTATTTCGTAAACCCCTTATCCCTAAACCTTAAACCCCTAAACCCCTTCTAAGCTCAAGGCAAACGGGCCCACGGTGTTGGGAAATTCCAGGTTCAGCTGCTCCGTATCAAAGCCGAAGGTGCCTATGGGGTAGGTCACCTCAGATGGCTTCTCTGTGCCTTTTCCCGAACCCTAAAACACTACACCCTGTGGGGATCCTTACTTGTGAAACCCGAAACCGAAACCCCTATTCAGCAACCCTAAAACCCTAAACCCTGTAGGAACCCTCACTTGTTGGACCCAGCTTTCTGAACGGTGTGGGGGGAGCTGAACGGTGTGGAGGGAACTGGGTCTGAGCTGAGGTGCCTCCTGTAAGAGAGCCGTCCTGATCTCCTGCGGGGGCCCCGCAAGATAGTCAGAGAGCCCTTAAGGTTTAGCGGTTTGGGGTTTTAGGGCTCTCGGGTTTAGGGTTTACCGTTTAAGGGTTGAGGGCTTAGGGTTTATCGGTTCGGGGTTTGCGGGGCTTCAGGCTTCCAGGGGTTTTTTTGGGCGGTAGGGATCTCTCAGAGATCTGCAAGGTTTTTATTGAGGGTGCAGGTTCGCTTAGTGGCTCTATCAGGGATTCGTCAGCGTTCCATAAGGAGGCTATTCTATGGTTTGAATCATCGTCTTTGTTTCAGGCTGGTTCTGCTTTCCGGCAACGCATTGTCGGGCTCTCGGACTGCATTGGGATCTGTGGTTTGGCATACTGAGGTGCAGTGTATGTGCACCGGGGAAACCATAATTCGAAGGGGTCCTGAATACGGGCGCATGCGTGTTTCGATTTAGAACTACAGTGTGACGTGGTGCCTTCGAATCTTCATCGAGATCCTCATCGATCGTACACCCTAAGCCCGATAAGCTGGTGATGTCCCGTAGCTTCAATTTTGACCTTGCACCGATTTCAAGCTCACAGCTCCTTCGCTTCCTCTTCAGGAAGCTGACGGGTCACATCCACACCTCAAGGCTGCAGTGGCGCGGTCTTGCCACGAACATGTGGGTCTTATTCGAAGTTCGAGGCTCGAAGTCTCTCGAAGCTGCCTGTTAGCACCTGCGTTTCGCAACCACCCGCCCCCCACACATGTGGGGTAATCGCTAGCCTCATCAATTGGACGGAGTTGCTTGAAGATCCCGTGGGGGACGGACATGATTTTTCGGTTTCTTTTGGTTTTACACGGGCAAAAAAACCCTTAACCCCCTAAGCCCTCGACCCTAAACCCTAAACCCTAAACCCCTAAGCCCTCAACCCTAAACCCTTAACCCCCTAAGCCCTCAACCCTAAACCCCTAAGCCCTCAACCCTAAACCCTAAACCCTTAACCCCCTAAGCCCTCAACCCTAAACCCTAAACCCCTAAGCCCTCAACCCTAAACCCTAAACCCTTAACCCCCTAAGCCCTCAACCCTAAACCC
>BGNK01000688.1:174297-203903 GCA_003297005.1 Symbiodinium sp. clade A Y106
CCCTAAGCCCTCAACCCTAAACCCTAAACCCCTAAGCCCTCAACCCTAAACCCTAAACCCTTAACCCCCTAAGCCCTCAACCCTAAACCCTAAACCCCTAAGCCCTCAACCCTTAACCCCCTAAGCCCTCAACCCTAAACCCTAAACCCCTAAGCCCTCAACCCTAAACCCTTAACCCTTAACCCCCTAAGCCCTCAACCCTAAACCCTAAACCCCTAAGCCCTCAACCCTAAACCCTAAACCCTTAACCCACTAAGCCCTCAACCCTAAACCCTAAACCCCTAAGCCCTCAACCCTAAACCCTAAACCCTTAACCCCCTAAGCCCTCAACCCTAAACCCTAAGCCATCAAGCCTGAAACCCCGAAGCCCTGGTATTTCTTGAGCAAACTTTCGGTCTCCAAAGGCCAAAGCGCCGGATGCCAGGTTGAAGCCCGAGGCCTTGTGTGGGACACCTCAGCCAAATTCTGGCATGGTTTAGGGTTTAGGGTTGAGGGCTTAGGGGTTTAGGGTTTAGGGTATAGGAGCTTTAATCACACGGTTTAGGGTTTAGGGTTGAGGGGTTTAGGGTATAGGAGCTTTAATCACTAGAGTAGGGGGGTTCTATGACGATGGCTCTGCGAAGTTTTGACAGATCTCGGGGTTTTGTGTAGAGGTGTAATACTAGGGCCTATAAGGAATAATCTTGCGAATATCTCAAGCTTCTACCGTGGGGGATTGGTTCTTCGTGAGCATCTACCAGAGATTCAGAAGCAGTTCTTGAAGGATTCTATATAAACGAGTTTCATAAGGGTTGTTTTGGGGCTGTCGAAGGGGGTTTCAAGCTTCGGGTTTAGTGATTGGGGTTGAAGATATTAAAGCTCGGCGTCCGGGGTTTCTGTCTGGGATCTATGAGCGGGGAGTTGTGGTACAGGGTTGGAGGTTTATTTTAGTGCACTACGCCTTGACGGTTAGAGGGCTTGCAGCTTAGAGTTTTCTTGGGGGCTACGGACCCTAAACCCTAAACCCTAAACCCCTAAACCCCTAACACCAACACCCTAAGCCCTAAGCCCCTAAACCCAAAACCCTAAACCCCGAAACCCCTCTACCAAATAAACCATAAACCTTAATAACCTGGGGTTCGTATCATAATGTTTCAAATTGTTCTGGTGTCGTACCATATAGGGTTTAAGGGTTCAGGATGTAAGCTTTAAGGTTAAGGATCTAAGCTCTAGAATTGATGAAGAGTGTGGCTTCTCAATGTTGAGGGTTCCTGGGTGGGTGGGTATTTTTCTAGGGTCGCAATAGCGAGATCGACTGAGACTGCTCGATCCGGAGCTGCTGAACCCCTAAGCCCTAAACCCTGAACCCTAAAACCCTAAAGCCCTAAACCCCTAAAGCCCTAGACAACCCTAAACCCTGAAACCCTAAAGCCCAAAACCCTTTTGGGTCCGTCGGTGCCCTGCCGAGTGCCGCCTTTTCTGAGGCAGCAACAACAACAGGTAATGAGCAATTCCAAAAACTCTCATGGGTTTACCTGTGGATCCCCAAACCCACAAAACCCACCGTTTTAAGGGGGTCATAACCTACTATTTTGTAGGGTTTGGGGCCACAGGTAGGGTTTAAGGTAGCCCTAAACGCTAAACCCTACATCATAAATCCCCCTATGAACCCTTGATCCAAAACCCTGCAAGCTCTAAGTTGCTAAACCCCATAAAACTAAACCAAATGGCAGAGATGCAGCCAGGTCTCCATGGTAGGTGTTCATGTCTGTACAGTCTACACACGTGTGTATACGCGTATCCACGTGCCCGGCTATATTATATAGGGGCCTAAACAATTAGCAATACCATTTCGTTGGTTCCTTGTTATGAATACAGTATAGTGGGCTACAAAACCCTATTCTATTTGTTAAGGTCCCTATAAACCCTAAACCCTAAACCCCTAAACCCTAAACCCTAAACCCTAGCCATTAAGCAGAGGAAGCCAGACAACGAGGCGACCGATGGAGCCATGAGAAGACAGCCGAGGTTCCGCCAACACGAGGGTTTCGGGCTCTCTCTCTCTCTCTCGCATCCTCCCTTCTGCTCGTGTGCTCTGCAATTGTGACTTCCCTGCTATTATAACTTGAGAACAAGTGGCGGACAAAAAGAAGACCAAATACTGACGAGAAGCACTAGAAGAGAAGGTGTGCCAGGTGAACCAGACACAATAAACCGTGAACCCAGGGCCCCAAACCTACTATTTCTTAGTTGGGAACGGCACTGCCCAAGAACGCCCGGGCACGAATGTGCAGCGTCCAGCAGAAGCTTTCCTCCACAGCTCTCCTTTCCACCTGGAGGTTCCTAGTCTTCTGGGCATAAAAATAAGAAACCTTAAACTCCAAAATTCGATGTAAGAACGCAACTTGCTGGTAGAGGTCGTATTATATATCATATTTTACACGTCCTGCATGATACTTTATGTATCATATACCATACGTTGTATCTTATATACCAGATAGCTTCTGCGGTGTGTATACTCATGTCTGGGTCTGAAAGGTTTGGAGTTTAGAGCCTGATAGCCGGTAAAGACCTTTCGGGGCTTAAGCTTTCAGGGATGATGGATCTACATTTTCGGTAGTTCTCTTAAGAATACCTTACCTTTTAGGGTGCTTTAAAGGGATCTATAAGGGTTTTTTTAGGGTTTCTATAGATGTTTCTATAAGGTCTCTATATGGCTAGTTCTCTACATTAGGGCGCCTCCTGGGGCTCCAATGATAGTAGGGCGCCCTGAGGACTATCCAGGTCTAAATGAGCGGTTGTCAAAATTATGGTCCCTTTTGGGGTCCCTTTGGGGTCCCTAATATAAAGGGGACCCAAAAAGGGACCCTGATTTTGACAACTGCCCAAATGAGCCTAAAGGATGCTTGCTTAAACACGACTTCTTGATCAAGACACACTGCTAGGTCTGTCATGTCTGTCTGCCAGTCAGGTGATTTCAAGGAGTTGCAGATTGCGCATGCATACAGCGTTGGGACAGTGGCAACAACAAGGATTTGGCACGGCCGACTTCTCCCTACCCACGCCTCGTCCTCGAAAGCGTGCCAGTGCTCTGTGGGTGCAGTCTCCCAGAAGAGGTTGTAGGAAGGGTCGTCCTGCAACAGCAAGCACCCGCTGACTTGGGGGTAGTTCCAACTCTAGGTTTCCTGTGAGGGTCGGTTGTAGTTGGAGTCAAAACTAACAAGGACGTCGACTCAGACAAGGGATTCTGACAGATTCTGCTAGCCTAGTGCGACCTGAAACTCCTGAAGACGTCACCCTAGCGAAAGAAACCAATTTGGAACAGTGCCCCCATTCTAGATTCTAGTCCCCTATAGGAGCCCTTAGAGGAAGCCTTTCAAGTTTTAAGCCCCCCATATTGTTGAACCCCCTACATTCTCTTCAAAAAAGAAAATTGACTCAATGAAAGCGGATGCCTGAACTTGGAAAGGGGGAGCTGAGGGGAAATGAGCTGCCGGCTTGGTCTGTGTCGACCGCCTAATACTAAACAAGACCACCTGCATGTGGTGATCGCCCTTGAAAACCACCCTGAGAAACGGTAAGAGCTACAAGTAATATCGGGGCATTACTGATTAGAACGGGGTCTTAGGGTCTAAGATGGTCTAACATACTATAGTAGTTACTCATGGAATACGTAGTCACTCAGGTCCAGATATTACGGTGCTGTGCCTTGAAGCGGTAGAGGCTCGCAAGGAGTAGACGGAGTAGCTTGCCCAAGTCCGCCAGTTCCTCCTCCAGGCAGTCCTGTAGTTGCAGGGTTTAGGAGCTTACGGGCTTCGGCTTTAGGGGCGAAGAGGTTTAGGCTTTAGCGCTTAAGGGCTCTTCCAGGTAGACACTGGTGGAAGGTGGTGACAACAACCCGCACGTCAGTAGTAACCCTCGTTAATACTAGAATGACAACAAGCGCAATACTGACAGGATGCCGGATAATGCAGATAGCAATGAGGATGTTGTGTATGGCGAAGAAGACCTTCATGACTATGCAGATGCATAATTAAGTACGGACTGTATCCATAGAGAGGGTCATGACATTGCAGATTCCGGATGCTGATGTTGAAGGGTAGTATCCTTGCTTCTCACGAGAAACACAAGCGGTCAAAAGCCTTACCACGACAAACCTAAGAAACCCCAGTAGCTAAGCCCGAGGTTTCTTGAACCTGCATCCTGGATGCCTGCCGAAACTCGAGACGCTACTCCCAGACAACTTAATTCAAAGCTGCAGCTACTGTATGTCGATGCCTTATATAGGAGCTGGGCGCTTACTCCCAGACACCCCTAAACCCTAAACCCTAGACCCTAAACCCTAGACCCTAGACCCTAAAACACCGAAGACCGAAGCCCCAGGAGGAGGCCTCGAATCTGGCAGAGTGTCTCCGTGGGGCGATCACGACTCGCCTTGCTGCGGCTCGTGCTTTTCCGGTTTCTTACCTTTGGTTAGTAGGCAAAGGAGGAATGGGGTACAATTATAACTACTATTACTACCATTCTTCCATTCCCTACTAACCAAAGGTAGGGTTTGGGGCTTTGCACGTCTCCTTGGTTATGCAGCATCTGGTCAGGGCTGCTTGATATAGGGGCCTTAATAATTAGAATAATAGGGGTTTGGGGTTTGTCATACCAAAATTACAGTAAGGAAACCCCAACACTTGTGTTGGAAACTATTTAAGCCCTGTATTACTCCTATGCCTTTTCGGGTTCTGGGGTTCGTCATGGAGTACGGCGATCGACACAATTCTCCGATTGCCAGAACTTAAGCCCTTTGTTGTGCATGACCTGCCGTGCGGTTCAACTTGGGCCCTAAACCCGCAGCCTCAAAACCCAACAAAACTTGTGGGTTTCAGCCAGAGCTTTTATAACCGTAAACGCTACACCCCCTCAACCCTGAAGGGTGAAAGCCACAAAGCGGAAGACCCAGAGTCCTCAAAGCCCCCAATACACTGGAGCCAAAAAACCCCAAAACCCTGTATAATTCCCCGGTTTAAGTTTTTCTCTTAAGGTGGGGTTTTGGGTTCGGGGTTTACAAAACGTGAAGCCAATCATAATGTTAAGACACGTAAAGTTGGTCTAAGGTATATTCCTAATTGAGGAGTATTGACTTCCCTGGAGCAGCCAGACGAGGGGCCCACGTGGAACCTGTGCAAACGGCACGCTGGCCACGAAGTGGGCGGTCTGATGCACAAGCCGGGCCACCGCCAGAGCGTTTCCTGACTATGGGTTTCGGGCTGTAAAGAGTGTCTATGGTTTCTACAAGAGTCTGCAAGGGCTCTATAAGTCTTCTACAAGGTTTCTATAAGATTTCTACAAGGTTTCCATGGGTCTTGCTAGCGTCCAACGTCTCTACGGCTTGAAACCCCCAAAACCAGAACCTGTTTGTACACGGTTTTGAGCATTCAAGCTTTTGGGATTTGATGGATCGCAGGCTTGTAATCGTGTTAAGTTGAGGTTGTGGGATGGTCGCTTTCAGCGTTTAAAGTCGTAAGATTCGATGGTTTTGGGTCTCAGGGTTCAGGGTTTCGGCTATAGGACCTAGAGTTTTAAGTCAGGGATTTCGGACTTGAAGGGCCGTTGCTTCGAAGATTTACAGCTCAGAAACTTCGGTTTCGGGTCGTGCATAGCTTTTCGGTTAAGGGGTTTTCCGGGTCCAGGGGGCTCTCAATTTCATGGTGAACTGACTTATACAAACGATTGAAACTTCGTAGAACCCCTAAACCCTAAACCCTAAACCGGTTTTGGAGCCGAGCTTCCAGTTCTACCCGTCACCTCGTCGACATAGAGCCTGGGCAGCCATGGTTCAACTTGCACACGGCGAGAGAGAGGGTTTAGGGTTTAGGGTAGAATGCCATGATCTCTGTTCCCAAACCCTATGCTCTGCAAGGGCTCTATCCCTAAGCGCCTCCAACAGAAAGCGCGTTTTTGAACTCGATTTCAACAGCCCCCGATCTCATGTGTAGCTAGCGCTCTATATTACCAGTAAGCCAATGAGGAAATGAACAGTTATGTCAGATCGGTACCTGGTATATATGCATTTCAAGACATGTTCTCCTCACTTGACACCTCGGCTCTTCCTCTTATGTGGGAGTTGCTAAAAACCGAGGACAAACACGCTCAGGAGCACATGTACTCCTAGCAATGTAGGGCTTGGGACGTCCAACTTTGGGTTGGGTCGCATTTCATCAGCCCCAACCACGGGGCGATTTGTCAGTTCTCAATGGTCACCGTAGTGTATTGATTTATGCTACAGTATGGTTCATTATAGTATATTCAGTGTATATTGTATTATACTGTGCACTAGGGTGCATTATAGTGTTGGGTACCGCATTTCACCCATATCCACGAATTTCTGTAACACTGGACACCCAGGACCGACTTTTTGCCTGAAGCCGTCGACCCCACCCCAAGTCATAGAACCTAACTGCCTAAAGACCCTTAACCGTAAACCCTAAACCCTTAAACCCTAACCTCATGGGTGTTAGAAAGACACCCGTAGACCCAAAACGCCCTAAACTCTGTCCGCACCGCACATCCTTAGCATGAACATCAGCTCCAAACCACAGGGGATTCGGAGCTCGTTTGTAGCGTTCTTCGAAACAGGATCCTACTAGTAGCGGCTTGAAGAACCTAAACTGTAACCTCGTAGTCCCACGGTGCAGGCTTTTCCTGGGTTTAGGGATTAGGGTTCCAGGAGGGATTTAGGGCGGAGGATTCTAGTGCTTAAGGTTTAGGGGTTTAGCGTGTTGTTACTGGAACTCCTGTTCTCGAGGATCAGCTCTGACACAAGACCTACGGTTTAGGGTTCTAAGACAAGGGTAGGTCTCCAAGCCAGAGTCCCTTTTAGGTTCATGGGTAGTCGTAAGTAGGGTTATAAGTCCCCTGATAGCGCTTGTAACTATAGTTACCCTACTTATAACCCCACTTATATCTACCCATGAACCTCCAAGTACCCATCAACGGGTCCCTTGTGTTCTGAAATTCCCAGACCCAAACCGACGCCTCTGGACCGCCGTAGAGCCGTGCAACTCAAAGAAATCCTTGTGATCCTTCGGGGTTGTTGAGGATCTTCTATAGAATTGTATACTAGATTGTAATATATTCATAATATACTGTATCATCTTATATCATATTATAATCGTTGTGATCCTTGTGCTTTGCTAAGGACCTTCTATAGTATTTTATACTATATTGTAATATAGTGTAATATAGGATGTTGCACCTTGTGATCCAGCGGCTTCGTTTTCAAGATAGTTGCATGTTCTTTTTCTTAGGATACTTTACTAGTATTCTGTTCTTTTTTAGGACATCTTAGCGGTATTGTATACATATTTTGACATCCCATATTATGTGACAATATGTTATTATATATTTCTTAGGGTATTATTGTGATATTGTATTGTATCTTTGGAAATCGCTAGGGCCTTCAGGGTTAAGATTTTTGTGGGTCCTCATGATCCTTCGGAATTGTCCGGGGCTTTCAGGATTTAGAGGTTCGTGGGGTTTAGGGCTTGGGGTGTTCGAAAATTTTGGGTTTAAGTTTAGGGAATCCTTGCGATCCTTCACGGGGCCAGTTTTGCGTTGTGTGTGTGTGTGTCATAGGGACCCTTANGGGGGGGGGGGGGGGGGGGGGTAGAGGGCCTTAATGCGTATAATAAGGACCTAACCAGGCCTATTTAAGGAAATATAGTCCCCTAACCCCCTCCCCCCTACCCCCCCTAAGCATCCCTGTGTGTGTGTGTGTGTTGGGGATCTGCAGTTCAAGAGTGGAGGGTTCGGGTTGACGGACCAGGGCCCCGAGCCTTAAACCAAGTTTAAAACCTAAACTGCGTGGCGATGCGACATAAGCTGCTACAGGAGGGGTTCAGGGTCGACGGTTCAGGAGGGGAGAGGATTAAACGGATTTGTCCTTTCTGCTTGCGAAACTAATCGAATGTTTTGAAAACACTCCCCAAAACCCTATGTAAACCTTAAGCCCCTGAATCTGCAAGCTGAAGAAGTTGGAGAACTGAAACCCTCCAACCCCACACCGGACCAATCTTAGGGCTGCAGGCTAACATGGTATCCTAATAATGAGACTAAGCTTTCGGCGGCGTATTGTAGTATACGCATCTTCTTATTGTTGCTCGTCTTCTTCAGATTGTATGATTGGACGAGCGGGCATTCTTCCAAACCCCACACCCTAAACTTTAAACCCTAAAAACCGAAAGCCTACACCCCTAAACCCTACCTTAACCCGGAATAACCTACCTTTTTAAGGACTTATTTTTGGAAATCATAATAAGGAACCCTAAAAAGGTAGGTTATTCAGGGTTAAGATAAACCCTATCTCTACAAAACCCTGCGCCAGAGCTGAAGCCTGACCATCCCAGACCCGAGACTTCCTACGGCTCAAAACCATAGAAACACAAAGTAATGTAGGAAGCTGATTAAGAAACCTTGGGCCTTTATTAGGGTTCCTTATATGAATCCTACTATTTTGGGGTTAGAGGCCCAGGGTTTCTTAATCAGGTTCCTACATTATGGCTGCTCCCGTTCGGATTCTTTCATGCAGGAAGCAAGCAGTACTTAGGGTCCTTAATGTTGAGTCCCCTAAATTAGGTCCTCTCCAATTTCAAGAAGCCTCTTAAGTGCATGGTAGGATCCTGCAAAAAAGCGCCCTCCCCCATTCAAAGAAGCCTTTTAAGTAGTAGCTTCCTTAGGATGTCCCTTGAGCATAGCGCAATTAACACCCTCCTCCACTTGAAGAAACCTCTTGGCATGGGGGTCTCCTGGATCCGCCGCTCCAGGCTCCGACTCACGATCGGCAAGGAGCAGATCCTTAGATGAGGGCGCTGGTTTAGGATTTAGGGTTTAAGGAGCTCAAAGGTTCTAGGGTTTAGGCTTTAGGGTTTAGGGATTTAAGGTTTCAAGAGCTCACAGGGGGTTAAGGGCTTAGGGTCTATATAGGATTGAAATGGTGCTGTAGTCGAGGGGCTACTGTCGAAGGTGCATGCAAGCAAGCGGTGCTTAAATCGATCTCGGACCGCGAACGCTGTGAAACCGAAGTTCATTTGCAGGCCTTGCTTCCTTTAAGTGTTTATAAGGGTTACAAAGCGGGTTGATAAGGTGACTATAGAGCGATTGAAGGCTAAAAGGGTACAGGGTTTAGGGGCTCTGGGTTTGGGGCGCTTGTCTTCTATGGGGCGTCACGCAGGTGTTGGGTGTCAACGCATTTTTTGCGTTACAAGCTCGAGCTCTACTTCATGGAGCCAGCGCAGATCGAAGGTCCCTGATGTAGGGGCCTCAATAAGTAGAATAGGGTTCCTTTAAAGGGATCTATAAGGGTTACTATAAGGGATCGAAAAGGGTACTAGAATGTAGGGGCCCTAACAGTTAGAATAAGATTTTGGGGTATATTATACTGTAATCATGATAAGGCACCCCCAAAAAAAAAGTATAGGTAATCATTAAGGCCCCCACATTAAACCTCAACCCTTAACCTAGTGGCTGATTACCCTAGGCCCAAAAAAGGTTAACCTTTCAGTCTATGGTTGGTTATATCCCCCTACGCCCTACACCCTGAAAAAGGTCAAAGGTTACCTACTCCGCGCCTACCACTATGGGCTATTAGAATCTAAAGATCTGTATTAGGACCCTATTAGGGGTAGATTAAGGTACCCTGAAGGTCCAATAGCCCATAGTGGTAAGTCCTTCAACCCTGAACTTGGAACAAGGAACCACCAGACAACGAAGCATAATATGACGGTTTAGAGTTTAGGGTTCAGGGTTTAGGGTTCAGGGCGACGACACTGCTGCCTCAAATCCAAAAAGCCCAGTACAACCAGATGCCCCTAACATCTCTTACATCTCCATAATTCCGGTACGCCTGTCCTATCCCATGGACCATGCAGACCACTAGATTTTAGATCGGATCTCCGACATCCAACCCGTAGCATACACTCATGGGATTGAGGACTCTGAAGCTTTGGGGCTTCAGGCTCTAAGATGCTCAAAGCGATAATGTCGACGAAAACATGAGCTGAGAGTCGTCTTACTAGATCTCCAACCAGGACCGCCAAGGGCCCTTTAACAGAGCTCTTATGGTCTCTAGTGGGTATTTGGGTATAATAGAGGGTAGTTGGGGGCTCTAGGAATGTTGAAAGTAGTAACAAAACCCCGATCCCATGGCAACAATGGTATGAACAGAAGGGTGAGATTTAAACAACCCATATACAACCCGCAAAAGAAAGCGTTCAGATCCTAAACCCTAAACCTTAATTGAAACCTGGACCCTGATTACACCCTACACCCTGAACTTTAATTATCTAATTAAACCCCATTACATGTGCGGCCTTTAGGAGTCTGGGCGCTGCATGTGCGGGTGGATCAGCGAACCACTGGCTTCAGCGCCGTACTGCTTGAAGTACCTTGGTTTGTTGCTTAGGACTCATGGGGTTTGGGGTTAAAGGATTTGTTTGAGGGTTTGAATTTTGGCGTTAGGCTCTCAATCATGCCGTCTTGAATGCTCAGAAACTAGTTGAAAGGCGCTTTTAAGGCGAAGCTGAAGAAGGGCCACGGCAGAAGACTTGGAAGAGAAGCACTCCGTACGGAAATCAGGTGGGCTTCATGCTCGAGGCTCCGCTATGTGATGCTCCGAGCATCATGGCAAGAAGCAGCTAAATTGAGGCCTTCTCTTTCGGCAGGAAAAGAGTTGAGGCCGCTTGACATAGATACTTGTGTCATTTCTTCAACACTAACCCTCAAGCCCTGAATCAAACCCTAAATTCTATATCTTGAAGATTCCTGAAGCAAGCCACATAAGCTGCACCACCTCGCTGCACTTTCGCAATGACCTGCCTCAGGCAAACAGAGGGTTTCGCTTTAGGGGAGCTGGCCCTAGATTGCTTTCTCAAGCTCTGCATCGACATCAGTTTGCCGTTCTGAGCCCATCACCCCGTGCAGCCATGGCCCGCAGCGTATGGATGACCTGCGCTCTGAGGTTAGCGGGAGGAATGTTTGGGTTCATGTTGAAAGATTTAATCTAAGTTACCATAATAAGGAAACCATATTATTTACTATAGACCCCTATCCTACTGTGATGGTAACTTAAACTCAACTCCTTAACAAGAACCCAGATGTTCTTTGTTTTGTTCTTGTACCAGCTGTGATGACCATCGTTGCCGCCACCGTCGTCGTTGATGCTGTCCTCGCGGTTTTGTTGCCGTTGCTATTGCTGTTGCTGGCGGTGGCGGTCATGGCGGAGGTGGTGGTGGTGGTGGCGGTGCTTGTCTCTGATTTCCGTTGGTTTTGTGTGTGGTGCTATTTGGTGGTCGTTGCTTGATTATGTTTTGATTGCTGCGTGTTGTTGAATGTTGCTGTTGCTGAGGTTTGCCTGGTTTTTTGTGGCGGCGGTGTAATGGTGCTTGTTTCCAGCATGTTCCTTTCGGAAACTCCGAACTCTATGACTCCCCTCAATCGCGAACTCCAAAGCCCCAATCGTGAACTCCGAACCTCGATCGCAAGCCTAAGCCTAGGCCCCGGACCCCTAATCTTGAACTCCAGGCTCTAAGCCCTCCGCCCACATCTGCACCCGAAACGCCCTACCCCTGCATCCCAAAATCCTGACCCAATGTCGGCTGCTCTGTCGCCTGGGCATCCTCGGCAATGCCGATCATGGCATTGTGCCTGCAGATTCCGCCACCCCAAAACCCCACGGATTTAAGAACCCTGAGGACCGACCCTAAAACACCCCAAACCTTCTAAGAACCCCAAAACCCACCCACAGCCGTACATCCTAAACCCTAAACCACTTCAACCTTGAAGCCTCTACGGCCTTCAACAGATTGTGCCTGGGGGACTCCACGACGACCTCGGAGGCTCCGTAGCCATCAACCATCCTGAAACCGGCGTCATTTAAAAGGGTTCCGTTAAAGTGTTTAAGGCCCTTTAAGTGCAAAGGCTTTTCTCCCGTCCAGCTTGCCTCATTGAGGCCTACACTCGTACACCATTTCGTGTACTCTTCAAAAGCTAAAAACACCCCTCGCCGACAAGAAGATTCACTGCAGACACACTTCAGTGTAGACCTCGCCCTCCCAGAAAAAAGTCACATCTTTGACAACCTGCCCAACTGAAGCTTCTACAAGCCTGTCCTAGTTTCCCCGAGCACTGTTCGACATCCCCAGCTCAGACTCCGGGTGCTGAACAGTGTCTTCATGTACAAGAAGAGGACGAGCAGGGTCATTAACAGCAGGCTCATTCGACCCCGGCGCGAACCCAAGGTAGAAGCCGAGCTCCAGCAAGCTCTGTTCCACGCAGCAGGCGGTGTTGTGCCCCCCCCAAAAAAGCTGCCTCCACGGTTTGCGCCACACCCCATCCGTACTCGCGACCTTCATCCCGCGCCTCCTGGTCACACAGCCCTGGTCAACTTGTAGTAGGTCACGTAGTCGGCGTCGGAGTGTGTCGTCCACCCCCATCTGGTCCAAGCGAAGTTCTTCTGCAGGTGTTGGCTGCATCATCGATGACATGTCACCCCCATCCAGGTTTCTCCCATCTTCACCGGATTGTCATCGCTTCCACGGGCAGCTTCCCCGCGTCGTTCAGCGGCGTGTTTTTCTTTGCAGCAGGACCACCCCCAGCACCACATCCACCCCGGGCTTGGCGAGCTCGGATGATCATATCCCTTGCTCATCTTCTACCCATGGCAATGGCCCGAGCCGCCTTGTTTTCAGCGATGACATCCCCAGCGGGGGCCAAAAGTGGCGGGTCACCGATGTCCCGGAGGGTCATCCAAGCACCCTGAAGCATTTACTGAACCATTCGACAATGGAACTCCCCGAGCACCCTCTGGAACCCAGCGAACTCCACACATAGCCTCCCCCAGGCACCAAAATCTTGTGGGGGCACACCTCGGTCGCGGAACAGGATATCCGTCACAAGCTCCAGGGTTAGATGGGTGCCTGAGCCCATCGTCTCAGCGACCAGGCAACAGCTTCCACCCCTCGCATGTCCTCCAGGTAGAGCAGCATCTCCCCGAGGTGACGTAGCACCCCCAACGGCCCCGATCTGGGCAAATTATGCCCACTGTTTCCCCATGCCGCCAGTTTTGGGTGGCACCATCGAAGTGGATTCTCCTCCTGCTCCTCCGCTAGCAGATCTTCCAATGTGCTGAGCATCTGCTGTACATGGTGGTCTTCATTTGCACCTTCTCCTTCTTCTTCAGCGACATCCAGATCGCCCAATGCGCTGAGCATCTGCTGAACATGGTGCTCTTCATTTGCACCTTCTTCTTCAGCACCACCCAAATCGCCCAATGCGCTGAGCATTTGCTGTACATGGTGGTCTTCATTTGCACCTTCCTCTTCTTCAGCGTCAGCCAAATCGCCCAATGCGCTGAGCATCTGCTGTACATGGTGGTCTTCATTCGCACCTTCTTCTTCTTCAGCATCACCCAAATCGCCATTTGCACCTTCTTCTTCTTCAGCACCACCCAAACCGCCCAATGCGCTGAGCATCTGCTGTACATGGTGGTCTTCATTTGCACCTTCTTCTTCTTCTTGAACACCACCCAAATCGCCGTTTGCACATTCTTCTTCTGCAGCACCACCCAAATATCGCACAATGCACTGAGCATCTGCTGTACATGGTGGTCTTCATTTGCACCTTCTTCTTCTTCTTCAGCGTCAGCCAAATCGCCCAATGCGCTGAGCATCTGCTGTACATGGTGGTCTTCATTCACACCTTCTTCTTCTTCTTGAGCACCACCCAAATCGCCATTTGCACCTTCTTCTTCTTCAGCATCACCTAAATCGCCCAATGCGCTGAGCATCTGCTGCATGGTGGTCTTCCTCTACAGCATCGGCAGGATTATGGCCGACGGTGCGGTAAAAGACGACAAGCTGTTTGGCAGCATCGGTCGAGACTCCAGGGGCGTCTGCAGATAGAAGATGGCAGTTCAAGTCCAAGAAGACGTCCGGGTTGCCAGGCAAAGAAGGATCGTCCTTCGCAGCACCGTGGGCATGCTGAGGCAAGTGTCCGCAGCTTGGGCAGCTGAGAGCTGCCGAAGCTACAGCAGTGCTGTCCAGAAGCACTGTGACCCACAACATGACCAAACTAAGCCAGAGACACTGGTTCTTTTTGAGCCACTTGAGCCGTACCCTTTAGGGCCTTTAGGGTTTAGAGCTAAGGGCTCTTTTAAGGGGTTTAAGGCGGTTTAAGGTTTCGGGTTTGGGTTCTTGTACGGGTTTAGGGGTTAGGCTCTTGCGTTTAAAAGGGTTCTATACTGGGTTCTTGCTTTTCAAGGGTCCCATGCAGTGTTCCTGATTTCAACAGGGACTAAGCCCTATACCCGAAAGCCTACAATTGAAGAGGGTTCGAATGCAAGTGGGTCTGAGAAAATGGCTCCGCGTTCTTCTCTGTGGAACCTATGGACTATACCGTCGTCCCGAAAGCGGAACACTAGAATTAACACTAGAAAATTTCAACACACTGAACACCAAACCCCTCAAATCTCGAGACCCCTTAGCTGCTTCTAGGACCCTTCTATGAACGGCCTGTAGAGCGGATGGTCTGCATCTGGATTCGCAGCATGGTTGTCATGATCACCGAAGCAGGCGGCGTGTTTGCTCCGATCCCCGGGGAAAGGCGTTTGGTAGAGCTCCTGGCGGCTAGGGTTTATGGGTTTAGGGTTTAGGGTTCGGGGGTTAGGGGTTTAGGGCTTAGGCTTTTGGGTGTTTGGGGTTTAGGGTTTGGTGGGTCTTCGGTGAAGAAGCAGGCAGTAGGTTCGAAAGCGTGGCTTCCCTATTTACGGATCTTTGGCTCATGGCCACTCCAACCTCCAGCCCTGAAGATCGAAGATCCCGATGACCCCGTCGAGCCTCTTGAGCAAACGGTAAGGCTTTAGTGCTTTACAGTAGAAGCTAGAAAGTTGGAACATCATTAGCCTCATGCCCTTAAAGTAAAGCAAAGTAAAGGGAATCCCCCAGCATGAATCATCCTAAATCGATGTTCCAACTTTCTGGGGTTCACCCTAGGGGGGTTCAAGGCTTGGGGATGTTTAGGGCTTTTGGAGTGTATGGGTTTAGGGACTGAGGGTTGCAGCTGAACCCTTGCACTGTGCCAGTCTCTGATCCGCCCGGCTACAAAAACCTGTGTGCAAGAACCCGATTATAGGAACGTGATTAAGAAACACTGGGTCTTTATTAGGGCTCTTCATATGAATCCGATTATTTTGAGGTTTTCGGGTCGGGGTTTCTTAATCAGGTTCCTACATTAAACCCTAAGACACCAACAAACGAAACCCTGTCACTAGCACCCCAGAACCATCAAGCCCTCACGACCTTCATGCCACAGTGAAGACCCGTTCAGTCCAAACGCGACGCACCGACAAGAGCCCTTCAAGAAACCCTGAACCTTAAACTTCGGGCTTAGGATTTCTGAACCGCAAAATCCCCGGCAGCTCTAAGCTAGACTCCAAAACACCCCACACCAAGCCCGCCCATGGGGGCTGTCCTGTGGTGTCAGCAAGTACGGAAACGGATTTCGTAGAACTCGCACCAGCCACTTCGTCTTGTCCGCCTTGCATGGCAGTGTCCAAACATGTCCAAACCCTGCTGGGCTTGGCCCTGCCGGGAAAAGGAGTCCTGATTTTGAGGTCGGAATGCTTACCAACAATATGGCCATATAGCCCCCTAAACCCTAAACTCTAAATCCTAAACCCTCTGGCCTCTGACTCAGGCAGGCCCTCACGCTCCTCCAACCGCCCGTCAGGCCAAACACGCAACACCTGCAAATGTTTTGGGTGAAGGGTTTTAGGGTTCAGGGGTTTAGGGTTCGAGGGCTCAGGGTTTAGGGTTTAGGGCTGTAGGGCACAAGGGTTTAGGGTTCTAGATGTACTCTCAGGGGTTGGATTGAGCCTTCCAAACCCTCTACATCTTTCGTAGCAACTAACATACATAAAGGGAAACAAACCTTTCAAGCCAAATTCAGGATCTAGCTGTCTATCTATCTATGTGTACAGATATAAATATGTATACACACACACATGCATACATGTATTCATGCCCATGCGTCTATATAAGTACACACATAGATGTACGCATGTTGTACATATGCACCAATGAACACCAAAGCAAGCATGTTCACAGACATGCGGTCACACAACGCATTGATGACAGTTGTCAGTGCTGAAGGCCTCCACTGCAATCTGTGCGTGAACAGACCTCGGACATCTCAGGCCAAACCTTTCTTATGAAGAGGCCTTGCGAAAACGTTGAACCGCTTGTGCTCGGGGTTTCGAGCTGAAAAGCCCTAAACCCTAAACGCTAAGCCCCAATAACCCTAAACTACCCTAAATCCTTAATCCCTAATCCCGGAATCCCTAAACCCTATTAACCCAAAGCCCTAAAACCTAAACTTCAAACCCAAGCCACACTCATAGGCTCCATAGCCTTTATAGGATCCTAACTATGAACCCCAAAACGGAACTACTATGGAGCCAATGGGTAAACCTAAACTTCAAACTCACAGAGGCGAAGAAAACTCTCACAGAGGCGAAGCCGCCGCCTCGGTCTTCTCTTCTCGGCCCAAACAGAGTGGACACTTCTCCTCAGGGTGGGAGGAGTGGGAGTGGAGAGTTTCGGGTTTAGGGTTTAGGGTTTGTGCATTGCGTGAAAGGTCTATGGTGTAGTTTAGGGATTATAGGGTTTAGGAAAGATATTCCGTAGCCACGGACTGACAGCAACAGAATCAGACGTGGTGGAAAGTAGCAGTGCGAAGCGGCAAAAGGTACTGTAGTTACTGTAGTTGTCGGTCAGAGCATACCTTCGTCTGGGTAGCAGTCGCGGTAAGTACAAAGAGACCAGAAGCAACCATTGTCATCGTGGCAACAGCTTCATAGTCCGAAACTATTCGCCCATCCTTGTCAGCAGCAGAAGCAGCGGCAGGAGGGAGTGGGAGTAGTAGGAGTAGTAGGAATAGCAGTGGCAGCAGCAGGAGGAGCCCGTCTCACTTCACTGCCAGGTGCCTTTAGGGATTGGGGGTCAGAAGCTGTGGGATGCTCCAAACTAAGATTTCCAGGTGGGAAAAGGTCGCCCAAGTCCCGATGCCTTACGGCTTCCCACATGCCCCGTGAATCCACCAGTGAAGCCCATCCACTGCATAAAACCACATTTCGCATAACGCGAGATCCCAAACTTCTCAAACCATGAGAAGCCCGCAGGAAAAACCCTAGCATCTGGCCCGATTGAAGCCCCAACACCAAAAACATTTAAACAAATACCTCAAACCACTAAATGCACAAGAACAGCAGTCCCATCAAACAGTGAATGCCACGACGACCATGACAACTACGACCACCACGAGCACAGAGACTCTAGAAAACCACTTGAGGTTGTATAAAAACTCCGGTATGAACCCCTTATGCCCAAACTGGGTTATCTTTTTTTACTCCTTATCGTTTTACAGGGTATCAAAGATTATCACTTATGACAAGTATGGGGCACAGGCCTGGCTCTTGGTGGCTGGCAAGATCTTACAACCCATCTGCAATCTACAATTGCGATTCCAAAAGGTCCACAAGTCTCAAGAACAGGTGAACAACACCTCAACTTGCTAGCCGGCACGGGTACCGGATGGCTCATGTCCTTCGAAAGGCACCAAACAAAAGTTATCGTTTTTGTTATCGTTTTGTTATCGTTTTGGACACTCAACTTGCCTCGAATTTTGGAGGTTTCATGTAGCAAGTCTTGGCGTCTCAGTTTGCAGCGGTGCAGCCTGCACAAGCAAGTGCAGTCTCTCAAGCCTCAGTTTGTACAAGCGCAGCCTCTCAAGCCTCAGCGAGCCTCAGTTTGTGCAGTTGCAGGCTCGAAAGCCTCAGTCTACACGAAGCAATAGCAGTAGCAATAGCAGTAGCAGTAGCAAGTTCAGTAGGAGCAGTAGCAGCAGTAGCCGTAAACCGTAGGTAGTGGTAATGGTGATAGGACTAGTCATAGTACTCATGTAACATACATTCAAACATTTTCGTTTTATTTTACTTCTTATCGTTATACAGGCTGAACAACACAAGGGGCATCCTAGACTAATCTACAAGAACCCCCCTTGTTATACAACCTCACTTTCAGGAGACCACCAAGAGACCACCGGGAGACCATGAGGAGACCACCAAGGAAACCACCACGACACGACCAGGAAAACATTTCCCCCCCGGTTTGGAGATATGCAGGAAGCCTACACCCGTCCACATCCGCTTTCCCCCGAGCACTGGCTTGTGCCTCCTCCCCATGTACTGGCGGGATGCAGGAGGCCGGCCAAAGTTCTTTACTCCGAAGACTGCTGCCATTGACGGCTTAGGAGCAACAGCGGTCCATGGATTAATGCTTGGGATTTACAATGAATCTGGCCACACCACGATCCTCTGAAAGAAAAACAACACGAGCACAAAATTTGCTCCGTGCGGAGCCGCGCATACGCCTGCGGGGCCATGTTTACCAATTCTTTGCCCCGCAGTGTGTACCACACTGCAGGGAAAACCCTAAATACCCCTAAACCCTAAACCCAAAACCCTTAACCCTAAACCCAAAACCCTAAACCCTAAAGCCTACACCCCAAACCCCAACCACAAGAAAGCCCAAGGCTCATCGTGCTTCGGCTGTTCGTGAGCTCGAGGCTCGGCGCGTTCTTTGCTTCGATACTGTCGCGGCTTCGAGGGACCCGCCTGATGCGGGGTTTACTGGGCTGCTTTATCTGAGATGTTTGGTGATGGCTTTAGCAGGTTGTTGGAGGGTTGCTGTAACTATGGGTGTTTTGTGGAGTTTTTTTAGGGCGTTTTTGTTGCATCTTTATGGTGTTCTACATCGTTTATATGAGTCTGCAGAGTATTTTGATGGGTTCCACAAAGGTAGGTACTCTGTATGAAAACATAATATCGTTCCGGTGTTTTGGGATTCACGGCATAACATGCAGATAAACATACTTTGAATATACTCCTACATAAACACATGTACATATCTGCATCATATACCGGGCAGTCTAACAGAATGTAGAGTCATCTAGTGAATCTTGCATTGTTATGCAGAGGCCGTAGGGAAGGTCTTTTACACCGGGACTTGTTTTGTCACAACCAAGCCTGGTGGAACTTTCCAGGGAAGAGAGAGAGAGAGAGAGAGAGAGTCAGAGAGAGAGAGAGAGGGAGCTGGAATACAGGCGAAGCGTCTAGTCGCTATGTGTGCCGACGATGAATTATGCGCCGTCCACTGCTTCAAAGTTTAGTGGTCCGCAGTGCAAGCAGGGGCACGCGAAGGATCAAGCAAACCAATGACTTGGGACCAATGAAACCCTGAACCTGAAGGCCTAAACCTAAACCCTCTAAACCTCCAGGAATCATTTACAACTAAGGACCATAAGGCCTCCATTATCGGGTACAAGAGGGGCCTTAATAATTATAGGATAGGGCCTTGGGGTGCATCTTACTACACTTATATTAAGGAACCCAAAAACACTACTGGTAATTATTTACGAATAAGCCCGAAGGGTAGATTATACTATACTTACAATAAGGAACCCAAAACATACAGTTGATAAGTATTTAAGCCCCTACATTCCTTGGTGGAGCGCTGGTATGCCCACCCCCCGCAGCCCAAAGGGTGCCTTGAGGTCAACAAAGAAGCAGGTCCAGTGCCTCTTGATCTTGCAGGTCGGGCTAAAGGTTTAGGCTTTGGGGTTTGGGGTTTAGGGTTGGGGGTTTAGGGTTTGGGGGTTTAGGGTTTCTTTAGGGTTACAGGGTTGAGGGTTACGGGTTTAGATAGGGGTTTCAAGGTTGCTGTAGCGTTTAGTGGTTGAGGGTTTAGCGTTTAGGGGTTTAGGCTCCTATACTTCCTAAGCAGCGAGTGGGGTGTCATGTGTTCTCGGCTTGCAGTCTTATTGCACAGAAGCCAGCACTTCACCCAGAGACCTGAAGCCGCTGTTGCAAGAGTTGCTTTTGCATACTGTAGGGGCTTAACAATTGGAATAGGGCTATTTCAAGGGGTCTTTCAGGGCTACTATACGGGATCTAAAAGGGTACTATAGTGTGGGGGGCACTGATAGTTAGAATACGGTTTGGGGGTATACTGTAGTATTGTCAAAATAAGGAACCCCTAACACCTTCTTCTAATTATTAAGGTCCCTACATTAATCATTACTGTTCAGGGCCAGGGTTTAAGGTTTAAAAACTCATACTAATATGTAGCTCCATGGAAACGACGGCAGCAACAAGCATCGTCACTACAGCCACGACCACCACGTGTAAAGCCGCAGCACCAGAGGCAACAAGTTGGTTTACGCAACCCGAAACTAACGGGCCCCCAAACTCCAAACCCTAAACCCCTAAACCCTAAACCCCTAAACCCTAAACCCCTAAACCCCTAAACCCCTAACCCCTAAACCCTAAACCTAAACCCTAAACCCCTAAACCCCTAAACCCTAAACCCTAAACCCCTAAACCCTAAAGCCCTAAACCCTAAAGTGCGAGCTCAGAGCCTGGTCAGTGCATCCTGCCGAAGCAGCCGTAGCCGTGACCCTTCCTGGTACTCGCCCTGCCTCGGTTTCCATTTCGGGAGTTTGGGTTTAGGGTTTAGGGTTTGGGGTGGTGCGGCTCAGTCGTTGGAGCTTAAATGACCCAAACACAGGAAAAAGAGCGAAACAACATCAACAACAAACCAACGCCTTAAACCCTTATAAACCCTAGCCCTAAACTCAAACCCTATAAACCCTTACAGCCCTAAACTCATAATTACCCTATAAACCTTGCAGCCCCAAACCCTCATAAACCCTTACATGGACAACCAACCTCACAACAAGATCGGGAATCGGGTCGGGAATCGGATCGAATCGATCGGAGTGGTGTCGGAGTCGAGCCTAGGCCCGTAGCTAATTGGAGTCAGGCGCTTACGCGCTTCACCAACATGGCACCTGCTTCTCCTAAATCCAACCAAACGTAGGGCCCGGCAGCCCAACCCGCCAGCCAGCGGAGATGGAAGAGGGAAGGGGTGGGGGGCGGGAGGAGGAAAGGGGTGGGGGGCCCACTTGTACCCAGCGAAATGCATACCCTGCACGTGCTGGGAGAGGTGCTGGAAGCCCTGAAAGTACGTAGAAGGAAGGAGGAGAGAAGGCAAACCCAGCGAATTTGCAGCAAATTCGGTTGATTCAGGTCGTGGGTGTGGAAGGCCCTTCAACGTGCTGGGAGAGGTGCTGGGAAGCCCTGAAAGGAGAACGGCGAATTTGCTCACCAGTGAATTTCGACGAAAGCAGTTCCGGGCTGTCCTGCCAGGTGGGGTCGGCGGCTGGCCTACGTAGGCCAAGCCAAACTAATTTTGGGCTATCCTTGGCTGGGTGGGGTGTCGGGCTGGTTGGGCAGGTGCCCATTTTGCGGTAAGCGATGTGCTAGTGTTTGACACTAATTCGTTTTTGTGCTTTGCGCAGGAAGACATTGCATTTCGGCAGTAGTCGGACCCACTGAAATCGTGAAGCCTCCAGCAAATGACACCGAGCCGTGCTGCCTTTCTGTGCCCCACCCAGCATTGCATCTCGGCCCTTTCCCTCCCTCCACTTCCATCGCTCCTTCATAAAATAAGGTCACGTTGGACTGACGGTTAAGCCCTTACGCTGAGACCCACGGTGCATGGATCAATTCCCGGGTCGGTAAATCGCAGCAGATCGCCGGGAATCGGGTCGGGTGGATCAGTATCGATCGGATCGAATCGGGCAGGGCATGCCTTATAAACCCGTATAAATCCTAGCCCTAAACCCCAACCCTAAACCCTAAACCGTGAGCCCTTGCCGAACCCAAGGAACCCCTGAAACCCGGCCCGGCAACCCACTGAGCCGCTTCCAGAAGCGGAGCTCACCCTCGTAGGAGATGCGGCGCTCCTCGAAATTCGGGCGTTAGGGGTTTAGGGTTTGGGGGTTTAGGGTTTAGGGGTTTAGGGTTTAGGGTTTAGGGTTTAGAGTTTAGGGTTTGGGGGTTTAGGGTTTGAGGGTTTGGGGGGCTCTTTGGTGTGACAGGGTTTTCTAGTCGTTTTGGCTGTTGCTCAGGTTTCTTGTAGAGCTTTTAGGATTGTCAAAGGCTTCTCATGGTTTATAGGCCTTATAGGGGGCTTTTGTGGTTTACAGGGGTTTTGGCGTCTAAGGGTTCAGCTTTGTCTTCTGGGTTATATGGCATTTGGGCTTTGTAAGGCTTAGCTTGACTGTAAGAATCCAATATATTCAGAGCTTTTACACGTTTAGAGTGTTGAGGAGCTTGTTGCAGAGTCAACCCCAAAAGTCCTGAACACGCAGCGATATGTGACCTATACCCCAAAACTAGAAAATCCGACAGCACCGCCAATTAATCACTCGACACCTTTCTCCTGCCCAACTTACTTCCCAAATACCTATGGGGGAACAGTTCAAACTGTCCAAGAAGACTACCTAATAAAGCCCCAAAAGTTGAAAAGTAGGGTTTGGGGCCACTAAGCCAACACCCAGGCATAGGTCCTGAGTCTTCGGGCTTCCCTCGATAGACACCTGTCTAGCCATGGAAGGCGTTGGCGATGGCGGCACCATCTGGGACATGGACTTGCCTGATTGATGGCTGGTAGTAGTTTTGGGTTCATTTATAGACTTGAGGGATTGGGGCTTAAGGCCCAAGGTGCTTCAAAGCTCCACCAGTAGGGACCCCGGGATGAATCAACACTGGCTCAGAAGATTAGAGTTTAGGGTTTAGGTTTTCAAGTTTGTAGGGTTTTGGTGTGTTAGGATTTTGGGTTTAGAATTTTGGAGTTGATGTTCGGCTTAGGGAGAGCAAATCTTGATGGACTTTGCAAGCTCGCAGCACACAAACCTAAGTGATTTCAGCCGTGGGCACGTTTACCTCAAAGCCTCTCTGAAAACTACCCATAACAACTCCTACCTATAGTAAGTACCCGTAAAAGGAACCCTATTGAAGAACCCTATAGTATCCTAACAGGGGACCCCAAATCTCGAGAATTACCCAAGCATACTCCTCGAGGTCTTCTTTGGCCGCTATATTTCTTCGGTACACTCCCAGGCCGGCTTGGATTTAATAAAATTTAAGGGACAAGGGGCTTAGGATTTAAGGGTTTTTAGGGTTCCAGGGTTGAGGTGTGAGTGCTTTGGGTTTACCTGCTAGTTACCTGTCCTCGTGCCTGTCCGGTGTTCTTTCGGCTATTTTCTGTCCTGTCTCGCTGAGTGGTGGTCGCACTGCTGTGGAGTTGCCTGGGAGAACCGTAACTTGAAGCCTCGAAGGGCTAGAACCTTGCCTGGGAACGGGGGGAACTGCCAGTGTGGCTTAGCTTGAAAACTCGGGTTGGTGGTTTGGTGGTTTGGTGCTTGGAGTGCGAAAGGCTCCTCAAACCTCAATGTGGCCAAGACCGCCCGGTGTCATCAAGCTCTACAAAGACCCCGATGCCCTAAACCCTACTTGGAGGTGGGGGTTATAAGTCCCCTAATAGCAGTTGTACTTGTAGCTATCCTATTTATAACTCCACTTATAATAACCCATGAACCTCTAAGAAACCCTAAACCCTAAACCCCTAACCCTAAACCCCCAAGGCCCTAAACCCTCAACTCTAAACTCCGATGGGCCTTCCCCTGAGCTGCATGGCATTGGAGTCTCCATGGCACGATCCAGGGCACCCCGAAGCACCCGCAGCAGCCCAGTTCCCTTCGACGGCTGAGAGGCTTCACACTCGGGGGATAATGTAAGGGGCCTTAATGCTTAGAATAGGGTTTCTTTAAAAGCGTCGAAAAGGGCTACATACGGGATCTATAAGGGTGTTATAATGTAGGGGCCTTAAGAATAGGGTTTTGAGGTGTATTATGCCATAGTTATAATAAGGAACCACCGAAATAGTATTGGTAATTATAGCGGCCCTAGTACTACGAAACCTTTCAGTGGACAGTTTGGGGTTTAGGGTTCAGCGCTGGCTTAAAGCTGCGGATCCGAAATTGAAGCAAAGGGCTCCGACCGCAAAGCTGAGTTAGGGTTTCGAGTATGAGGAGCTGTGATGACTTCAACAAACTTCCTAAACCCGCAGACTTAAACCCAAAACCTAAACCCGCCAAACCGCAAAAACAATGGAGCTTCTTCTCTAAACTGTCAAAGCTCAGAAACCCTGTAGAACAACTCCAAAAACCTCCTAACGTTCAATAGCCTATATTGAAGCCTCTTGCGTTGAATCTTTAAAGCCGATTACTACTTCCCTGAACCCATTTTAAACTAAGACCCTTAGAACCCTAAACCCTAAAAAAAAAACCTGGTTTACCCTGAACCTTAAATCCTGTTTCCCAAGCCCAGACCCTGGGACCCCCGTCTGGAACCCTGCACAACCCGCCTACTCGCATAATACCCTTGCGGAGCGTTCGTAAAGCCGTGAAACCGGGCTGCTCAAACCTCACATATTCTACTACCTGTACCATTAATGTCAAACAATATTGCTATTCGTGAAACTATTGCAATAATTACAATAGCTCTTGCTATTAATTACTATACTTCTAGTATTGGTAAGAGCAACTAGTACCAGTCCCAGTACTAGTACCATTATCAGGACCATTACTACTGTTATTGCTATGACTACTGCTTTGGGGCTGAGTACCCTAGCCCAAAAAAGGTTAACCTTTCCCAATTATGGTAGGATTATATTTACTCGGCTACTCAGATGCCCCTATAGAACCCTATAGATCCCTTAAAAGAACCCCTTTTTGTAAGAGAGCGTGTTTTGTAATCGTATAGAATCCTTACAGGAACCCTTCTATTAGGATCCAAGACCAAGGCACCTGAGGAGGAGGACCAGGCTGCTGCAAAACAGCAGTGGCCATGGAGTTAAACACGCTGAGCGCGCCCAAAAGACGAAGGCCCTCTGCCTTATCTCGGCTGGTGAGTGGGAGTATGACAGGCCGTGGGTTTTTGGGGTTTGGTGCTGTGGCTTTAGAGGTTTCGCAAGCTAGGGGTGCAGGGTTGGGTTGACGGGGTTTAGGGCTGTAGGGCTGACTGGTTTTATTGTGGTTTGTCCTTGTTTGCATGAGGCTTTCGAGGTTTGTTCGGGCTGTCTACGGTTCTATAGTAGGTCTTCAAAGGTCTTGCCCCGCTTGTTCGGGCAAACTGGCGCTTTAAAAATTTGACGAGCTTTCCAGGCTTCACTGGGTCCACTGTGTTCTAGATTCTAGGCTTCGGCAATTTATTTCCGGGTTTAGGGTTTAGGGTTTAGGGCTTCGGCTTTGTAACGCAGAAGTGCTGCGAACAATCCGGAATCAACCTCAGGCTTGGCCTTAAGTTCGGGTTTAGGGTTTAGGGTTTAGGGTTTAGGGTTACAAACACGCATCACTTGGAATTGCACAATGATGAAGAATGCAAAATGAAGCAAGCCCGGCCCTAAGCACTGTACTAAGAAATACACATAATTCCTAAGAGCACTAAAGTATGGAGCCCAACAGCTATAGCCTGGGCACTTGCGACAGATGGCCAGACAGCTGCAGCGGTGTGGCCACAGTTTCGCTCATCTCGGTGCCAGCGGTCGCGCTACCGCGCAGAATCTTTCAGATGGACCATGGCGTATCTGCACTGATGCAGACCGGATCTGCTACATGGGAGATGCTCTTAAACGAGATTCTATATCAGGTACCGAGTGCAGTAGTATCATGTAGCAAGTGCCTTGAACGGGACTCAAACTCCCAAGAACCTCCTCCGGGCTTCTTGCATGCAGCGTCTCATTCTGATCAGCACACTCGAAAACCTTACACTCCCGACCGTAGCTGCTATAAAGCTACCGCAGACAACAACTCGTAGATGTTCCATGAACGGCAATCAACAATTAGCATTCCCCCACATTCCCCCCGTGAGCCTGGACAGCAAAGCAACAGACATCGATGGAAACACATCCGCAGTCAGCTGCCAAAGAGAAAAGTCTTTGTACAATCGCTACCACACAGAAGAGATATCACCCTAAAGGTGTGCAGGCTTCTTACATTTCGGATTCTTTCCGGGTTGCCTTCCCGACGCCACCCGCCCAGTGCCAACAGCCTGTAGCCGCTCTGAAGCACTCCCCCAGCCACTCTCTACGCCAGCGCTGCGCCCTGCGAGACTTTGACGAACCACTCCTAATGAACCCAGGGAGGGGGACCAAAGGTATCCCTCTCTATGGTGGGCAGAAGGAGCACTTGTAGATACTCCAGGGCTGCCACGCTTGTGAAGAGCACAGCGAAAAGCACCTCAGCAACAAGGAAGATCTCAGTGACTTCCGGGACCTAATATAGAACACTACCGTACCCTTGAAGGTACCCTTAAAGGGTGCGAAGGGTTCTATTGTAGGCTGACTTCTTACACAGGAACGGCTTGCCTGTGTTCGGGGCTGCTGCTACATATTTATTTACTCGGATCTGCTTACTAGCTGTAACAAAATTAATTACTGAAAATAACCGTAGACGAACTGTCCGAATATTTGGTCGATGCTGCCTCCGTCTTCCACGCCAGGCTGTCGAGAGTGCTCCTAATCAGTTTCTTAAGTTTTAATGTAAAGCGGTCGTCTTGACTTATCCGAGATCCTGCCCTGCTACAATAAAATCGTTTTGAAGTGCCGGCTGCAGGCTGACTCCCCTAGCAGGCGGCTGCAGCCTGCGGATATTGGCCATCCAAGCGATCCCCTAGCTCAGGGATAGGATATATATATATATATGCATATATAAACCCCACGCTCTTATCTATTACCCTACACCCTAAACCCTAAACTATACGCTACATTCTATATCCTGAACCCTCACATTTGCTGCTTGGGCACTCTGTAATTTTGAGGCGCAAAGCATCTGGGCATTGCTGTGACAGCACAAGATGCACTGTGCCTGCATCTATAGGGCTTCGGGTTTCGGTTTAGGGTTAGGGATTTAGGGTTACGGGGTTAGGTTCCCACATGGTTTAAGAGCTCATAACGGTTAAGGAAAATTCGGCTTCGGTCCCCGAGTGACGTTCCTCGTATGCTGATACACCGCCTGGCGCACGATGACGAGCTTCTCCTGCTTGTAACACCAACTGGATCAAGACTTCGCCTCCTCCTTCTTCCTGGCAGCTCAACTCAGAAGGACTGCACCTCAAATCATATGAAGGCTCCCTGAACTTCGGGGTTTTGGAAAGTCTCCGGGTATTTGATGCACGTCCTACTGTGCTCATCTCAAACCATTACTTAAGGACTGTACCTCAAATACGAAGGGTCCCTCAATAATTGCAGGTGTATTCCTCAATTTCGGGATTTTGCAGTTTCCGGGCATTTGATGCGCGTCAGACATGGAATGCCCGCAGCCAGCGATGCGAGACTCATCTAACCATGGATGAGAACCGTCATCTCATCTTGAGTCAGTGGGTTCATTGGGTTTGAGCTCCGCAACCGACCACAATCCTGAAACCTGCAACTTGAGAACACTAGAAAACCCATGAAGCCCAGAACGCCCCGGCTAAAGCAACAACCCTGCAAACCACGGAAAGCCCTCTCAACTCGGCCTTTTCCTGCCTTTCGGCTTCTTGCCCTCCTTCGTGGCGCACTCCTGTCTCTTTAGGCAGGACTTGCAGTGTTGTTTTTGCATGAGGGGTAGGCGGTTAGAACAGACTGTGGAATTAATTGGCTTAGGACCTATATAGAATGATTTTGGCCATGATGCACGCATACTGGTTTAGGCTTCCGGAAGAGATGCAATTAACACTTCTGAATTCGAAACGTTTCAAAGTCACGAAAAAGGTCCTTGAATCGTCAAGGCAATCCTTTCTGTTTACCCAATCTATCCATGCAGATCTTGTAACACTCTTGTAACACTGTGGGCCGCTCTTGTAGGAGCAACCGCACTCACTGTCAGGTCTTTGCTCATGACAGTGCCAACGACAGCGATAATAACTCGGCTATGGGCAGGTAAACCTCGTTCTGCTATGGGTGACGTTGGTGGTGATGACGAACAATATAACTGATATTCTAGTGATGATAATGATGATGATGATGCTGATGATGGTTTGATGATGGTGGTCATGATGACCAGGAGGACTGTGGCAACTGACTTGGAACTTTGGGAATAACAGTGGACATGGGCAGCGGTGAGAAATAACATCTTCGGCCACTTTTGCATAGTCTACCCGGCTCCACCCAAGACCCTAAACCCCAAAACCTACACATTTCTGCATACTCTGTCCTCGAACGCTTGCTTGGCCATGGACGTCAAGATCCCCGGCCTAGGGTTCCAATCGAGCAATGACCGAAAAGTCTTGTTGCATGTGTGTCAATAATGTCTGCGAAGCAAATCTGTCTAATTAAATCCTAAAACCCTGAGCCCTAAACCCCCTTTAGCATGTTTGTTGCCCAAGCTTTCAGCAGAGCTCTCGATTCCAACCCCTTCCAGCCCCGGACGAACACTACCAAAACTCTCCAACGCCTGCGACAACCCCACACAATCTCGGATTCTCGGGGCCGTATTTCCGTAGACCAGGAAGGACTTTTGAATACTATGAGGGGACGATTGTCAATTATTCCGACCCGGCCGCCGGCAACATCTCCGGACCTGAAGCTTGAACTGCATTCCGGAGGCTCCTCGAGACCCGAAACCTAAACGCACCCAAGCAAGAAGGGCTTATGTAAGGTGTAGGGTCTAAGGCAAAGGGTTTATGGCTGCTTGACATTAAGCCATTACTTCAGGGGTCTGCATCATGACGATCCGAGCATGTAGCGCCGGTGTCCAGAAAAAAGTCCTCGATTTTATGGAACTAATGAAATTTAATCACCAATGTGACGAAACCAAAACCACAAAAGCTCCAATCCCTTTTGCATCCTCTTGCCAACATGGTGCGGAGGAAGTCCTCCGTTTCAGAGCCGTAAAGTTGCAGATTCGCTTGGAAACCCCACGATGGAGGGACCGCTTATGCAGTGTCGGCCGTGAGACACAAAATTCCAAGCTCACACACACAATGGATGCACTTGTCACCCTGAAACTGATGTGCCTCTGCAACGAGAGCCTCCGTCAGGGGGAGCTCATCTTCCGCTTCTGAGCGCATGAAAGTCAGTGGTGTCATGCATGGCTCACCTTGTCTTACTGCTGGAAGAATAGCTTCAGAAGTTCGCACCCGTAGCGATGCACAGTTGGCTTCACCTCCGCCTGCCTGAGACATGTGTGTAGAATTCACGGAGCTGGCACGCAGGGTCCAGATGAAGAAGCTCCTGGTTGACAGCAGCGACCACGGTCGCAGGGGCCTGTCCCGGGAACAGCTGCTTGAGCGTCTCGCGGCTTCGGGGGCCGTGGCTCACTGCTGCATGTGCTGTCTGCCGGTTGTAGAGCACCTGGCGGCCCAAACTTGCTCATGGGCCTAGGAGCAGGATCCGAGGAGGGAACAAGAGGGGCACCCGCTGAACCGGAGCCTGTAAGGACGCCAGGATGTGCGGCGCCATCCAGCCCGAAAAGGCGTCGCTCGAGGAGTTCCTCGACCCGGTGCTCATCGGCCTGCGTGTTCAGGGCAGGTAGTATGGGAAGAGCTCCCGGCAGGGCTGCATGTCACCATCCTCGTCCAGGTCTGCGAGATTGCACTCGTAGAGCCAGTGCGCCGTTGCTCCAGCGACGCAGCACAT
>BGNK01000689.1:1613-173787 GCA_003297005.1 Symbiodinium sp. clade A Y106
GTGTGCGGGCACAGATGGGGCTTGTCGGGCACCTCCCCACCCCGGTACCAATCCAAACCAGTATACACGTGTAAGCCTATAGTATTGATAACAACACCGAAATGGTAGGTACCGGGGGGAGGGGGGTACCATATATATATATATATATATGTATATACACACCAACATTACCCTACCTACCTGCCTACCTACCTTTCCGCCTACTTACCTACCAACCTACCAACCTACCAACCTACCTACATGCATACATACCTACATACATACATACGTACATACATACATACATACATACATAGAATATGGATCTACATGCATGCTTGCATGCATACATACATAAACACACCGATAGATAGGTAGATAGACGGATATTTAAATTTAGATCTACATATATGTAGAGCCCTGAACCCGACCGAGCCTCTGCCTTCGATCCCAGTTGGGCGTTCGGCACGCGCTCCTGTTCACGGCTTGGGTTTTTCGGTTTTGGGGACGGAAAGGCTTACGGCTGAAAGCAGAGCCCTCGAAATACCGAACATAAACGCTACACCCAAATTCCTACACCCGAGAAAACATCCTGAAAGCCGTGACCGTCGCCCTAAGCCCGAATCCTTACCTAATATACGTCCGTCTTAAGCTATTCTTCTCGACCTTGTAAGAGCCGTCTTATAAGAGGCTTGTAAAACCTGTTGAATAACGGCAGTCCCGGAAGGCGGAAAAGTTTCCACGGTAGTTGCGGAGCTTGTTGCCATCTACCTGAGTTGCTATAGCGCTCACTCTCTGCAGGATTTAGGGTTTTACGGGTTCTTTAAAAACCGACACTGTGTCAGGTCTAGTCTAGTCTAGGGTTCAGCCATTCAAATGCGTGGGAGCACCAACAACAAGTGCCTTTTTGAGGACAGACCTGACTTTGGAATGTTCAACAAGTTGGGACTCTTGATATGTTGAGGGTTCGGTTTGGGGTCTTTGGGGGTTTAACACACTACCCTAAAGCCTAAAGCCCCAAACTCTAAGAGTATGAGTAATCCAGATGTCAGGGGCGACAGGACAAGCAATGGCGAAGGCAGGCTCGTACAAGGCTGCCGAGCAACACATCCATTCAATCCTTCCTCTCTGATGCGGACCTCCCACCCGATGTCGATCTCCCCCCCTCGAAGAACTTGACGGCCCGAAAACAGACTCAAGCAGGAACCACGCCACACCCAAAGGCACGCCCCTGGGCAGATTGTCCACATAATCCAAGACCCTAGTCCCTACAAAATCCTAATGCCTCACAACCCCATGAAATCCTCTAATCTAGGGGCTCAACTAATTAGAATAGGGTTTTGGGGCCCATTATACTTTAATTATAATAAGGAGCCCCCAAAATAGTATAGGTAATTATTAAGGCCCCTATAGTAAGCCTTCAAACCTCAAAACTCAAACCTCCGGCCTGAACCCTAAATCCCCAACCGCTAGAAACCTCATACACAAAAAATCAGAAAGGAATGCTCTGGGGGCCCTGTTCTCACACATAGCACACAGTGGATTTCGAAGGTTTACGGGTGTTTTCTTTTAAAGAAAACAATCCTATTACAGCCTGGTATAACAAGACAGTGTACAACCCAAATAAATCCCAGAGCTCAGCTCCCAACGTGGAGGACATGAGTGCAGACCCGGTCCAAAAACGGAGCCTTAGCAAATTGAGCTTCTGGTGCAAAGGGGTGTGTATGCGTGGACTGGCATAAAAATGTGTATATATAGATATATAGTATATAGATAGATAGATACACACATAAAGCTTGTGTGTCTATATATATATATATATACATATATATTTTTTGGTTTACTACTACTACTACTATCTCCTGCTGCTACTACTACTACTATCATGATACGAATGTATGCATGTTTGCTTGTTTGCTTGCTGGTTTGTTTGTTGTGTTGCTACTTGTATGCATATTGACATATATATATATGTATGTATATATATGTATATATATATATATATATATATACACATATTTCTATATATATATATATATATGGTCAACCCCCCCCCCCAGATCTACACCCGCATCTTCCAGACGATTCCACATACAAAAATACATACATATGTTATAACTCAGGCTGTGATCAGACTTTTCTCTATGTCAGAGACTCCTTGCTGGGCTTTTGCAGTCTTACGGACTGTGGGTTGCGGGGTTGTGGGCTGCAGGGTCCCACGCTACAAGGCATTATGGGCCTCATAGAGCCTTACGAGGCTTTAGCTTTGGGAATTCTTGGTGTCGGATTTCGGGTACCGGACTTTCTGGGCGAGAGCTGTCCCGAGTTTGCTGCTTCGGTTTCGTCCTTACACATGAAGGCTTCAAGCAATTGCTTCGGGGTAGTTCCGACGTTAGAGACCTAGTGAAGGCTGTCGAATCAAACTTGCGGTTTGAAGGGTTGCGGAAGCCGTCGACAGAGCATGCTAACTTACCTGTGGTCTCCATTGTAGTTGCCTTTGGCGAGTTAACTTAAGTTACATTCGTAGGATCCTAACAGTAAAATTGGTTAACCAGAAAAGGAACTACAATGGAGACTATAGGTAGTGAATAATTTGACTGGTCAAGGTCCCCCCAGAAATGCAGCTGCTTGGGTTTCGGAGTTGTCGTCGCAGAGGTCGTGATTCGGTGTGCGCAGAACGTTAACAGGAAATACAAATAGTTGTCACTGACGCCACACACCCACCCCCAAACCCCTGCCAACAACGCCAAGTTTTGACAACACGGCTGGTGAAACGCTTCTTGAAGATAGAAGAGCTTGTAGGCTCGTTCGTGATTGTACTTGCCAGGTTTTGCCGGTGCAGGCAGATGCATCGACATTGCTGAGCTGCCCTGCGTCATGAGAGACCACCAGCACAGTGACACTCTTCTCCACCTCGTCCTCAAGTCTCAAGTGACTCAAACACGTGTGTGCCTTGCTACGTCTTCCGGTCCTCCAAGTAGAACTCACGTTCTAGAGTCTAGAGGTTAAACGAGGAACTAGGTCCCTAGTTCCAAAGTCACTTTGGGCATCTGTGGAAGTTCGTTATTACCTTCCAGCTCCAATTTAGATGTTCGGCACGAGTACGCGAACAGGAAGCAGCTGCGCTGTGTCTGGTGTATTCAGGTCTCACAGCAACCACAAGGCAACGATACGGACAGAGTCAGGCACTGACTCATCGCAGCGCCAAGCCCTAAACCTTGAACCCAAGCCGGAAATCTGCAGGTTTCGCACACACGCGCAGCTGTTCGCGCAGCAGGGTTCGGCAGGGGAGTATAAGAAGCCTTTGTGGGCGTCGGCCGTACAGCTATTCACCTGATTGCTGAGGCCGCTCCCCACAATACCAAGATCCTGCCCCTAAAGGGCTTCCAGCTACTACACTTTCCAGCAGCTTTGCAGAAGGGAACGCATTTCAACTTTATCCATCCCCGGAAAGCGCCCTGAACAATAAACCCGAACCCGTCAATATGCACCACGGGACGTCTGCAGAGTATTCTCCAAACTCCATCTGGCTTGTAAGCCTCAACTGCCCAAACCTGTAACCTTAAACTACTATGTAAGCACCTAACCCGAAGCCCCGAACAGCAATTCCTACAGCACCAAAGGAAGCCTGCAGAGTATGGATGTAATCCACCAGCCAATCGATATGCCTCCAGCTCAAGATCTGGCATTCTTGGGGGGATTACGACAAAAACCTATAGGCTCCATTCTTGTTCCCTTTTTGGGTTCACCCACTGTCAAGTCAGGATGCTCCAACAACAGATTTGGTTAAATTATGTTGGGTGTACCTTTCGTGGGTCCACAGACCAGCAGCTACCTTGCGGCCATCATAGCGAGATCTAGCACAACCTGCGTGCATTGTCAAAGCCGTCGTGTTGCACATCATGGTCTCTATCATACAGTTCATCACCTTCGTCAGAGAAACCCTTGAACAAGCATTGGATGCTAATCTCTTCATCACCCGGCGCAAAAACGTGTCACACAGAAGGTTTACTAGCAACCCTGAATATCTTCGACAGGGCGCAGAGGATGATAGCTTGAATGATCACCATGATTACCAACATGACCAATAGTACCCATCACCAAAACCCTCGTGATCTGCTTCTCCATCGCAAGCCTGTTCGCCAGTTTCCACCCACGGCGCCAGTCATCACGATAAGGATTTGGTAAAGACGGCTGGCTAGCCATGGGTTTCAACAAGGCGTTCATGAAACCATGTGCAAAAGCCTTCGGGCCTGGGATTTGCCGGTACAGTAATGACGCCAGTACTGACGTGCTAAGTGTCGAATGCCCTCGGATTGTCAGCCTTTCATCATCAGCATCACCTGCTTCAGCGGTATTGTCCCAGGCTTCTTACTGCTGCAGCCCACAAGCACTTCATGTGAGATTTGTGGCACTTTAGCACCCATCAAGCTTAGTCAGGCCTCGTCATCCATGACGTACGCTGACAACAGCGGCAAGTAGGACGACGCAAAACATGCGCATGAAGGTGAGGGTCACGAGAAACAGCAACTGAGAACAATCATGTTGATGGTGATGTTGAGAGGATGGTGGTGGTGCTTGCGCTTTCTGGCGACAATGGCGACGATGACATGATTGTGCTTATGATGACTGCGACAACAACGGGGTGGTGGTTCTGTGGCTGGTGATGTTGATGATGCTGATGATAGTGCCGAACGTGCTGTTGATGATTTCATGGCCACACCATGGTCTTGATCGTGATGATGCCGCTGTCTGCGGGTCGTCACGTTTAGGCGACTAGTTAGGGTGCAGGCCCCCAACCCAACCCTGCGCCTCGTGTCCAAGTGCCCCGTCGGCTCGTCTAGTAGGACCACGTGCGCCGACTGAGAAAGGCCATCACATTAGGACTTTAGGGCAAAGCACAAATTAACCTATATCGTAAGCGATGAAGCTACTCATACCCTCAAAGTCTAAAAGCCTCCAGGGAGTTCAACACCAAGGTGTTTCTCCTTAAGGAAACTCTCATATCGGTCCGATACCTCTCGTCTATGTATATATCAATATACAAATAAAGCAAAAACTGAATATGTGTAAACACGTACATGTGTGTGTGTATAGGTAAGCAAGCAAACAAGCAAGTAAGTCAGCCAGTAAGTAAGGAAGTAGGCTGTTCCGTGACGAAGCTTTGACGAAGCTCTTGTCATGAACGTGTACTGGAATCCATTCCCTGGACCCCGACAACTTCCACTGGGAACACAACCCACTAATCGCAAAGTGCCCAATCCAAACCACAAGGCCCGGAATGGGATTGTGACAGGATTATAATATGTGGAGGATTGAAAAGAGTTCTACGGAGTTCTACAGGCTTCACTCCAACGGCGCTTTGGGGGTTCATTATGGTATAAGACAAGATATTCAGGACTATAAAGGACATTCTCTCGTGTTATTTAAGCTCTTACATTTTGTCGCCAAACAGCCCTGCACGCTGGAAGCATAGAACACGAAAACACGGCCTGGAGTATGGCGCGAGCCAGGCCGAGCCTCCAACAAATGAAGCAAACGAAAGTTTGAAGATTTGAGAAAGGTACTCATCAGCAAGGACTACCAGAGCTTCATGAGAGGGTCTGCAAGGAGTCACCGGCAAACCCTAAACCCTTAGACCCTGGGGCGTCTGGGTCATTTAGAGGCCTGAATGGACTCGAATGGGGTCTTGCGTGATTCACTATAGTTCACAAGAGCCGGAAGGGATAGTTTTTGCAACAAAGGTATGCAAGTCCCTATGTAAAACCCTAAACAGCCTGGTTGAAAAACATATTAAAGACTATGAAAACATACAAACAAATCCCAAACCCTGTAAATCACAATTAAACCAACGCTAAGGCAAGGCAGTTCAGGTTCAATTCAATCCTAAACCCTAAACCGCAGTTCTGAAGGCTTCACTGGTGACGCTGGTCCTTCGGCTGCCTGCCCCTATTCTCAGGGCACGGTGGGGTCTGAGGCAACTCAGGAATGCGCTTTCTGCTTTCTGATGCTTCGGAAGGCGCTGCCAACGAATGCAGGGCTGCCATTACCTCGTGGTGGTTGGTTTCGAGGCGGTTTTCGATACCTTCCAGTCGGCGGTCCTGCTTGTCGACTCTGGGGGCAAGGGCATCGAGATCCTTGCGGAGCGATGTGATGGCAGGGGCATGCGGCATCTGAGACGGAGCCGGCGCAACCCGTGCGAAGGGCTGACCGTGTGCTCGGCCCTTGGTTTGCAGATAGTCGGCCCACATGTGTTCCGTGTGCTCTTGGCGGTCAGGGTTTAGCTTTTAGGGATTCGGCTCGGGAGTTCAGGGTCTTGGGCCTACGGGTTGGGGTTTCGGGTTTCGGAATTACCTATAGTCTCCATTGTAGTTCCTTTTTTTGGTTTAACCAAATATATAATAAGGATCCTATAAGGTAACCCCAAAAAGGAACTACAATGGAGACTACAGGTAGGGCTCAGCAGCCCCCGTCTCCAGTCGAGCTCTCTATTCCGGTGACGGGAATCACCCACCCACCCAAGAATTCCATAGCATTAGGCACCCTAAAGGATGCCCTAAGCATCGAACCCTAAAACGAGCCCTAGGCCCTGAACCCTTAAAAGAACCCCTTCAGATCTCTTAAAGGAAGTCGTAAAGGAAACCCCTATACATCTCTTGAAAGGAACCCTCAAAGCAAGCCTTATAAAGCCTAAAAGGAGACGGAAGCCTCTGCCCTCACAGGAACCCGAAAGGAAGCCCGAATGTAGTGGCCTTAATCATTAGGGTTTTGGGGCATGTTATACTATAAGTATATTAAGAAACCCTCAAAATAGTATTGGTAATTATGTAGGCCCCTGTACTAAGCGATAAACAGCAGCCCTAAGCCCTAAAGGAACCCGCAGCTCTAAACCTACAAGGAACCCTAAAGGAGCCCGAAGCCCAAAAAGGAACCCTAAAAGAAGCCCTAAGCCCTAAACCAGGGTTCAGGCGTTAAGGGTTTAGGGGTTTAGGGTTGAGGGCTGAAGGGGTCTATGGTTTCGGGGTTTATGGTTTAGTGCTTTACGGTGTTGGGGTTTAGGGCTTATGTGGTTTAGGGGTTCAGGGCTTCGAGGTTGGAGCACATACGTCCAGAAGTCCAGTCTACTTGCAACCAACAGACGGGCGTGTATTAGGGGCGGACAAGGCAAAAGACAATTATGCCAATTTGTCTGAAGACTTTGTAGCAAACCATCATGATCGAGGCACAACCCTAAATACCCGCATAATGTATCGTATTTAGGCTCTCAATATTGGGGGTTTCCGAAAATAGGGGACCCAAATATAGTACCTTAAACCCTGAATAGTGGGATCCTTATTACAGGGACCCCCAAGTAAGGTACCCCCTGTTTTCGGAAACTCCCATATACTTTTGGCCCTGCCACTAAGTTCAATCCGAAGAGCTTCATCCGCCAGCCGCCGCTCAGAGTGCGAATCGGCTGCTGCAGCCTTTGGAACGTTCGCAACGACAACTTACCCATAGGCTCCATAGTGGCTCCTTTTTGTTGTTTATATTCAGGATCCTACAAGGTAATCCCAAAAAAGAACTACAATGGAGCCCATGGGTAAACTACATAGACGGCCCTAAACCTTGAGCCCTGAACTTCCAGCGACAGCGGCAGGTACACAGAAAGGTTCACGATTTGTGCTGCAGTCTTGCATTGTCAGTATCAGTGCTTGCATTATCATTATGAGGATAGCTACAGCTTCTAATTACCAATTATTGTGCGACGATCAGTATGTATGAGCTGTTTGTTTATGCTGTGAAGCTTTGTGTACCGTGCTGAACCCTTGCAGAGATCACCCACATAACTTCAGCAATGTGATGTGTATGTGGGTCGTGTCGAAGTCGGGTACTGGGACTGTTTTGAGTCTTGAGCATGAGATTCACACTGTTCCTTGGGTATGCTTTTGTACACTTCGGTTTGTAGGGTCGCAATGCAATCTAAATTTAAGAATCTTATACAACTATTACGTGTCGTTCAGAGCACATAAGACACTTTCTAAAGTAAGTAAGTGATTCAGCAAGTCCGGAACGTGCAGTGCTCGAGGTGTTCTGGTTCAGGGTCTGCTTTTCTCTTCCTACCGCCAGAGCTCAGTGTCAGCGTTGAAAACTTCCACCCCCAGCCCCGAAACCCTGAACCACTCGATAGGCACCACCACCGGAAGCCTATAACACCCCTAAGCCCAAACCCCCCAAACTTGGCGAAACCCAATAGCGGTCTAGGTACAGAGGCCCTAGAAATCCTCTAGTCTCCTCCCAACAGCCGCTTATAAGCGCCCATAAAAAACCCTAAAATCCTAAAACCTTCCCAGAGACTCCAATATCTCCAATATCCCTCAATTAAGGAATATACCTTAAATTATAGTCCCCAATATGATTTAAGGGGTATGCCTTAATTGAGGGACATTGGAGTCTCTGGATTTTTCAAAACCCGGCCCTTCCAGCCCCCCTTGCCTGGAGCCCTCAGCGAAGCCAAGCTTCGAAAGCTCGGCGACCACCTTCTGCTACACTCCCAGGACTCGGGAACGGGGCTATGTGAGACGATTGAATATGAATGGGGTTTTCTATCGCGGCTTCCGTGGGGCAGTAGTCGCCTTGGCCAGGCTTTACCGCGTTTCATAAACGTTTTAGGGTTTCAGGCTTCATCGCAGGCTTGCTTAGGGTTCTGGTTGAGTTCTAGAATTTCCCGCTGGGGTCTCAACGGTACGTTCAGGAAACCCTAAACCCACATCGTACAAGGTTCGGGGCTCTAGGTCTGAGACGGCAGGCTTTCTGAATAACGTAGGGTTCAAATCGTATGAGTTAGGGCGTTTTGCTTGAATTTGTCTGCGATTTTAGGGCTCAGGGTTTTGCGGCACATGGACTCGGCTTCTCGACGCGCAAGTTCTTCTGCCGTCGGCTTGGGAATCCAAAAAGGCCACGAAATAGTCGGGTATATCTGGCGAAAGCTGCAAAGTGTAGGGTTTGGGGTTTAGGGGCTGACGAATCTTACTTGAATCCGTTCGTCTGAACTGAACAAAGAGAGCAAGGCTCACGTTCCAGACACTTCAAAACCGATTGAAACCCCAAATCCCAAACTTCGAAAAATGCCACCTTGGCCCCTAAAGCCCTCAGCGTCAGTCCGAAAGCCCTAAAACCCCAAAGCCCAAGAACAACGGCCTAAACCCTAAACCCTAACGCCGTAAAGCCCTAAGCATGAGCCCTAAACCCTAAACCCTAAACCCTAAAGCCCCAAAGCCCTAAACCCTAAATCCTAAAGCCCTGAAGCCATAAACCCTAAACCCTAACGCCCTAAAGCCCTAAACCCTAAAGCCCCAAAACACAAGAAAAAAACCCTAAACCCTGAACCCGAATGCCGTAAAGCCCTAAGCATGGGCCGGCGGCATCGGTCTCGGAGAGCTGAAGCTTGCGGATCACCGGGTCGGCTAAGAGGAACCTCGGCTACAGCAAAGGCTAATGTTTAGGGTTTAGGGTTTAGTTTAGGGTTTTAGGGTTTTAGGGTTTAGGGTTTAGGGGTTTAGGGTTTCGGCGACTAGGGTTTGGCCCTAAAACCCTGCCCCTATAGCCCCCAAAATATTGGGACAAAAAACAAGCCCCGCAATTTCTGAGTCAGGATCTTATCTTGAGCAGACCGAATCATGTCGGGGCCTTATGAATTCAAGTGGACTTCCCTTAACGGTTCCGTACAAGGATTCGACAGGGCTTACTATAAAGGCTATAGCATGGGAGCCTTAGTCGTTAGAACAGGGTTTTGGGGTATATTGTACTGTTGTTATGATAAGGAACCCAGAGCAAATATAACATGATTTTGGGTTTGGGTTATACGTGGACTGCAAGGGTTCCTTTCTTCGGTTTTGTAAATTTGGGAACCTTACCTTCTGCAGACCTGCAGACTAGATAGTGGCAAACTCTGAAACCAACATCGCCGCAGTTGTATAAACCGTGGGCAGTCTTTACTTCGAGCCCCGCCCCAATCCTAGCACCCTCTATGACAAAATCGCCAGCACCTCGGGCAACTTACAGGTGTTTTGAAAGCCTAAACAACGGTCTAAACCCACGCAAACCTGTAAACCCTCGAAAACAAATTGAAACCCCTGAGCTCTATACAGCTTTAACACTTCCTGCGAACCCTGAACCCTAAATTCGCTAAACCCTGACCCCTTTAACAAAACAACAGCTTCTGCAATTAATTGTCGCCTTGCGGCTCCACTGGCGTTCGGTCGCAGTCGGGTGAACGCTCCCCAACCTCGTCAAGATGGAGATCGCATTGTCTTAGGAACCGACATGGTGCGAAGTATGGGTTACATACCAGGAAGTACTAGGGCGTTGTAGGCTTGTGCGCTTAGGGCTTACTAACTGTACGATCTGAACATACCTAGCAATAAGACCCTCAAAAGACTCTAATGTTTGATCCGAGTACTGGGCTCTAACTACTAACTGTACAATCTGAACATCCCTAATAGTAAGACCCTTAAAAGACTCTAATGTTTGATCCCAGTATTGGCCTCTGACTACTAACTGTACAATCTGAACATCCCTAATAGTAAGACCCTTAAAAGACTCTAATGTTTGATCCCAGTATTGGCCTCTGACTACTAACTGTACAATCTGAACATACCTAATAATGAGACCCTCAAAAGACTCTAATGTTTGATCCGAGTATTGGGCTCTAACTACTAACCGTACAATCTGAACATTCCGAATAATAAGGCCCTTTAAAGCTTCTAATGTTTGATCCGAGTACTGGGCTCTAAACTACTAACTGTACAATCTGAACATTCCTAATGATAAGACCCTTAAAAGACTCTAATGTTTGATCCGAGTATTGGGCTCTAACTACTAACTGTACAATCTGAACATCCCTAATAGTAAGACCCTTAAAAGACTCTAATGTTTGATCCCAGTATTGGCCTCTGACTACTAACTGTACAATCTGAACATCCCTAATAGTAAGACCCTTAAAAGACTCTAATGTTTGATCCCAGTATTGGCCTCTGACTACTAACTGTACAATCTGAACATACCTAATAATGAGACCCTAAAATTCGCTAAAAGAGTATTGGGCTCTCTCAAGCACAGCAGTGCAGCCGAGCGGCGCCATGCTCGACCAAGGAAGTGCGGAGCTCAGAGGCCTCGCTTTCGGGCGGAGCTTTCGGGTCGATCCCTTTAATGTATTTTGTTTTTATATGATTTCCGTTTTATATAAAAGGATTTATAGTTATTAAGGATTTCCGTTTCATATAAGAGGATTTATCGTTATTGAATTGCCAATTTTACATCAACTACATGATTTATTCCTGCACCCATCAACTCCTGGGGCGTAGGGTTTAGGGTTTAGGGCCCTATCAGTAGAAAGCCTACATAGTGTTTTCATGGGCTTTCTATAATTTACACTCAAGTTTTAGGACTGTAATGTAGGAACCTGATCAAGGAACCTTGGGCCCTTATTAGGGTTCCTTATATGAATCCTACTTTTTTGGTGGTTATAGGCCCAGGGTTTCTTAATCAGCTTCCTACATTAGGCAACCTGGAAGCAGCGGCAACCATTTGAGCAGATGGAGTTTGTCTGTCTCTGTGGCCCATCTGCACTTTAGATTTAAGGTTTCAGGGTTTGGGATGGTTTAGGTCATTGCATTCTACTGGTGCCCGTTTGGTTTGGAGGGCTTAGGGTATCTTCAGTGTGCCATCTTGCGCATTCTCTCCAATCATGGCCTGGTAGTGACGGGCTTCGTACCACAAGCAAATCGGTGTGCCCTTGGCGGTGCCTTGGAACACACGGATACTGTCGTCTTCGGGCCGAAACACGAAAATCGGTTGAGCCAAAGTGTTAGCCAGCCCGGCGACCTCGATGCTGCCTCCCCAGGCACCGGACTTCGCCAACAGACGCATGTATTCTTCGAAGCCCTGCTCCCGAATGGGGGTGCCCAGCGCATCCGGTGCGTCACCTCTCCAATAGCCCCCTCGTAACTTTTGGAGTGCCTCCGGATGTGCGTCACGCACAAGTTTCGGAGTTCAGCGGCCGTGCGCGCACTGCGTCCTTGGTCCACAAGACAGTCCGCGAACGCGTAGAACAAGCAGTCTCCACCTCCGACTCCGCTGTTGTCTTTCAGGGAAATCCCGAGTGGGAGATTCCGCTTCTGAGCCTTGATCGTAGACTCACTTCTTTCGGGGTCTCAGAAGCTTTTGCACAAGGCAAGTCTTAGCAGATTATACCCTGTGCTTCAAGAATCATCACCTACTATTTGCTGCCGGCAGGACTGATGGTAAGGCACACAAGATCAAAGAGGCGGGCACCACGTGCATCCTCCTCTAACTTTCTGAGCACAGCCCGGTCCTAACCCCTGAATCTGAACAGCGCAATGCTGACAACTGCGGTGGTTCTTCGGAATATAGGGACCTCAATAGTGGATGGGTTGTATGGGGGACCTCAGGGATTATTCTGTATTTAAACAGACCCCAATAATACGTGAAATTTCCAATTCCCCAGTGGGCGAGTCAAAACATGCCTGATCTATCTGTTGATTTACGTACGTACCTACCAATATCTACATCAGCTTGCAGGTTCGTATCTCTGTATATATACATAGCTAACTCCTCAACCCTCTGACCCAACCCTCAACCCTAAACCCCTAAACCCTAAACTAAACCCTAAACCCCTAAACCCTACACCCTAAAACCCTAAACTAAAACCTAAACCCTAAACCCCTAAACCCCTAAACCCTAAACCCTAAACCCCTAAACCCTAAACCCTAAAACCCTAAACCGTAAACCCCTAACCCCTAAACCCTAAACCCTAAAACCCTAAACCCTAAACCGACTAAAGACCCTAAAAACCCAAAGCCTGGAAACCGAAGCCCGGGGCTCTGGGCAGGTGGAAAGCCGGAGACACGTCGCTCGTGGATGGCACGGAGGAGAGTGCCTCGGCGAAGCTGGGGTTTAGGGTTTAGGGTTTAGTTTAGGGTTTTAGGGTGTAGGGTTTAGGGGTTTAGGGTTTAGGGGTTTAGGGGTTTAGGGGTTTAGGGTTTATAGGGGTTTAGGGTTGAGGGTTAGGGTTTAGGGGTTTGGGTTTAGGGGCTTAGGGGTTTAGGGTTTAGGGTTTTAGGGTTTAGGGTGACGAACTTCGGTTTCGGGCTTCGACTCGGATGTTTCCGAGTATAGTGTTTAGGACTCACACCAACGGATACTACTTACCTTTGGTTAGTAGGGAATGGCGGAATGGGGTACACTTATAACTACTATTACTACCATTCTTCCATTCCCTACTGCCCCTATCGTACCCTTATAGTAACCCTTATAGATCCCTTAAAGGAACCCTAAAACCCTTAAACCAAAGGTAGGAATATTGTATCATGGCTTCTCCACACGCCACACTTTTCAGGCGACACAACATCCTAAGCAGCGGGGTGCTACTTCAATCTGGAAGCCTAGTCGTTGAGGCTTCCAGGAAGATGGGTCGCAGGCAGGTCCTCCCTTTCGGGTTACACTTCTGCCTACACTGAAAAGAGGTGTGCGAGCGGGGAAGGGGAGTAGTTTGAATGTAACCATAACCAGAGGTCGGAAGGTATGCAAACGAACACCTCAGGTGCAGTGGCTTGCTGCAGTTCAAAAGCTTGAGCCTAAGTATCTCCGACTTCCTGGGCCAAGCTGTAGTTCGCGTTCCTAGCTTTCCAAGACTCCGGCTTTTCCCGCTGTCATTCCCGCCCACGATTCCATAGACGTGGCCACGCCTGCTACGAGGACAAGGAGCCAGCAACTTCAAAAATGAAAGCCGACGCTTTGGAGAAACTCTGCAACCCTAACCCCAAGAAGCTTAAACACCCAGCCGTGAATCCCTCAAAGTCTGTATCATGGAACCGGGAGAGCGGGGGACAGCAACCTCACCATATTCCTGCATATGAACACGTGAACACATAGACACATTCTATTCTGTTCTATCCGATGGCTTTTCATCCTGTTCTAGTTATGTATACATATAAACACAGACACGCACACACACACACACTAACTATACATTGTACTGCACCGTGTTATAGTAGACACTATTGTGCGCTCGCTACATCATGTGATGTTCTGATACCCTCCGTCGAAACGAAACAGTTGTGTATGGTACCATATCATACCAAATCATATCATCTATAGCACTATCGGCTATCATAGCATAGAATACTATGTCATACCATATCGTGTCATACCATGCCACATCATAACATACCATATCATAACATATCATATCGTGAGTTAGAGTTTCATACTATATCAAATGGTATCATAACGTGTTACATCCTATCATGACATTATCACATGATGGTTTATTCTATTCTGTTCTGTTCTGTTCGACTATATAGAAGAGTATGTATACATGCGTGTGTGTGCGATTGTTGTCATTTCTGTTTTCTTGACCCTGTAACTAATTCCATAAATGCTGGGCATCTTTTGAAGATGCATAGAACATAAACAGCACCAACAGCACATGCAGAAGAAATACGTACGTACATACGCATACACAGAAATTACACATAGACATAGAGCTATACATACATGTTCACACCTGAATACATGCATACATACATACACACATACATACATACATACATACGTACATACCTGCGTACATACATACATATGTACATAACATATGTACATACATACAGACATACAGACATACGTACATACATATGTCTATATGTGCATACATACAGAACTATATATATATATATATATATGTAAAAAATGCGCATACACATGCATGCACACATATATACATACATGCATAGGCATTTTGGGTGGGGTCTACCTTTCTTTCTTTGAGACTCTCAATACCCCGACAAGCCTCCTCCCGAAACCGCAAACTATACAGGTCTCAGGGTGTACTGGCATGCAATACCTCATCAGCCTGACCCTTGCAAAAACCCTGAGTGGCTCAGTCTGTTCGGATACAGTGAAGGACTGGGCGGCCCTAGTTTTACATTTCGCCGCACATCATCGAAGGGTTTCAAGCGACATGATGGTTGGTCTGAAACTTGTTGCAGCATACCGAACGGCTCCGAAGCGACACGTTGATCAAATCGAGATAGTTCAGTCATGCTTCGGGTGAATATGTACTCACTACGCAAAATAATCGCAGAAGCAACAAACCTAATTTAAATCTCCACTGCCTTGAAAACGAAGCTCTATAATAACAAGCATCCTCTTTTCGTAAAACTTATGTAGGACGCGCTCAAAACGGCAACTGAACCCATCCATCCGCCCAGGCCCAGGGCCTCAGCTGCAACCTTGCCTCCGTCAGCAATGTTGCTGCCTGGGAGAAAGAGAGCCTTGAAAGGGTTCTATCAGGGATATCTATAGTAGGGTTTTAGAATGTAGGGGCCTTATTAGCTAGAAAAGGGGGTATTTGGGTATGGTACACGATAGTCGACAGTCCTACTTGGGACTGACCGGAAAACTAGTACTAAGAAGCGTCAAAGCTACAAACACAAATACCCCAGAATCCTAAACCTGACACCCTGAAATCCCAAAGCCGACATGGTTTTTGCACCGAGCCTTTTCCAATCCCCTGCCCTGGGGCCAGAGCTCTCCAAGCCCCAGTACACCGAAACACTAAAAAAGTGTCACATACCTTGAAACGCTAACAATGGAGGACAACGGCCGTGGTCTACTGGGTCCTTTCGGAGCCCCATTCCAAACGTTCAGGGTCCATTTGAAGGTTGCCAACCAGGAAGGCCACCTCAACACACCATACAAGCCCTCCTGTAAAACCCCGCAGTCACAAAGCGGTTTTCAATTAGGGTCTTGGGCTTGGGCCCAAACATCTTTGTAGCGCTTTGCAATACATATATTTTATTTTATGAAACACTACGACATTTTTGGAGAACGAGGAAAGGCTTGCCAGAAGCTTCAGCCTCACCGGTCCTAAGACCAAAAGTGTTTTTGAGCTTTTTGGGGTTTGGGGCTTTGGGGTTGCAGGGTTTAGGGCTTCAGGGGTATTAGGTTTATAGCGGGGTTTTTCGGTACCACAAAGAATTCAGAGTGTATATCCAAACCCCCAATCCGATTGGATACTTGGACTCTCGATCATATTTGTGATGAAGCCGAGCTACGCCGCAAGCGAGGGTGAAGGTGCAGTCGCAGAGCAGCGGAAACTGCTCCTGATCAACAGCAGATTCGGCATGTGTATAGGGGCCTTGACAATGCGATGCTATGTTTTATTTTGTGTTGAGTGTGTACGAGGGACTGGTTCTTTTAAGATTGAGAAGGTCTTTGCTTTTTAAGTAACCATTTGGGGCTGCATGTTACTTTAGTGCTAGCAAGGCACTCTTTCAAGAGCATTGACATATAGGGCTTTTAGACGACCTGCATTCGAGGCTCTGGTGATTACAACCCCAGAAGGTCGGAATTCGAATTCAGGAAGAGTATAGGGTTGAGGGTTTAGGGTTTGGAGTTCGGGTATTGTGAGAACTTGCGGGCTGTGGAATGCACGTAAAGTAGCTCTTAAGTTCAGGTTCAGATGCCAACCAGAACCCTTGTTCTGCTAGGGCTGCGAAAATCAAATTCCAAAGCCCAAGCCCTCTACACTCAAAGCCCATAAGCCCCAAAGCCCTAGACCCCTAAACCCCTAGACCCTAAACCCTACACCCCTAGACCCTAAACCCTAAACCTCTCAAAGCCTTTAACATGAAACTTACACCCATACACGGCAAGAAAGTCGTTAACACCATGTTAAACCGTGTCAACACTAAACCCCTTGGCCTGAACAACCTCAACTCGATACTGCGCCCACTCTGTAACTTTTAGGTGATATTCATAAAACCGTTATATATAGCCCGTAATATGACCCGTAATGTAGACTGCTTCTGGGTGGGGGGGCAGTACCCAACCTTAAGTCCTAAACCCTAAACCCCAAACGCCCTAAACCCTAAACCCCCTTAACCCAAACCTTAAACCCTAAACCCCCTAAACCCTAAGCCTTAAACCCTAAACCCTTAAACCCTGAACTCTCAACCATAAACCCTAAACCCGAAACCTTAAACCCTCCCGAAACCCTGAAGGAAGGCCCTTGCCTCCTCCGATTCGGAGGCGATGTCCTGAGCAGCCTCCCCTGGGGAGGCAGCCTCAAACAAAGGGCTTTAGGGTTACTTTTAGGGTTTAAGGGGGTTGGGGGGGTTCAGGGTTCCTTTAAAGGGATCTATAAGGGTTCTATAAGGGGATCTATAACGGGGTTTAGGGCTTCAGGGGGCTTTAGGGCTTCAGGGAGTTTTGGGGGTTTAGGGTTTTAGGGTGCTTTTAGGGGGTTTAAGGTTCAGGGGGTTTAAGGGTTCAGGGTTCAGGGGGCTTTAGGTGTTTAGGGTGCAGGATTTAGGGGGTTTAGGGTCAGGGTTTAGGGTTTAGGGTTTGGGGTTCAGGGGTTTAGGGTGTAGGGTTTAGTGGGTTTCGGGGGTTTAGGGTGTAGGGTGTAGGGGGTTTAGGGTCAGGGTTTAGGGGTTTAGGGTGTTTAGGATTTAGGGCTTGAGGGGTTTAGGGGGTTTAGGGTTTAGGAAACAAAGCGACGAGCCAGGAGTTTTGGTCTAACCTAATGTCGGGTTTGGGGCCTATAGGGGGCGTAGAAAATTTAGAATAGGGTCACTTGCTACTTTCTGCTAAAACAAAGAACCCTAAGGAGCAGCATTGGGAATCATTCAGACCCTTTGTGTTCGGAACACCAACCAGATTCTTCGTCCCCAATAGAATACTCACCCTTGTTGAAGAAGGGGGCTCGCATGAGAATCTCTGAGCTTCGGCTGCCCAAGCTGCCTTGATTACCCATTGGGTTTCGTTTAGGGTTTAGGGTTTAGGGCCCGCACCCACTCCTACCAACTACACCCCTCTTCTGAAAGTCTTTTTGGCCCTCCTGAGATGGCTTTCAGCAGAAGCTGTTGGGTCCCCTGGCCCCCAAAGAAGTCGACCGCTCCGTTCTGCTACGATCACCCAGAGAAAACATTCAGAACAACTCGATACGAAAGCTTCTTCCGATGATTGAAATTCCCGCAGTCAAAGGAAGCGAGCTTTCTGCGCACATAACCACGAGTTAACGGTTCGCCTGGTCTTGCTTGAAAGGGCGACCAATCAAAATGGAGAGTTTGGACACCAGTACTAGGCCCGAAACGGCCCTAAACCGATGTCAGATTTTAAAGCTGCAGGAAGCGACCCTAAACCCTAAACCGAGGCTCCGGCAACCTGTTCTGCCACAGTCCTCAGGGAGGTGAGTAGGGCCTTTGGCCCGTCCACGCTGCCACCTGTCAAGGTTTCGGGCTGGTTTGAAGGTCTAGGCTTCAATGCTCGGAGTTTCGGGTTTACAAGTTCGTGCTTGGTTAAGGGTTTAAGGCGTTTAAGGTTTTGACGTGAGAGTTGCGGGTAAGTACGGGCTTCTGTGCTTGAGGGATTAGGGTGTAGGAATGGTTGGAATCGATCGGCTTCTTCAGGTTTCCTCATCGTCGGGGCTCTTAAAACTTAGTATGGGGAACAAAACACATATTTATACACGCATACATACATGCATACGTACATACATACAACCATACATACGTACGCAGATACATACACACGCACGCACGTATGTACGTACATGCATACATGTAAATTAGAAAATAAAACATAAACATAAATATAAATAATGACATACACATAAACATATAACTATAAATATAATGCATATAAATATACATGTAAATACATTAGAAAGGGCAAATACAAATACATATATATATATATATGTGTGTACATATATGTTTCTGTGTTTGCTTACTTATTTATATGAGGCTTGGCACGGGGCATCACGTCCTCCGTTGAAGCTAGAAGTTGAGTTTGCTACTGGGAAGGTGCTTAGGGCTCGGTGTCGGCAAGTGGAGACCCAGATAGCCCAAAGCGGCTGGAAAGGAGTATACTTATGATATCCGTGACTAGGCAAGACTTTTTACTTCTTATCGTTTTACAGGCTGAAGAACACAAGGGGCATCCTAGACTAATCTACAAGAACCCCCCTTGTTATAGAACCTCAAGTCTGGTTGATTTTTGAAGATGTAACTGCTAGTGTTGCAAGACATATCTCAGGATTCGAAGGTCATGGGGTTGGGGATCTAGGCTGTGGATCTCGGGGTTTTTGGTCTAGGAAGTAGCGTGCAGTAGGCTGATCAATTTCTGAAGGAGTGGTGACCGTCGTCTCCATCGTTTTGGTGAGAAAGCCTTGGCCCAGTACCTTGCATCTTGAAACCCTAACTCTTCAACCCAAAAAACAGTAAACCCTATAGCAGAGGCGGCTTTGTTAATTCGAGGAGGGTTCTGGTGGTATGTGGTGTGTATATATCAGCATATAGATAGATAGCGTAGTACATGTTGGGATTGTAGGGGAATCAAGCCCTCCGATACAAGGGCCTAAACAATTTGTGTACTGGTAATACTTCGGGTCTTATGTAGCTACAGTATGATATACAGATACTGTATGCACCAAACTTCATCCTATCTATTCCAAGGATCCTATTTTAGCTCGCTACAGAGCAAATTTTCCATGGCCTGGCAATACTGTTTCAAGAAGAGGAGCCAGCCGCTGCCGCCACTGCGGTGCCTAGCAGTTTGGGAGGTTGGTTTAGGGTACCGTCTAGGGTTGCAGGTCGGGGCTTGTTTGGGCATTTTGAGAATAAAATGCAAAACAGTTACACTTATAATATAGGCTAATATAGGCATATTCTGCATATTAATATAGCGTAAGGTTCTGATTGGACGAAGTCATCATGAGATGGGGGGTTTGGGATTCTCAGCTTCAGAGAGGGTGGGCATGCGCCTGCAGGCTTTTGAAGGAAGCCCCAGCCATTGGGAGCACGCCTTCTTGCTACCATCATCTCCTAGCATACCTTTGCCCGTGTTTGTTTATCTACTCCGCGGTCACTCAATCAGATATCTGTTTGTGTACTTCAATTTACAAGCTCATGTAACTGTTTGACTATCCATCAGTGTATGTGAGCTCATCGTAGTCTGCGTGTCCCGTTCAGCCACACCACAATCAGAAGCTTGGGTCAGCAGCTTTTCAAGATTTGGGATATGGTATAAATCGGTCAACAGCTGCAGGGTCAGGCTCAGTCTAGGTTACAACTCTAGATACCCCAGGTACCACGAAAAACAACACTTGTAGCCGGCTACAAGACTCAAATATCTCATTGAGCGTAACACCTTGCATCCCAAAAGCCCGCGTCCCTACATACTTCGCTAAGTACACGGAACCCTAAATTCGTCAAATGCACCAAAACTGCAGTTCGAATGGCAATGCCGAGATCAATGCAGTTGCGGTGTTGTGTTGCCCCGTCTGAATAGCATTTTTGATGCAGAACGTTCTGACTAATTCTTGAAAGTCCTCTCTAATCACTAAAACTACAATGTTGCTCTGTTGGCCCTCGTGGCCTGTAGAAAAACCCTGCTAGAAACCCTGGAACCTCTAAACGCACTCTCCCAGTCCGTGGTATGCCTCTCGGCGCAAACGGCCCAGTCCCAGGCAAAGAAGCACTGCCTCAAGTGTCTGTGGGCTTTTATTGTTGGGGCTTGGGATTCATCAGCTTTCATAAGCTCGTTATCATGACATGTTGAAGCCATGAGAGTCTTCTGATCAGAGTTCATGTCCTTTAAGCTCCAAACCACGAATCCAAGATCAAGGTGAGCCTTACCTTGCAAAACCCTAAACAACGAAACCTCAGTCCAAACCTATATTATATAACTACCGAAAAGACCTCATGCTTTTCCCAGTGTTCCAGTTTGTTTGGCCCTGCGTTAGGGGTCAGGGTCAAGGATCACAAGCTTTGCTGTACAGAAAAAGTTGATGAAATAACGTCGGAACAGCAGGGATTAATCTAGGGGTTTTAACAATGAGAATAGGGTTTTGGGGACCACTATACTATAATTAAAATAAGGAACCCCCAAAATAGTACAGGCAATTATTTAGGCCCCCGTGGTTCGGTTCAGAGAATTCGGTGTTTGGATGCTTCTGGTAGGATCTGCACGGCTGCTTCGGTGTGTCTCGAAACAGGCTGCAGTCAGTAACATAGGGGCCTTAAAAATTAGAATAGGGTTTGAGGGTATATTATACCATAGTTACAGTAAGGAACCCCCAAAATAGTATAGGTAATTAGTAAAAACCCCTATAGCAACCTCTTCCACAGGTTCCCGTTTCCTAAACCCGGATTAAACCGGACTCTGGGATTGAATCTTGTAGGGCATAGCTTTCAGGGTTTAGGGTTTAGGGCAGTTTGCGGGCTGCGGATGGCTTTAGCCTGTCAATGCCATGAAGCGACGACACTTGACGCGCAGAAAATGTTGCTCAACACCTTTGCACCCTTCATCCCGAGCCTCAATATAATGACACAGATGTTGCTGGTCGTATTCAAGAGAAGCTGGCGGAGTCTCTGGGGAATCGGCATGATCCAACACCACGTCGCGCACGTGCTGCGGACAAGGTGTCCGTGCGATATCTCGCCCACCACCCACGGCTTCTGGCGCAACGCACGGGAAAACCACTCATATGTAAGTTCTATAAACTGTCACCCTGTAGCACACAACCGACGAGGCAAAGCCGCACGAGTCATGACAAAGAGGACGATCAGGTGACTATCACTTACGACCGGCACGCAAAACTCGACAACAGCCTGTTCTGCGACGCAGCATGGTCTCAATAAGTTTAGGTCTAAACGTATAATTTGACCCCCTGCATCCGAATCATCATCAACACCCTCACCATCGTGAACACAGATTGCGGAGTATTTCAAGGCCAACGGTGCTCATTGTCATCGCCGTCCGCATGAACATCCGCGCCATCTGTAGCAGTCCTCATCATGATCAACATCATCAACAACATCATCACAACTATCAGTATAATAGTCATAATCGGCATTTTCACCTTGATCAACATCTTCATGTCGTCATTGCCAGAACCATCAGGAACGATACTATGATCGCTCTATGACCACATCAAGTTGTGCCGGTGCGGAACCTAGGCATGCTAGCTCTAACTTCGTCTCTGCTCGGCTGCAGACAAAGACGACCACAGATGCGACAATGACGTGTGGGGCAGCGGCACCGAAGAAGACAACGACCACAATGATGACGGTTATGATGATGGTAGTGCTGGTAGTGTTGGTGATGATGCAAAGGCAACATCAAAGAACAACAAACACCACGACTTTAATTACCATGCCCGGCAAACGACTCAGGCTGCTAGCACGAAATCGAAACCTACAATCTCAGAGCATAGTGGGTCAAGCAACTACTTTTGTTGTGGAGGGTTTAGAATCCCACCCGTGCCTGCCATGGCCACCTCAGACTCTGTCACGGCCATGTCCAACAGGGAACGAAGCTCCTGGAGATAGTTCCAACTTCCCAGAACCTTACATTAGCAACTCGAGTCATACACTTATCCGGCCAGTAAAGCTGGATTTCGAAGATGAGCTTGTTGGTGTGCTACGGCTGATGGACAAAATCCTGCATGACCCATTATAAGGAATATACCATAATTCCCATAGTTTAGGACTGCGTAATCCCGGAAAGCTGAAAGGCAGCCCCTGGACGCCCAAGAAACAACACCGGACAATTGCCCGAAGCCCTAAACCTGAACCCAGCTGCAAAGTGGCCCAAAGCCAAGAACCATGCAACACCTACTATAGGAGCCTTAATAAGTAGAATAGGGTTTTGGAGCCCATTATACTATAACTATAAGAAGGAACCCACAAAATGGTATTGGTAATTATTTAGGCCCTTATAGTACCGGTTTAGGGGGTGGGGTCTGCGCTCCTGAAATATAAGCTTTCGCTTAAACCGCATGAGCAACAGCCCAAAGCGTTTCATGATCGTACCAGTAGAGTTCCTGCTTGTCCGTAACTCTGAAACGATTCGAAAGCACGATGTAGGGCTTATGGGCCGACAAAATCAGCACTTTTCACATTCTCTCGATCGGCTCCCTCAACCCCAAAACCCCCAAAGCCTAAAGCCTAAACCGCTAAACCCCCAAAACCCCTTAGCCTAAACCCCAAACCCTACACCCCAAAACCCCTAAACCCCTACACCCCTGAACCCTTACACCCCTTAACCCCAAATTCCTGAACCCTCACCCCAGCCTTGCGAATGGCGCCTGTTCTGTCGGCGCTGGCGACCTTTCGGGTCGTTGAGGATGTAAGGAGCGGGGCCTTGGTTTTCTTAAAGGGTTCCTTTCAAAGGGGTCTGTACGGGTTACTTTAAGGGTGGAAGATGTAATGTAGGGGCCTGAAGATATGCATAATACTGGTAATAGTAATGATAACAAGAAGAAAGGTACTACTAAGACTACTAGGGGCCTTCGTAATAGTCATAACCGAAACAAGAGTGAGAACATTAATAATACCAGTCATAGAACAAAAACAATAACGGTAATCATGGGGATTGGGGTATATTCTATGATCATTATTATAAGGAGACCCCAAACAGTATTTGCAATTGTGTAGGCCCAAATATTAGGGCTTAGAGCTAGGGGCCCTGCAGCTTCAGGGGTTTAAACAAAAATGGGCCCATTCTGGGCACGAGGATTTTGTCCAGGGTTTGGGGGCTTGGGTGCTTTGGGTTTTCAAGGTTGCGGCATCTTGGCGTGAAGATATTTGTTTTGCGCTACGGCTCGCAGAGAACACGTAGCTCTCTGCTTGCAGAGTCCAGAGACGCTTGATCTACAACAACATGTGACCAAGTAAGTCTCATGCGACAGCTCGCTTGCCACAGAAAGCTGTCGGATGTTATCACTCTCTGAAACCTCGTTCAGCAGGGATGCAGATGATGCAGCGCTCCTACTAGTAGCTCCACTAACTGGTGTTGGAGCCTGAAGCCGTAATCTGATTGTTTCTCTGTCTACGATCCCCTAAAGCCTAAACCCTATGATCTGCTTGAGCAATTCAGAGCCTCAGGCCCCACTATAGCCGCCATAGGTTTGAATTTGATTTGCAGAATCCCAAGATTTTAAGCTCAAGTCACTTCCGCCTTGGAGTTCACGCTTTACCTGAAGCCCTTTTGACCGGCTCTGGTATAGATACAGGCATTCCAGGAACACTTCCGAACGGCCTCCGGGTTGTTCGCAGGTGTTCGCGTTTATGATGGCCCGACAGTGGCAAAGCAAGAACCAGGTTAGGACCATTCTGTGTTTAGGACCTTGTGGGTTTCGTTTTGCAACCCTAAGCCCCCATAAACCCCAAACCTTAGACCCCCCATAAAGACACGAAGCCCTGATCCCTAAAGCCACCTCCTCCAAGGCATCATGGGCCCTTCGCGCCACGGCACGAACGTCTGGGTCCTCAACAGCTGGTCTTTGAATCGCGAGATAGAGCCACAAGTTACAAATTTTAGGATTTAGGGCTTTGGTGACCTAAACTCCTAAACCCTACACATTGAACCCTTGATAATTGCTATAGAGGTAAGAAACGTTTTAAAAGAGGACTCAGGATGCAAGCAGGCTCAGTTTGGGCAGCATTCGGAGGAACGGAGAGCTCCACTCATCTTTTAATCCAGCAGCCGTTCATCTAACCCGAACTAAGCGCCCATATCCTGATACTAGACCTTGCACCCTAAACCCTCTGCCAAACCCCAAGCCTTGAAAAGCCCTGAAGCCCCAAAGCTGAAGTGCCCAACAAAAACCCGTAAAAGCAACCTCAAACTACAAACTCCGAAGAGGGGTTTAGGGACCCCAAGCCCTTTAAAGGCCTTGCTGTCGATTCGCTGAGCGCCGGACGGAGACTTCCTCCCTTACCTGTCCCGTGCTCTTGGGTTGCGGCTCTTTCGGTTTAGGACCAATTAGGAAGTTTAGGATTTAGGGTTTAGGGGTTTAGGGGTTTAGGGTGTAGGGTTTAGGATTGTAGCATTCTTTGACCGTAACCGGCTTCAAACGGTCCGTGGAATTTTCTCGAAAATATTATGGAGTGCAGGGCTCATTGCTGAAAGGTTTTTGGGTGATGGGTTTCGGCTTTCGTTTGAAGCTTTCTCTAGGCTTCGCAGGGCTGTAGTGTTGAGGGCAAAGAGTTTCAAGTTTAAAGGTTTACGGTCAACTGCTTCCATGTGATTCAGGGTCAGGCGCTATAGGGCTTTCGAGTTGGCCTCAATCTGTAGGGCGCGTTGCGGACAATGCTGCACCCCTGTTTGGACTAAGCCAAGAAAACTTGTACTAAGGCTTCCGGTGGATCCAATGTAGTTGCAACAAACTATCCTGATTACATCCCATTCTCTACGGAGAACAGAGTCTGCCCTAAACCCTAAACTCCTAAACCCCTAAACCCTAAGGCTGCTAGGTCACACTAAGGGACGTAGGGCAGCCATTGATCCGAAAAGAACCAAAAGCCTCCTTAAACCCTAAATCCCCAAACTCCTAATAAACCCTGAATCAACCGTTAAGATAACTCCTAAACCCTGAGGGTTTTATGGGCTTTAGGGGTTTGGGGTTAAGATGAGGCGGAGGATGGGAGACCCCGAACTTGAAGCATGGAGACACTTCCAGATTCGGGCTTCTGTCCCCGAAGTCGGAAAGAGCAACCCGAGGGTAACAAACGGTGCACTTAAAGCAAACTTCGCCGCGATCCAGAGCAGCTCAAAACAAAAACGGCAAAGCGTTCACAGATTCGTTGATTTATTTCGGACTATAAGGACATGTCATCACTACTTCGCGAAGCTGTAGGTATTTGACAGCAATCGCACCGTGCCTTAACGAGCAGCGGCAAAAGCTGCGGCGCGAAGGGCTTGACCTACGAGAAAGAGGGTTTTAATGGGTTTCAGACGGGTTTGCACGTTGCACAAGGATTTATCGTAGCATTTACAATGTCTTTGCATATGGTGCTACAGGGCAGTTGTAGGATTTGTTCTAGGCTGTACGGCTTACGGCTGTGATTGGAAGCCATCGGCCTTTAAGATTGTGAGGTCTGTATCGAGACCATAATACCGGCTACATCTATTTTGATTACTCGCATTTTTGGCACCTTTTCAGACTCTGGATTGAACAACTAGGATTCGGTATGTAGGGCTTACATGCCTCCAGTAGTGGTTAAGAGTTAAGTCAGTCCTCCATCGTCACTATTCTCTGCGGCAACTTCAATGCAACCCTTACCAAATATGTTCCAAATCCTGAACCCTGAACATCACTAACGGACATCAGGCGGTGGTTTGCAGAAAGCACTCTTTGGTGCAGGTGAAAATCCTGAACCCTGAACCCTAAACTGTAAATCCCTAAGCCTAAAACCCCTCCTTAACAACCAAACCCCGGAGCCCTCATCAAACCCAGGAGCCCTCATCAATTCCTAAGGCCCCTGTAACATCCGGATAAAACCTTGCAAAGCCCCATTTCGAATCCTAGCAAGTCCTTATAAAAATCGTGTGAACCCTCCAGCAGCAACCCTGAAAAGCACAACGAAACAAAGAAGAAAAGATACAGTACATAGCAAGGCGTGCGGCATCTGCCACCGCAGACACGAGGCGGCCCATGTTCCTCAGGCAAATGGAAGCAGGGATGAACATCGGGAGGGTTCGAGCAATCAGGGTTCAGGGATCAGCATGTAGGTGTCATCTTGGATTCTGAATTTGGTGGTTTAGCATTATAGGAGATATAAGACATACCTAGACAACAGCTAAATATTCTAAACGATAAAACCAAAAACGTCGAATACCCACCCTTTAGGACTGAGGGTGCTGCTAGGAGTTTAGGGTTTAGGGCTTAGGATTCCATTTGCTCTTGCTTGTCGGCTTCGCAGACACGGCAAAAGTACAAGCACCAAAGTGTCAGTTCTGAGGCAAACATTCTAGCTCTCGGGCTTGGCTTTCACCCCAAAACTTTCCGGCTTTTACTTCAAGGTAACCGTGAACAAAAATCGTTGGAAGCCTGGAAAAGATGACCTATGTCTATGTTTAAAAAGCTAGCCATAATTATACAGCTAGTACCACTACTGCAGAATATAGCATAATTACATAATGCCCCTCTGGGAGCCAAGACGTTATTCAGATTCCAAGACGCTGTGCTCCTGGGCATGATCCTTCCAACATAGGGACCTTCATAACAAGAATCGGGTTTGGGGGCATATTATACTATAACCATACTAAGGAACGCCAAAACAGTATTAGCAAGTATTTGCGCCCCCACATCAAGCTTGAGCTCTACCTGAAGTCGCATCACGAGGAGACCTATGCAAAGGCCTATATTTATAGTTTATACTAGCCCATACTGCAGACACAAAACCTCAAAACCTATATGGACCTATATATATATATATATACCTGTTTAAAGCCCTAAACCACCAACGAAATCCACCCAAACCCAAAGCCTGAAACTCCCACACATGAAACCCTGACACCCTACAGACATAACCATACCCAACAAAAAGCACCACAACTGTGTTGTTTCATCCTGGGCAGGTGGCTCGGCGATGACGCACGCCTGGACGTGCAGCTTGCTGTGGTTAGGGTTCAGGGTTCAAACAAGTTCATAGTGAGAACTCCCTACATCCTGTGCTTTTACACCAAGCCCTTAACCGTTAACCCTAAACCCTCAATCCTAAGCCCAAACCCTAAACCCAAACCCCCTAAACCTAAACCCTCAACTGGAACATCCGCCAGAGCCCAAAAGCCCTTAGACAGCTTCCAAGTGCAAGGCCCTTTGATCAAGGGCTTTATGGGTTGGGCCGTAAGATATAAGGCTTTATAGGGTTCAGGGACTTGACACGGGTGAGGGCTTCGGTTTGAGACTCTCATGCTCTAAACCGTTCAAGCCCCAATCTAGATTCATGCCTTGATGGTCTAGGGTTGAGGGGTGTTTGGGGTATCGGGGGCTTGGGCTGCAGTCGCTGCACTTTCAGGGCTACAGGTGGGGTTGGGGCTTTCTTACCGAACGCAGCGCAGTGGACAGCGAATCCTGGAAATAAGCACTCTTCGATTGGTTCTCCGGGTTCACATCTGCATGAATAGTGCAACCCACGGTTGAAACCCATGCCAAGGTTTCAGCCCTACGTCACAAAACCTTTCCAAGATCTATAAAGCCTGACCAGCAATCCTATATGGAAGTCTCCGAAAATTAGGGATATGATATTTGGGGGGTCCTTATAATGAGGATCCTACTATTTAGGGTACTAGCCTATTTTCGGAAACTCCCAGAGTGCCTTCGGAGTAACCGACCCTGAAACCCTATAAAGGCTGAATCCCAACCGCAAGCCTATGAAGCCGCCGACCCCGGTCCTCTAAGCTGCAAATCCTACGCCCTCAACCCCTGCACTCCTGGACTTCAGAACCCCCGCACCCCTATAGAACCCATCTAAGTACTCCCTAAACCCTAAACCCTAAACCCCCTAAACCCCAAATCCTAAACCCCAAAGCCTAAACCCCATATCCGAAACCCTAAACCGACATACTGCTGATGGACAAAATCCTGCATTGCCCATGATAAGGAATATACCATAATTCCCATAGTTTAGGGTCCTTAGGGTCATGCAGGATTTTGTCCATCAACCGTACCACTCCCAAATACGGGAGCGGCCCCAGTCCGTAACCCGAGCCCTTTCCCAAAGGCTCCGAGGAAGTCTTATGGGGCATACTTCCCCAAATCATGATAGTAATTCCTAGTAACGGTCCTAGTACAGAAACCCTGCATTCTACTAGTAGGATAGGAACCCCAAATCATGATAGTAACTCCTAGTAGAGAAACCCTGCATTCTACTATTAGGATACTCAGTAGCCCAGGCTACAAAAAGGCCTCCCGTTTTGGTAGTGGGTAGCTTTATACGGAGACTAAGACCTCCGAAAAGGGAAACAGGGTCCACTGGGAGACCTAGAGACCCTGCATTCTACTATAGCGATAGTTCTCTAAATGAGTGTCTCTCTTTAGGTCCCCCCAAAATGGTAGGGCACCCTTCTAAAAGGACCCTAAAAAGGGAGCCGAATTCGACCTCTGTCTGTTTTTTGAATACTTTGACCCCTTTGGGATAGACCCCCTCCCTGGCCTGACGTTGCGCCCTTGCGTTCCGGCTCTTGAAACCCTTGCCTCAGGGTTTTGGGTGTGTGCGTCCTTAATCAAGGGGCTGGAAAGTGTTTCTTAACTAACGGGAATAGGCTTCCTTTGTTGAGGGGTGTAATATCTCATGAATTTTATGATTTGTCGTATATTGCTTGAGCAATGCAGGGTGTGCGGCTTTCCGTGCTATAGGGTTCAGGGTTTAGGTCTTCGCGTTGTGGGTTTTGTAGGGTCCGTCGGAAAAGAAATCAACACCACATCGACCCCCAAATCTCTAGGTTCCGGAAGACCCCACAGCGCACAAGAGTGAAGGTCCTACCCAGCCAGCCTGACTTCAATGTACATACATACACGACATACATATCCAAACATATATACACACATTATATACATTCATTTATTTCTACCAAGAGATAACAAAGCCACGTTCGCTTGTCCAAGATATGGAAGAGCCACAGACCCGGCATCCTGAAGCACCTGAACCTCGAGCTCTGGTTCCTGACTTTAGAGTTCCTTGTCTGCTGGTCCTTATACGTACTGGGCTTAGGGCTTAGACTAGGGTTTCTCCTCTGCTTGGAGAGCCTACTGACTGTCCCCTATTTTGCCAAATCCCATATTTAAATATCTCTTTCGCCCTACGACCCAGGGCATAAATCATAAACGGTAAATGCCAACCCTCTCTCTCTAACCCCTAAACCGACCTGACTCCGACTCCCTATCCAAGGATCCCAAGCAGAGCTTCTTCCCTCGAAGTCTCGAGTGTGGATTGAGTAAGGATCTCGCATAAAGGAAGTCCAGATCACACATCCTTTATGAAAAGATCCTGGTTAAAATTCCCCAAACCCCTAAACCCTAAATCCTCGTAGCGCCCGGTCTTTGGAGATCTTTGGGCACTGGGGCAAGAGCTGAGAATTGGCAGCACCACTGCAAGTGCAGGAGCCGTCACCCGCTGGACAAAGACAACCTGCTGAAACTACACCTCCACCGTGATGTCGATACGGCCCAGGTGTATCAGTGAGATAGGCGTATTCTATAGTGCACACCCGATCACTAGAACAGTGTGAACACAACATACGGTGTCATAGTCGTGCGGTTTTTGTTTTTTGCTATTTCACATAATCTACTGCAGTATGTGCTACCATATGCCATGTCCGGGATGCCAGTCGTGCTATTTTGCGTCAAGCGGGCTGACAGTATATCCATGCAAGATGAGGTGCTGACAAATAGCATGGTGCGCAACATGTCTTACAAAGTGGGCGGCTGCAGGTGTTTTGGGTTGGCTCGTACTACTACTTGCACCACTTAGCAACAGGTAGGTTTCCTGTTACGATTACTATCATCAGAATAAGAACTCCTGAAACACACTTTTCTGTAGTGCCCCTGCAGATTCAATACATATGCAGGTTGAAACTCAGCGGCTACCAAAGGTTGTGTTGTGGATTAACGCAAATCTCGAGCCCACGAAGCCTCTGCCAGATCGCGCAGGCATTTGCTGACCTGTGAAGTTGCGAATCGTTGCATCTGCAGAGGCAGCCCAACTGCAAAACGAAGCCTGGGAGAATCGACGACAAACAACAGCATCATCAGCAGCAGCGAAAACAGTAGCAGCTCAGTAGCACCATAAACGAAAGACTGACACATACACATACATATTCATCTATTATTTTGTGTATGTATGTATATACACTGTATGTATATGTATGTCTATGAGTTGTACGTATGTGTATGTGTAGACTATATATATATAAGTACGGATAGTGTGTGTATATATATAGATAGTACATATATGTATGTATATATATAAATATAAACATACACATATGTATGTATATGCATATGCATATGCATATACATACATACATATATGTGTATGTGTATGTGTATGTGTATGTGTATGTGTATGTGTATGTGTATGTATATGTATATGTATATGTATATGTATATGTATATGTATATGTATGTGTATGTGTATGTGTATGTGTATGTGTATGTGTATGTGTATGTGTATGTGTATGTGTATGTGTATATATATATATATATGCATATATGTAGACCAGGTGCTGTAACACAAAACACGGAAAAGTGCCGCCTCATCTGCGTATGTGCACTCTAGCCCTTTAGCAGCAACCAAGAGCGAGCATTGCCCCCCAATTAACACCAATCTGGCTACGTTTCGCCCAAGCCACGGAGTCTCCAAACAAATCGTCTCTTCTTCCGCCGCTGAACAGAACGCCCTTGACTGCAAAAAGCTTCAGAGCACTCCTCTAGTATACTATAATATACCACATAGTTGCCCTGTAGTATAGGGTTCTTGTATGGTATACTATAGAAAAACTACTCATGAAATCGGCTTGGCTCAACTTTCTGCTTGAGTCGGCTTCGACAGTCAGTGAACATAGGCTCCAAATTGCTGCAACAACTCCTGCCTCGGCTGTTCGTGCTGGGGTAGGGAAGAACTCTGGGCAAGGTGCCATGAAATGGGAGTTTCCGAAAATAGGGGACCCCAATATGGTACCCTAAATAGTAGGATCCTCATTATAAGGACCCAAAATAAGGTACCCATTATTTTCGGAAACTCCCATATAGCTCCATGCACATCGGCATAGCCCAACCTACGAAGGATGGAGACAGATCCTATGCCGTACTTAACCGCATGCCCCAATCCCGAAACGCCCTCATGACCAAATGCTACTACCTTCACGATCTCCTAGACTCTGAAACTTCCTTCTATTCTATAGCTACCATTTAAAATTATCAGACTCAGAACAACCTCAAACCCTGTAACCCCCAAATTAATGTAAACATCCACAAAGCTTCGTTAACCTTATGAACCCCGGTTTGCCCGATGACCTAAAGGTTAGCCCGAAGCTCCCGCTCCCAAACAAAGCTCAACACGCCGCAACGAAGAAACACACCTTCGGGTTTCGGGTTTACGGTTTAGGGCTTCGTACTCCGAGTTTCCTAATTCAGGGGTCTCGGGCCTCCAAAATCCTAAACGCTAAACCAACCTAAAAAAATGTCCCCCCCCCCTCGCAAGCGTTGAGTGTCTGGCATCCTTCTTGCCCTTCACGCAGCTGATGATCTCGTCCAGGTGGGGCTCCTCTGAGCTTTGCAGGATTTGCATAATGCACGGGCCTGGCGAAATAGAGTTTAGGCTTTCGGGATTCATTATACTTTAATTATGATAAGGAACCCCCAAAATAGTATTGATTAATACACGGGCCTGAAGGAATAGAATAGGCTTTGGGGGCATATTTTTAGGGTTTTTGGTTTTGGGAATAGCATAGGCTTTGGGGGAATAATGCACAATGGTTGTAGTCAGGAACCGAAAAAGAATGGCTGCAGCAGTAGTTTCATTCCGCAGGTTTGAATCTGAGCCTAGCTATTCTGGGTCCGTACGAGAACACTTTAGGGTTCAGAGTTGACGGCTGACATAGTATTTGAGGATTTGTGTAGGGTTGGGGGTTTTAAAAACACTTTCGGGACATTATTATCTTGATATGCAGGGCTCGGCAGTGAAGCGTGTAGAGGTTGCGGTTTCAGGAGCTTTCTTTGTTTTGTATAATTATTGCTTTGGGAATGTCATGAACTCAACTCTTGGCTCTAGAGGCTCTGGATCATTTAAATCCTGCCCTAAGCCCTCAGCCTCAACCCTATGCCAAAAATCCAAGCGCCTACACACACCCTCAACCAACAAAAACTAGACGCCAAACGCTTGTAGAATCCTTCTAGATTCTATACACCCATGGCTTATATAGTGAGGGTCTTAAAGGCCTTTAGGGGTCACTGGAAGCATCGTGGGGCTTAGCTATGAGGCTTTAGATAGGTAACAGGTTCATAAACGTACTACAGTTGGGGTTACTGCACATGTAACGTTACCCTACTTACAGCATACAGTGACTAAGTCGCACAATCCGTCAAGCTTCGCGCATGGGTTCCGTTGTCTTCCTGTGGCGTTTCGAAGTTTGGGCAGACTGTCCGGACGGTGCCCACGGGCAGCTTTGATGCTTACCCATGACACTTGCTACGCTCAAAGCAGTGCTGTGTAACATGATGCAACCGTGCCTGGGATATGCAAGCCGGGCTCTTAACCCACGCTTGCCAGCAAAAGTCAAGACAGGGCAGATATGTCTGTAAAACTAGTGACTCTCAGGGACCATATAAACTTGAAACTCAGGGCGTCGCATTATTTCTCTACATGGCTCCTGAATGTCCTTCTCAGAAACATATCCGCACTGTCTTGTCTTGACTTTTGGCTGCAGCGTGGGTTCAGAGCCCATCTTTCTTCCTTCCAGATAAGCCGGGCTTCCCAAAACCCCTAGCCTGATTCGGAAACCTTGCGCCTTTATTAGGGTTCCTTGAATGAATCCTACTATTTTGGGGTGGCCCAGGGTTTCCTAGCACTGGCTTGACTTTTGCCTTTTGCTGGCAGGCGTGGGTTCAGAGCTCATTTTTCACACAAAGTTGGCGGAACCAGAAAGAAAGCCAACCCCCACCACCGCCCCCACCCAGAAACCCCCACCCGCCTTCCCAAAGTAAAGTCCTGTTCTTGAAGCGCCTAGAATCCAATGCGAACGCCTCCAAATCGGAAAACCTGCAGAAAAGCGCCGATAACTTAGGTGCCTGCGTGGCCCTAAGCCCCCAAATCCCAAACCCCGATGCCCCAAAAGATCCCTAATTGAACTCTAAACCCGAAACCCTAAAACCCTAAAACAGGGTCCAGGTCTGAGTTCCCGCATAGCGACATGAGGACATCGGTCGCTTCTGACGCGTCCATGCGAACCTGCGCCGTCGTTCCAAACTCAACGGGTCTGGGGAAGCTAAAGGGCTTTATGACCATGGGCTTTTAACTTTCGGGAATCTACAGGGTTTTTATGACTATGGGGTTTTTAAAGTTCAGGGAATCTAAGAGTTTGTAGAGTCTTTCCATGTTTCCGTGAAGGGTCGCTGAGGGTTTGGGAAGGTCCACATAGGAAGTGGCACACACATATGGACATAATATATATATATATGTATATATATATATATATTCATATTATGTAATTGTATATACATGAATACTTTAATACACAAACATATATATATATATATATGTACTCATGTGTATATATATGTGTGTATATATATATATACACATACGTGTGTGTTTCTAAAAATATACTGAGCATAAAATTTAAATAAGTATAGTACATACACGCCCTGAAAACCTACTTGCCAGATTAGATAGTCCTTCAGAAACGGCTTTGGGCCAGGGTTCAGGGACTGCAAGATATCGCGGGTTGGACTGTGAAAACCTAAACCCTACGACCCCTTTACATGAAACATCCTGGGCACTGCATTTCTCAGCGTTGAACCCGTGGCCCTCAAGAGCAAGTCCCTACGACCCCTAAACCCTAAACCCTAAACCCTATTCAGCAGTTTGGGGTTGTACGTCCCAGGGGCTCTTGGAAGAACACGAGCAATACAGAAGCTTCATACTTCGGTCGCGAGGGCTGTAGCATATGGGTAGTTGACAAAATTAAGGACCCTTTTTGGGTACCTAAATAACAGGTGGGGTATTATAATAGAGACCCAAAAAGGGACCCTAATTTTGACAACCACCCATATAAGTTATGACGCTTGTGCGGGAGTGTACGGGTTGTGAGGCATTTTGACGCGCTTACGATGTTGGAGCTTCCCAGGGTTTAGGATTCAGGGCCTTGAGCCCCTCCTTCTCCCAAACTCGTAAGCCCCAAGCCCTAAACCGTAAGCCCTAGTAGACCGCAGGAGAGAGCCCTTCTAGAAACCCTGCTAGCGCCCTGTAAGTGGATCCCTAAACCCTAGCCCCGAACTCATCACCCGCAGGCCTCGTTACTCGTGTCCATCAGCAATGCGGTTGTAAGAGGGAGGAGCTCCTGCACTGAAGTTGTGGAGCGTTTTCTTAGGGGCTAGGGTTTCGGGTGTGAGGGCTTATGGGCTTACTTATGGAGGGATTCGTCGGGCCCGGGTGGCAGGTTAGCAGCAAAGCCCAAAAGAACCTGCTGGAACCTTTTTGTTACGAAACAAATTTATCGTACCCCTGAGGAGCCCTAAACGTTTAAAGCCAAGAACCCGTTTAATACCAAAATCATTCCCATGGTACCCCTTTCTAAACCAAAAAGTGGGTTTTAGAATCCCTCATTCCAACCCAAAAAGATCTTTAAAGGTCGAATCGCAAGCAAGGCTCCGGAAGCTTTTCGGCGACAGCGGCGGCACCATCTGCCCCACGGCGCCAGCAAAGCTTCAACAGTCGCCTTGGACCATGGGCTCTTGGAGGTTTAGGGTTTATGGTTTTTTGACCATATGGGTGTAAAGCCGTTCTATAAAAGTTACAGGCCTGTAAATGAGACCATTTCATGAGGGTCTTAGAATTGCTTCAGAGCGCTTGCATATGGTTTCGTACTGTGCCATACAGGTTTCAGGGCTCCTAATCAAAGTAGATTTGCGGTTCGCGGGCTTTCTAAACCAACTGTATGCATCTGCAACAGGACGCCTCTGTAAACTGTGATTATCTTTAAACCTTGAAGAGACTACCCGGTTCCTTACCTCCGCGCGTATCAACGGTGGTTTGTATCTCGCCACGGGCGTTTCTAAACCTGCGGTCTAAGAAGGCTTGGCTTGAAACACCACAGCCCTCAACCCGGGACGGAAACTCCAACCCCGCTGCAACCCACCCACCGACCCACCCACCCATCGAACCTACGTACCTGCATGCTTGCATGCGTGCGTACAGACTCACAGACATACATGCCCTCCTTCATGTTTGCTTGTGGCAATGGCCTGTGACATACTTACAGACATAGGCAGGCTTTTGGATAGACCTGTACACATACAGATGTAAATGCAGCTGTAACAGATAGTTAGCTTTAAAGAGAATGGATCTGCCCGTTCTTGAAGGGCTCCACCATGGATTCCAAGTTGTAGCACTGAGTCCCTATCAGCTAGTTTCAACGCACAGGCTAAAACTCGCATCTCAGGCCCCATACCAAGCCCACCAAAAGCCATTGGACACAACCTGCCAACACCATAGAACACCGCAAATTGCACCAAATTCGAATCCCCCCCCCCTTCTCAAACCCTAAACCCTAAAGCCACAGAATCCTAAGCCTCCTTCCAGATCCCCTGATAGGACCCTCTTGTAGAGGAACCCTAAACCCACAAATCTTCCACCCCCCGAAACCGGGCCGAAGCCGCAGGGCGTGTAGCTTCTGTCTCGGTGGCCGCCGGGGCTCAAGGCCCGCCTTCAGCCTCGAAGCTTCGCGGGGTTTTTTTTGCTTTTAGGGTTTGGGGTTAAAGTGCATTTGGGGTTTAGGGTTTAGGGTCCAGGGTTTACGGTTTTGGGTTTAAGGTGTCTTTGGGTCAGGGTCTTTGGGTTAGGGTGTGGGAGATTCTCTTGGGCTTGGGCGTTTTTTGAATGCACGTGTTTTTTCTCGGGTATAATCTTAGTGTCTTCTGGAAGCCCTAGTTGAGCTTATTGGCTTCTATGGTGTTCTTTGGGGTTTAAACGGCAGTTCCAGCTTAACGGTTTCTATGGTTTTATAACGTTTCATAGGGTTGTAGCGGTGTTTGGATTCAAGCCTTTTGGGGGTTTAGGGCTGAGAGAATCTTTCAGTTTATGGGTTCTAGATTTTCACACGACTGTCTAAGGCGTAGCACAGGATTAGGGTTTGCTTCTTTTGAAGGGTGCTATATGGCTTTCATCCGACTTTTGTAGGGCTTCGGAAGAGGATTTTTGGGCGTTCAGGTGCTGTTGCAACAGAGCGCTGCGGTTTTGAGGCTTAAGTGCGTTAAGGTTTCAGGAGTTCGATTGTCACGTCTAAGGGGCAGTTCTCTACGATAGGCCAACTTTTTAACTTTTCGGTTTCCAACAGGGCAATCAACTCTGGTTTTATGAAAGCCCCCTGCGTTTAGCGACAGGATTCGCAGGGTTCAGGGCTCGATCCCCTGTCTCGCACTTCCTGTTCAGTCTATTCGCTTGCTAAGTTAACTCTTTTGATTCTTGTCGTGGAGAACACTTGTTGCCCGGGTTTTGCATCGACAGGCTCACCGTCACCCAAACGCAACAGCTTCCCAGCTTCGTCTCTCTTCTCTAACTGTATCTTCTTTAGCAGCATCCGGCGGGGGGAGACAGAGTTGTGGCTCCCGGGCATTTCCTGGCGAAAGTGTTTCAGTTCCAGTGCTTTCGATCATCAGTGGCAGGGCTGCAGATGGGAATAGAGACCTAGCTTGAAGTTCTACACTCCAAAGCTTCCATGCAAGTTCCAGCTTGTATTCTTAAACACCTCGAAAATCCCACCCGCGGGACCCACATCTCAACTGCCCCTGAAGACAATCGGTTACGAAGATCTGTCATTATGCCCCCCCAAGATCATCCCGACACCAAACCGTGAACCCGAACATCCCGGCGTCCTCAAGCCCCAAGAGCCCTAGGCCCTAAAAACTTCAACCCGCAGAGCTCTACACGACTGCGCCCCGAACACGACTAACCCCCGAAACCTCAACCCTCTAGCTTTACATTGGGCCCCAGACTACTAAACGAGCTCACCACCATTGAAAAAGATTTTATTTTCTGCACCAAGTTCCAGGCCTCGAATGGTTATAAAGAAATAGTAACCTTAATGTCTACCACCCCGGGTTCAAGGGGCTAAAAACCCTAGACCCTAAACCCTTTAAGGGTTCTTATTTTGGGCCTAAGTTCGAAACCAAAGTACCAAGACAGAGGATACGTTCGCAAACCTTAACCGTACTTCCGAGTATACACACAATACCCACGTTTGTACCAGGATCCTTCGTATGAGGCTCACATGCCCTATGCACCAACAACCCAAAGCCTCTTTTAGGGGCTGCGCCCGTGTGCGCCAGCGCAGCATTTTCCAGTTTTCATTGTGGGAAGCAGCGTCAATATAAATTCAAACCAATTTACTTAAACCTTTAATAATAAACCAGCACCAGCTAAGGTTTAAGCAAAACTCATTCGAAGGACCTGTCGTTTGGCTTTCGTGGCGACGTTTTCGAGTTCTCGTGGAGTTGTGCTTTCGTGGGGAGCGATTCGATTCGGGCTGTCGTGGAGGGCGGTTCGGGCTTTCGTGGGGAGGGATTCGGGCTTTCGTGTGGAGCGATTCGGGCTTCCGTGGGGAGCGATTCGGTCTTTCGTGGGGAGCGATTTGGGTTTTCGTGGGGAGCGATTCGGGTTTTCATGGGCGAGTGATTCGGGCTTCGCGGGGAGCGATTTGGGCTTTCGTGGGGAGCGATTTGGGCTTTCGTGCAAAGATTCGGGCTTTCGCGAGGAGCGATTCGGGCTTTCGTGGGGAGCGATTCGGGCTTTCGTGGGGAGCGATTCGGGCTTCCGTGGGGAGCGATTTGGGCTTTCGTGGAGGTTTTGGTGGGGAGCGATTCGGGCTTTCGTGGGGAGCGATTTGGGCTTTCGTGGGGAGCGTTGTGGGCTTTCGTGAGAAGATTCGGGCTTTCGTGGGGGGCGATGGGGAGCGATTCGGGCTTTCGTGGGGAGGGATTCGGGCTTTCGTGCGGAGCGAGTCGGGCCTTTGTGGGCAAAGATTCGAGCTATCGTGAGAAGGGATTCGGGCTTTCGTGGGGAACGATTCGGGCTTTCGCGGGGAGCGATTCGGGCTTTCGTGGAGAGCCATTCCATCTCTCGTGGGGAACGATTCGGGCTTCGTGGGGAGCGATTCGGACTTTCGTGGGGAGCGATTTGGGCTTTCGTGGGGAGCGATGTGGGCTTTCGTGGGGAAGAAATCGGGCTTTCGTGAGAAGCGACTCGGGCTTTCGTGGGGAGCGATTTGGGCTTTCGTGGGGAGGGATTCGGGTTTTCGTGGGGACCGATTTGGGCTTTCGTGGGGAGGATTCGGGTTTTCGTGGGGAGCGATTCGGGCCTTCGTGGGGAGCGATTCGGGCTTTTGTGGGGAGGGGAGCGATTCGGGTTTTCGTGGGGAGCAATTCGAGCTTTCGTGGGGAGCGATTCGGACTTTCGTGGGGAGGGATTCGATTTTCGTGGGAGCGATTCGGGTTTTCGTGGGAAGGAATTCGGGCTTTCGCGGGGAGCCATTCGGGTTTTTGTGGGGGGATGTGCGAGGATTCGGGTTTTCGCGGGGAAGGATTCGGGCCCTCGGTGGTTTCGTGGGGAGGGATTCAAAATTTCGTGGGGAGGGATTGTGACAAATCGAGCGTCATGTCGGCAGCGAAGCCAGCTTGAACTCATCGGGTCAACCGAAGCCAATATTGATGGCAAGCAGAAGCATCGACAACCTTTGCGAATTTTCGCTCCAAGCGAGAAATTTCAAAACCAAGGACCAGGGCAGCCCCCTTAAAGCGAGAGTTGGCCTGGGCGCCACGCTGCCACCGACGGCAAACGAACAGTTGCCGAAAACGTCGATCACATTCAGAAGCATCAGACATCATTCTCGAATTTTGCTTGAAGCGGCGAAGATATGAAAACATCCGACTTGACGAGGTTGGGCAGCAGGGCAGCCCCCTTAATAAAGGGAGTTGGCTTGGGCGCCACGCTGCGCTGGCGAACCCTAAACCCTAAACCCTAAACCTTAGGGTTTAGGGTTTAGGGTTCATGAACCTGACACGCATTTTTGTGATAAGACTTTCCACCAGCAAGCACAACTTAGAGCCAAAATGTCGCACGAACATAGTTTACAAAACACACATGAACAAGTACATGAAACAGTGTGCCACAAGATCGCTCATGATAGCGTCAGATCATGCTTTGCACTATACGAATTAGAGTTTAGAGGTGAAAACGATTGAACACGAGTGTGGCTTAAAGCGTTGAATATGGAATTTTGTTAGACGTGATTCGTGACGTGATTATGACTATACACGTGCTTGCGATTAATTATAATGACAAGAAGTCTGTGTCTCAATGTGAAGCTTACCCTACACCACACACAAGTTTGCAAGTCGATCAAGTCTCCTTTTCAGATTCACCAGATCGACTTCTCGACGACAGCTCAGAACAACGAAGTCCTGCGACGCACATCACAAGGTCAACAACAATAGACCAATAGTTCAACAGATTCAGCGGGAGAACACGGCCTCATCTGCGAGGAAACTTTGAAGACGCCCTTGAGCTGGCTCTTCTTCGTTCTATTGATTTTATTGAAGGCCTGCGAGGAGCACCCGCAGCCGGACAATCAACTAATCACAACTCCAGACAAAAACTCCCCTGCCTTCCGAAGATCTGACGATGTGATTCATTGCTTTCGCTGGATTTTGGCAGAATTCCCAACAAAGCAAGCCAGCTCGTCCAGGAGACTGTGCTTGCCACCCCTGCAAGGCATGCACAAGCACGATGCTGACTTGACCAGGAGGGCACGCGGTGATTCCGGATGACACTGCGTCTTGTCAATTCACCTTCTCGTGTTGGATCCACGAAGCACTGCATGCACGTGCTGCGCAGCTTCAGGTCCGAGCACGAGCTCCTCTGCAACACAGGGACAACAAGCGCCCACGGAGCTTGACAACAAACGCCGACTAGACACTCACTAAGCCAGCTGAATACAAAGTCACAACCTCAAAGAGCAGCGCAAGCCTCTTTGTCCAGCGGGAACCACACCATGCCCAGAAGCGTGTCCGCAGACAGATTCTCTGCCTCGGTAAATGCCAGGGCTATAAAATATCAAAAGCAATTGCAACGATATGCCCCAAAGGCTGCCAGGAAACACAGGGCTTCAAGGCGTCCTCTCTTTTGCAGACAATCCACTGCTCGTCGACCGTCCAACCCTCGAAGAACTTGTCGGCCTGAAAGAGAACTCATGGCATGGAGGCAGCAAGCACAAGCACAGAGAGAGAGAGAGACACACACACACACACACCCGCACACACACACACGCACGCACACGCACACGCACACACACACAGACACACAGACACACAGACACACACAGACACACACACACACCCGCACAAACGCAGACACACACGCACACACACACACACACGCACGCACAAACACACACACACACAAACACACACACACACGCACACACACACACACGCACGCACACACACCCACGCACCCACACACACAAACACACACACACACACGCACAAACACACACAAACACAAACACAGACACACACAGATGCACACACGCACACTTCTTGTGACAGTTTCTATTTCGAGGCCCACGCAGCTAGGACCACAGACAGCTCTTGGTCGTTGTCAATCTCCAGCTCTTGCGCCACCTTTTGCACGTGGTCCATGTAATCTCTGCACGTGTACGTCTTCGGCGTATCACTCGCCTTGGCGCATCACAGGTCCACTGTACCGCCAACTCCGTAAATTCCAAACACTTCTCAGTCAGGCAGAAAGACACAGAACAAAGGTGGAAGTTGTAAATGAGAAGCAGCAATCCATCACGGCGAGGCACAGCGTGGGCCAGCATCGCCATCCAAAGTGCTTTCTCCAGGGAGCCTTGGTCGCCCTTTTCACAAGCAAGAGCGGTGGCGCGACCGCTGATGTTGGCCGCGGTGCCCCGAACTGGCGGGCTATCACGACTCAGGGCGTACTTGACGAAATAATATATGTTATAAATTGATACTAAATTATTATATATTCTTTCATGATGAGTAATCAAAATTTTTCTATCTTATATTGAAAGTTGATTAATGCATTCTCAAATCCGAAATTTCGCAAGAACTATTTATTTAGGAAACAAATTAAAATATAAATCATAATCGAAAATGGAATATCTTAAAGGATTTTAATTCCAGTAAATAACGATATGTTTATATATGATACGCAACCAAATCTTCTATTTATTAAATGTTAAATTTCATTATGCTTCAAGAAGATATATATAGAATAGAATGAAAAATTCCGATATCTAAAAATTCTTTTCGAATTGAAGATTTTTTGATCATAATTCTACCTACTTGCAATAAGTTACAATCTAATCGAATCTTTTGTCTACACTCTTTTGAATTTCAAAATCATTCGAAAAAAATAGAATGTATTCTAAATCCTCAAATATTATATATTAAAGAATCGTAATTCTTATGACAAAATTGGACAGAAATTATTTAAAATATATATATATATATATATATTAATTTTTCTACAATATGTATATATATATAGCATTGCTAATAAATTAAAATATACATATATATATGATGAGCAATCAAAATTCTCTATTCTTCTATATTACAACTTCATTTTCCTGTTTGAGTACAAATTTTATAGAATATAATCGAATTTTGAGTAATTCATACAATATTCATTTCTAATGAATAGCAATATTTTTTTATATGATATATAATCAAATCTTTTATTTATTAAATATCAACATTGCATCTGCTTATCAAGAATGAGTAAATAAAATATGTTATGTTTTAAAATCTAGTATTTCAAAATAATTTATTTAAGAGAAATAATATGCAATTCGATCGAATATTTTTAGTATTTTTGAGTATATAATAATATTAAAACTCCAGTTCATTGTCAGAAGTACATATATAGAATTTGTTCAAAATTTCAAAATTATATTCAAAGCTCGTAATTCTTATGCTCAACAATAATCAGAATTCATAGAACTCATATAAAGTATATATTGAATTTTGAACAATATACAATCTTTTGCTAATAAATTATAAGATATTCATATATGCTGAGCAAGCAAAAGCTCTATTTCATTTACATCAATATTTCAATTTCTTTTCAGAATTAAAATTTCAGATTGTATTCGCAAGTCCGAATTCCTGCAAGAACATATTTCTTTTTGTAAGCATAAAATATTCGGAATTTGAATAGTATATATATATATATATTTATTTATAAATTCATTTCTAATAAGTGGTAATATGTTTATATTTTATATGCCTAATCATCAAATCTTCTATCTAATTTATATCAAAATTTCATTTATTTACCAAGATTGAAAAATCAGAATATTTGTTTTATAAATTTCGACTTCTAAAAACTTTTTTATTTATCGAAAATAATATATTTATCTTGTACTAAAGTTGGATTTCATTACCAAAAAGAAATATATAGAATTCATTCTAAAACGAAATCTAATTAAATCTTCAATACATCTTATTAAAAAATTGGACAAAGAGATATATATATATATATATGTTAATATCGAATCTTCTTTAATGTCTATAATGTAATGCTATTTAATTTTGATGATTTTATATATTCCATAAAATCAAATTTTTTGCTTATGAAATAATCAATTTCTAAAGTATCATATCATTCGCTATATATATATACAATTATATAATGAGTTCTTATTTTTTCGCTTATGAATATGTAGAACTCATGCTAAATTCTGAAATCAAACAATCAATGATCATATTCTTTTAAAAAAATGGTTCCAAATAAATAAATAAATATATAAAGAAATATATCTTTTATATGTCATAAAAATTAATTAGAATCTAGAAATACATAACTGTTATATATATATCGAAAATATATTTCAATATAATAATCATAAGTTCTAAAGGCAAAAAATATTTATAAATACAAAAAGTATGAAATTATATTGAGTATTAGTATTGAATATTCCAATCCATATCATATCCACCCATACCCACACGCGCACAAGAACACACAGAGACACGCACGCACACCCACTGACACACACACACACACACACACTCAGCCTACACACAAACTACACGCAACACAACGCACACGCTCACACCCCCACCCACACCCAACGCAGACCCCTACCCCCACACAGACACACAGAAACGCACACACAAACACACACACACACATACACACACACACACGCGCAACACACACACACAGACACAACACACATGCACAAAACACACAACACAACGTACACATCCACACCCACACCGACACACACACAGACACACAGAACCTCACTGAACGCGCACACACACACACACACGCACGCACCCATACGGACACACACACAACCACACAGACGCACCACACACGCACACAACACAACGCACACGCACACACACGCACACACCCCAACACCCACACCCACACACGCACACGGACACAAACACGCAAACACGCAAACGCGCACACACACACACACAACGCGCCCGCACACAACAAACCGCACACGCACACGCACACACATCACACACCCCAACACCCACACCCACACACGCGCACGGACATAAACACACAGACACGCAAACACACACACACACACACAAACACAACGCGCCCGCACGCACACACACACACACACACGCACACACACATGCACACACACACACACGTGTAGAATCTATACACCACCATGTTTTTCTCTCTAAGAAATAGGTTTGCACTCACTACAAACTCAATAGCACATGTTCTGTCTGTATATGATTTAAAATACGGTCAGTGTTTCAAACGGATCGAAAAATTCTCCAAACGTCTATTCGTCCGAAGTCTCGTTGATTCACGCGTTTCTCCAATTATCGAATCTTTCGTCCGTTCTTCCATACAGCTGTCCGTCCGCCCAAGCGTCCATGGCCCACGTCCGCCCGTCTTTCCTCTACTCATTCGTTCGTGTTCTGTCCGTTTGTTCATTTATCGCAATTATGTTCGCTTCGTCGGTTCATCTGTTTCTCCGATACTGGCTTCCGTTCGCGCAGACGTCCAACCGCTTCCGTTCATTCGTTCGTCAGCCAGCCGATCCTTCTCCCGCCCCCGTTCCTGCATTCGCCGCTTTATACGCCATTCGTCCATGCAGCCTTCCGGCCATTCGCGTGCTTTGTCCGTTCATCCGTCCGTCCATACGTTAAAGCAGGCGTTTGGGGTTTGGGAAACTGTGGTGTGGGGTCTGGGTTTGGGACTGGGGTTTGCGGTCTGGATTTTCGGGTTGAAAGGATTTGGGTCTCGGGTCTGGGTTCTGGAGTTTTAACGCACAAAAACAAATTTGGTTCGGGAATTGTCGGTTTTGTTTTTCCAGCGCGTCGCTTCGATTGCGTGCTCGTCCGTTCGTCTGTCCGTCCTTCCCTCCCGTCCTGATCGTCCGTCCGTTCGTCCGTCCGCAAGCCGGCGAGATATGCGGCAACGAACGCTTTAGGGCTAAGGGCCGGAGCCCCTCTTTTCCATGAACTGGCCAGGGCGCCAGCTGCGCTGGCGGACCCTAAACCCTAAACCCCAAACCCTAAACCCTAAAACCCTAAACCCTATACCCTAAACCAAAAAACCCTAAACCTTCAGCCTGAAAACCTTCAAGTCGCAAGACCTTAAGCCTTAAGCCTAAAACCTAAACCCTAAACCCCAAACCCTCAACCCCTGAACCCCTGAACCCCAAACCCTAAAATCGAAAGCCCTCAACCCTGGGTCGGGGCCCGAAACCCGCCCTTTGACACCAAGACCCTGCACTCGTGCCGCCAAGGCGCGCCGGGAGGATTGCTTCGAAGGCGCATGGATCAGAGCCTGGTAGTGCGGTTTAGCGTCGGCATCATCACCAAAACACGCAGCATATCAGTAGTAGTGGGTTTTTCTTCTTCCTCTTAGTGAAATATGGTTATTGTTTTTATCGCTACTATTTTGTTTTTGTTCTTCGGTTTTTCTTATTCTTCTTTATCCATCGGCGGGAGCAGCCGCAGTGGCGCTGTCGTCATCAGGTCATACCATGGTTACCATGCAACTGCAGAACCATCTTCATATTGACCGTTAGCACCCCTTTCTTGCTCGGCCATAGCATACCTTCATGGCTTTGCTGTTATTGCGACATCAAATTTACTTGCTGCTGCTAGAGGCTTGCACTTGCCAGTAACTACTTTGTTGTGATGAAGACTGCCGGAGTAGGCAAACATGTCCGAAGAGTAATGCTGCCAGCGATATAGATTCAGGATCCCGCTGCAAGACTCGGCTGAGACCAACCGGAGGTCCGAAACTGTCAAACCCAATTCCCGAAACCTTTCAAACTCGAACAGGAGCCCAACGCAGCCCCTACACGCAAACCTTTCTAAGCAAGGTCCCCTACAAAGGGGTAGGATCCAAGCTCAACAGTTTGCAACTGTGTTCCCCAAACTCTAGCCCCACACTCTACACCCTTAGCCCGAAACCCCAACTAGACCCTAAAACCCTAAATGCCAAGTCTTATAAACCTAAACCCCAATTCTAAGCCCCAAAAACCCTAAAACCCTAAAAAAACGGAATCGCATAACTAAGCCCTATGCTCCGAACCTTTCAGGAGGGCTTCACTCGCCGCCACCGCTGCGTTGCGCACGTCCGCGTGCCGATCCTGCTCTTCCACCCAGGAGCCCAGAGAGCCCAATACACCCGAATTCAGGGTTTTGGGTACCCAGAGAGCCCAAAACCCCTTGAATTCAGGAATACACCTGGAAGAACAGGGGGCTTAATTGTATATTTCTTTCATTACGGGGTATTGGGCTCTCTGGGGGGCTGTACGTCGCTTTTCCGGTTTGTTTGTCTCAGCGGTAAATAAAAAGGGTTGCCGGGTGTATAAGGGTTTATAGGGTATTTAAGAGCTTATAGGGCTTCTGAGGGGGTAAGGGTTTCTAGGTCTTTCAAAAGGTTCAACGTTTATGGGTTCTGGGGTTAGGGTTCAAGGGCTGTTCACGGAGTGTGTTCGCACTATAATGACCGTACTAAATCATAAAACTGTAGCCGTGACGACCGCGACTCGCTTCTCCGCGCTGTTTGAGCCTCTGTCAGCCAAACACAAATCACGGCTCGCCGAATTGTTTGGACGACAAGTATTAGGGCGACCTGTGTTGACTATTGCCAGCCTGAGTAGAGCGTAACGTAGCATCATTGTGGTAGCTTGGCTTGATTCAGTGCTGAGGCTAGACCCGTCATGTCTTTCCCTGTTGAGTGTCTGGATCTAGGGCGATGCGTGAGGTATACTCAGAGTTGCTGTAAACCGGGTGCCGCGTGGATGGACCTGTCAGAACTGTAGTTTGATGTGCAGGCTCGAGCTGCGTAGAATGGTTTAGCAAGACCTTTAATTTACCGACAATGTAGAGCATCATACAAGGTCCTTGCGTGGACTTGAAAGCGCGTTACCATGTGGTCTAAGGGGTTTGGTGAGGACCAGGTGCATAAGGTTATCAAACTACAGGCGGCCCTGCTGATCGTACACTTTAGGGTTGCAGCATCTCCTTTGCCGGGCAAGATACTAACAAATGAAGGGTCTGGATAGACCCTCAACCCTGTTTGATCAATTTCTAGCTTCTAGAGCAAGACCCTACATCCTAAACCCTTAGCACGGAAGGGCAGCCACCTCAACCTTCGCGAGTACAGGCACCAAAGATCGGAGCAGCATGGGAGCAGCAATGCTTCCCACAGCAAGAGCCTTTTGGGCTCACAAAAATGCGACTTTGGGGCGGCTATGGTCTGGAGCTTTGCAAGTTCTCCGACTGACGAGATAATTGAACCAGCTGCTGTTTTCGGACAGGGGGTGTATATGTGCAAACATGTGAACCAAACCGACCGGAACTTCAAGGGATAGTCGTTATAACACTTCATGCCCCTGCCGGAAGGATCATGGGACTTTGTATGCAGATTGGATCTTACTTGGGGCTGCTGCACAATAAAATCCCACGTATGACCTACTTATTCAGTCCCACAGGGCTATACCGCCCAAGGGTCTAGGGTTCAGGAATCTACGCCATTTAGTTTCGGAAATTGTGGTTGTTAGCTGTGCAGGTTGATCACTTAGCAACCTACATCTTAAACCTTAAACCGGAACCGTTCAGCAAGGGCCAAGATGTAGTATTTTTCATTCTCGGGTTTACGAGGCTTGCAGGCTTTGCTTTCAAGCTCCGGGAAACATGAGCCGTTCCCAGGCTTGTCTCCAAGCAACTGACTATGAGAAGCCCCGTGGATCTAGAAGAATGCTCGTTTCGTGATTTGCTGTCTGTCTGCATTGGTCATATCAGGCTTTGCTGCCCATAATAGGAGCCCTCAGGAATAGTATTGGTAACTATTTACCTACACCTCTATAATAGCTTATTTTGTACCTAGCCTGGGTTCAGCACTTTCTGCTCCCGCGTCTACTGTCATTCTTCAAACTACTATGTGGCGGTTGTTCAAACATCTTGCCTTAAGCTAGGTAGGCTTCCTTTATGGGAAGGTTAGCAACACCAAGGAAGTATGTTCCTAGCATTTTGGTTGGTAGAATTTTCTGCTTGGTTTCACACTGTCTTGCATAGCTCCTGTCTGCCTCGTGCACGAATGCAGCTGTGATTATGCCACGCATGAATGTTGTTTTTTCACTGTGGCCGGTCTTGATTTTCATTGCTGCTGTTGCGAAAAAGCAGAAACAGCTTTCCATGTGCGGAACGGCCTTCGTGTGTACTTGCGATGCCGACGATGCATCCGGATTCCGAATCGGTTAGAACAATAACCTATCCTGAGCCCTCAGACCCTGAAACTCAAGAGACCTCAGGAGAGATATAGGGGCCTTTCTAATTAGTGTGGAAGATGAGGTGCACTGCCCTTAAGGTGCACGCGTCCGCCTCTACCCAGGTGCTGCAGTTCCTAGCACATGGGCGGGGTTGGGGTGGGCACATCTGAGTGCAAAACAGGTAAAAACGCAATCAGAATAGGGTTTGGGGTTATAATGCACTATAATCATAATAAGGAAACCCCCCAAAATAGTTTAGCTAATTCTTCAGGCCCCTATATTATAGCACCCTTACAGATCCCTTATAGTAACCCTTATAGACTAAAGGAACCCTATTAAGGCCCCTATTTTTTTGCTAGCTCGCCGAGGCACAGCCCTCTCCAGTGCTCGCAACAGCATGACGTCGCCCTCCCCTGGAATGTGGAGAACCTGGTTCAAAGTTCAGGGTTTAGGGATCTACCAGAATCTACCACCCCGAAGACATCACCGAAGCCTCTCTACAGCCTGGATTTCCGATCTTTGAATATTGGCAAAGAGGTGTTTGAGGCTTTGTCGAGCCTAAGGCATGTATATACCCTAAACCCGAAACCCGTTTCAGGGTCTGCGGTCTAATGCCTTTCTGTCTTGGGGCCTCCTTTCCACGGCTCGCGGCCTAGGGTTCAGGGTTTAGGGAACCGAAAGGCAAGCGGGGACCGGATTAGGGCTAGTAGTAGTAGTCGTAGTCGTAGTCGTAGTCGTAGTCGTAGTAGTAGTAGTAGTAGTAGTAGTAGTAGTGGTAGTAGTAGTAGTAGTAGTAGCAGTAGTAGTACTGTTTGGATCCAGAATTTCAAGGTTTGTGGGTTGTTGGCAACTCTTTTTCAGCTCTAAGGCTTCAGGCTTGGAGGGTTTGAGGGTTCAGGGCTGGAAGGTATTTGGGAGTTTCCGAAATTAGGGGTACCCTATTTTGGGGTCCTTATAATAAGGATCCTACTATTTAGGGTACCATGCTAGGGTCCCCTGTTTGCGGAAACTCCCATTTAGAGTCTTGTGGCTCTGGGGTATGCCCTGGGGTATTCGGAATTACGTAGGGTAGCTCCTTCCAGTTTAGTTTCGAGGTTCACCGTTCTGGAGCTCTGAACGGACTCCAAAACCATTCCGCAACCCGCAGCCTCGTCTAGCGCCAGCAGCGTCCGTGCCTGGAAGTGAGGGCACGCCAGAAACCTATACATACATGCATATATATATATACATGTATGTAGAGGTATATATTCACACGACAAGGCCTCAACAGCCCCTTTACAACCCTTAACAAGGTGTCATAAACACCGTATGAAACCTGAACAAACCCCTGTAAGAACTTCCTGAAAGCTGCTAATAATCCGCAAGTCAATCAGCTCATTTCTACACCCCTTATTAGCCCCGAGAAAGTTATGGACCCCATATTTTGCAACTCGTCTCTGGGGTTATGGGCTCCAATATCCCTGGATTAAGGTTTAAGGTTTAGGGGTTTGGGCTTTAGTGCGTAGGGTTGGAGCTTCGGCTTCAGCTGGTAGAGTTTAGGGCATTGTAGGGTTCAGTCTCAACCTAGGCAACAGGGTTTGTCTGAACTCCCCAGCCAAGGCCCTACAGACAACTAGGAGCCACACGGCCCTTCTTAAGGTAACTCGAAATCCCATGTAAACGAAGCCAAGAGCTGAAGCTTGAAGTTTCGAAACCCTGAAGCCGACTTTCACCGGGGCCCCTAAACCCCAAACCCCAAACTCTTTGGTGCATCGGTGGGAAGCTTCGAGACACCCAGACTGTGGGAAGAATCGTGAAGTATATGGTTTTTATAAGGGCTTAACACTCAAACTTATAACCACAAAGACCTACGTTTCTCCGGACGTGTAGAACAGTAGTAGTGGTAGTAGTAGTAGGAGTAGTAGTAGTAGTAGTAGTAGTAGGTGCCCCCCCCCTACCAACCACCCCCCCCCACATACTCCTCTAACACACATCCGTTTTACTCGGTATTTACAGTACTTTCGTCATGTCGGAACATCTTATGAGGCTTAAACGCACGCCTGGGTTTTTGAAAAATCCAGGCNAGGGTGTTGGCGAGCCTCTCCCATGTACAGCTGGCATCTTTGTTTTTGATGTTTAGAAGATGTTGCGCTCCAGGTTTTGGTAGTGTTTAATTCTTCTTGGCAGCACCTGCTTGTTCCACGGTATTTACAGCGTTTTCGTACTATCCGACCACCTGTGGTTTGGCAGTTTCTTCCCCGTCGAATTTGCAACTCCAGTTGCTGTCGCAGTTTTNTGTTCCACGGTATTTACAGCGTTTTCGTACTATCCGACCACCTGTGGTTTGGCAGTTTCTTCCCCGTCGAATTTGCAACTCCAGTTGCTGTCGCAGTTTTGGGGCTTGAGCCTCTGCAACTTCACCGGCCGTGAAAGTTGAGGCAAGTGAGCCTCGGGAACTTATGCAGCTGTCACATATAGGGAGCCTCAGCCCCTGCATCTGCGACAGTTAAGGCAAGTGAGCATCGGCAACTTCTGCAGCTGTCACAGATAGGGGGCCTGAGCCCCTGCATCTTCTGCAGCTGTCATTTTCGTTGATGATGACGATGACGATGGGTTGAGGCGCCAGGTGGTTGGTAGGGGGGAGGGCGTGGCTAGTAGTAGTAGTAGTAGTAGTAGTGGTAGTAGTAGTAGTAGTAGTAGTAGTAGTAGTAGTGTAGTAGTAGTAGTAGTAGCAGTAGTAGTAGTAGTAGCAGTAGGTGGTAGTAGTAGTAGTAGTAGTAGTTGTTGTTGTAATAGTGGCACGAGTACTAGTACTCGTAGCAGTAGCAGTAGCAGTAGCAGTAGCAGTAGCGGTAGTGGTAGTGGTAGTGGTAGTGGTAGTGGTAGCAGTAGCTCAGTAGCAGTAGCAGCAGGAGCAGGAGCAGGAGCAGGAGCAGGAGCACTAGTAGAAGTGGTAGGCAGTAGTAGCAGTAGCAGTCGTCCCGATGATCATCAATTGAAGCCCTGAGCTCCTAACCATGAGCCCCGTTTGTTCCCAAAGCTATGTATTAGGTTATAGTATAGTACCCCTTACTATAGGAACCTGACAGTACCCTCATAGTAACTCTTATAGCATTTTAATCCTTGCAGAACGGTATAGTAACCCTTGTAGCGGCTAACCCTAGCATAGCACACACACACAGAGAAACAAATACATACATAAATACATACATACATACATACATACATACATACAGTTACATACATACATACATACACATACATACATACATACATACATACACACACACATACATACACACACACACATACATACATACATACATACATACATAGATATTTACATATGTATATAATATATATATATATATATATGGGAGTTTCCGAAAATCGGCGACCCTAATATAGTACCCTAAAAAGTAGGGTGCCTTATATAAAGCACTCCGAAAATAAGGCACCCCTTATTTGCGGAAACTCCCATACATCTATATATATATATATACATGTATATGTATGTATGTATGTACATATACATAGATACAAATGACAAATAATAAATACATATATATATATATATATATATGTATATATGTATATGTATATATGTATATGTGAAGCAACCGAGAGTGGCCCAGAGCATGCGCCTCCTCGGGCCTTCCCAGGAACAGTGAGCGAAGGGCCTCAATGCCAAGGTCATATAAGGGCGGTTTAGGGTTTAGGGTTTAGGATCAGAATGGGGTTCTGATTAATGTGTAAAGAGTTCTTAAAATGGGGTCTTTTCGGGTCCCAAGAAAGGCTTAATGATCAGAATGGGGTTCTGTGACAGTTTAAAGTGTTCTTAAACAGGGGGTCTAAACGGGTCACCAAAAGGCTATAAGGGGCTATGACAGGGGTGTAGAAAAGGGGCCGTAATGGAGTGCTACAAGGAACAATACTGGTAATTACGCAGGCTTTTACCTTGCAGAAGCGGCAACTCCAGCTGCTGCAGAAGAGGAGGTAAGAGGGGGGGGGGGCGGGAATGCCTCGCGAATCCTAGAGCTACGTAGTCCAAACGAAGATTAAGCAATGTCGCCAAAGACTTCGTGGCGGGACACTTCGAGGATTGGTTCTTGGGCTCGTGCTGGGTGGTGCTTCACGATGGCTGCTGCTTGGAGCACACATAGTATATAGGGCTTTAGATGTAGAACTTCCAGGGTTTGTTTAGCATCAGGACGATGCTTACCAGGCCCCGAAATTTGAAGCCTGTGTTGAGTGCCCGTTGGAGCATAGGATTTGCATGAACTGCGCATGAGCTGCTGTACCGAGCTCTCTCACACGATGCCACTCTGTTTTCACGCTTCTCAGGCGGAAAAAGCAAAACGGAGCCTCCATCAACAGCAGCACATGTGCTTGGCAGAACTTGGCAGCGTGGCTGCTGCTTTGCCAGCATATCAGGAAGCTAGGCACTCTCGGCTAACACCATGTCAAATCGGACAGGAGAGATTGCAACAGAGCTGGCCAGGCAATTTCGGCAAAGCCGGCCGAGCAATTTCGGATGCTTGCAGGCAAGGGCAAGGCTTCTCAAGCGGGACAGTACATGGCCCAGGCTGGCGATAAAACGACACTCTGGCATACGCCCGTGGTGAAGGTTTAGATCCTTGCCGCACAGCCCCTATCGGCGCTAAAAGCGCTGCTTTGCAGAGCAGGAAGTGAAACACATTGAGGGAGATTAAACACCAGCAAGACTCCAAGGAGTCTGTACATCCCGATCTGGCTGCAAAGTGCATAGAGTTCCGAAAAAGGTGTCGATCTTTCACGTCTTCGACTGAAGACCCGAATATAGGGGCCTGATGAGGGTGGATTCCTGGAACTTTGATTGATACACTTGTTTGTGCTCGAACATATCAACTTCATATTGCGCTCCTTTGTGCGTTCATGCCTTCAATGGCGCATTATGCAGTGTTCTGTGCCCCTTTGCGTCTCGAGCACAATCTTGTGTATCAGTAGACGCTCCAGGTTATACTATAGTTGCACCCTAAACCCTAAACCCTAAACCATGACAAATGCGGTATCATCAATACTGTATCAGGCCCCTGTGTCTAGGTTCCCCAGTAGCCCCTTTATAATAAGGGTACCCTTTTTGCTACTATTCGGTTTTAATAAGGGAACCCAAAAAGAAAAAGGGTAAAAGGGTACTACTGGGGAACCAAGGTGTGAATAGACTGAGTTGCCGAACGGCCGATTCGATGCCATCTGGGTCAGTCTTCATAAGCTTAGGCTTAGCACGTCCTCATCAGCTCTGAGACGAGACCTTCTCCTTTTCTTGAGGTTAGTCTTCATAGATCTCGTTGCTAGCCTCCATCATCATCTGCTTCAAAACCTGCAACAAAACTAACACTTGCAACAGTCGCAAACGCCGCATTGCCACGGTTAGTAGTTGGAGCGATCACTTATGGTCATTCCATAGCAGTCCCAAAGCGGTGAATCCCTTCCTAGAGCCCTACACCCCAAGACCCGATACCGGAACAACAAGGCCCCTCAGCCGTCCACACCCCCTCAAGAGGCTAGTTCCTGAGTTCTCCTGGGCCGCTATCAACATGTTGGCCTGGTAACTGTGATAGCATTTTAGCATCCCACAAAACCCAGAGCTGACCATAATATAGGGGCCTAAATAATTAGAACAGGGTATATTATACCACAAGAAAAGTATAGGTAATTATTATAAGGCTCCTACATTACTCAGCGACTAAGACCACTAAACTTCAAGCAATAGACCCTCCCATGAACCCCCGAAGACCCAGAATGCCTGTTCCAGTTCTGCTGCCACCTTTGGATCTTGCACGGCACTGACAAGACTGCCGTAGCAAAGCCACGAGATCCTTCAGCTTGGGTCTTAGTGTTTCTGCTTACGGCCTAGCGGGTGGCCTAGCGTTTAGGGGTTTAGTGATTTGGCGAATTTAGGCTTTACTGGGCTTTTAAGTAACCAGGGAGAAAAAAGTATAAACTTTTTTCCATAATGGTTCCTTTAAGAAAAAAGTATTAAAGTATGGTACTCCAAAGCCCAGTTTACGGTCGAGGGTTTTACGTGGCATTGACAGCGTGGAGGGCTCCAGCCGTTTAGGTTTCACGGAGGGCTTCGGTCGAGGACAGGTTTAGGGTTTAGGGGTTTAGGGTTTCGGGTTTTCGAGGTTAGGGCTCTGCGTTCACAATGGCTTTGCTAGGGGATTGCAAGGTTCCGGTGGTTGTTTGAGGGCCGGACGGGGTTTAGGAAGCATAAGTGTAAGTGTGTAAGTGTGTGTGTGTGTGCGTGTGTGTGTGTGTGTGTGTGTCTGTGTGTGTGTATGTATCTATCAATATATATATATATATATATACAATATGGAGTACATACATATATGTATACACATATGGACATAAACATAGACACATCTATATATATATATATACACGCACATAGATACACATCTGTATGTATTTATGCAATATATCTCTATATATATGTATATAAATATATGTATACATGCAAACACACATGCATACATACGCATGCATGTAGGGGTAAGTGTATATAGATACGTATGTCTGTAAGTATGTATATATATATATGTGAAACTTAAACAATATAGTAGTGCAAAGAAGACGCGGCCCTCAATTCTGTTGGAGGTGTGCTTTGGCTTTAGACGAGATCTCAGAAGTACCAACACACACACAAGATGAGGCAAACCTCTGGACTAACACGACTTAGAACTAGGTCCTAGGTAAACCCTAAGCCCATAACCCCCCCCCCCCCCCCNTTGAGGCGTCGGGGTATGCTTCAGTCACAGGATGCTTCTGCTTCCCGAGTGACGGCAGCCGCCTTACTTCCATTCCTGCTTAGTTCCAGGACATTGAACACCCTAAACCCCAAACCCCCCCCACCAAGAAAAATGACACCCTCAGCTAACGGCCTATATCGTTTAGGGACAGAGCTCAAATCCACAATCCTTAAAAAAGGACTATTCTTCACCAAGTCTCTGCACAGGCTTTTGTTCAATCTGCCTTGGCAAAATGGCCGCGGAGGGCTTCGGGCGAAGGTTTTTTGGAGTCTGGGTTCCGGGCTTCAATTAGATTAGTGTTTAGGTTTCAGGGATCCAAGCAAGGTCGAGGGTCTGAGCTGTCAGGTTTGTTCGACCAGGTCGGAACATGTGCAACATATACCCGGTCAGGCTCACGGTTCCGGGTTTAGGGACAAGCACGTCGAAAGACTAAAGAAGTACTGTAGGGGTCCTAACAATTAGAATAGGGCTTTGGATGTATATTACACTAGAAAATTTATTAGAATAAGGAAGCTCCCAAAATAGTATGGGTAATTATTTAGGCTTCTACATTAGTGTTTCAGGCTTGGAGTCTGGCGCATCGCAAAGCTGTCCAGCGGACAGAGTTGATGGACCTGTCAGCCTTTACCCTGAAGCCTCGAAACCGCAATGTCGAGGAAGAACCTCAGCACCTAAACTCAGGGCCCCTGGTAGGTTACAAGGGGTGCAAGAGTTGATTACGGAACCTACACCCATACTGTGCCATGGTAAAGAAGCCACGATGCTGAGATAATAGCAATGCCTTCGCATCACCAACCCTCGGCCTAGCACAACGCTACTACTCAAGCCCGTGCGAAGCATGATCTGGGAACCTGGGGATGGGCTCGGGGTTAGGCTCCCTGACCTAGAATTAAAAGCTTTCAGGGGTCTCCCTAATGCTACCTAGGAAAGTCTGAGTAGACGTAGAGTTTAATTTAAGGGTTCAGGGATATTCAGCTCATGTGTAGATTTTAGGATGTTGAGCGCTTCCTTAGGCTCGGCGGGAATGCCTGGGCTTAATCTAAGAGCCCAGCTACCCATATGGGAAGTTTCTGCCATGATAGTCTAAACCCCTGAACCCGAGCCCTAAAACCCAGAACCATTGTAGTAACCCACTTCATTGGTAACTTGGCTTCTAGGCGTCCATGGATGTTTACGGCTTCACATTTTACAATCTACACGGCCTCCAGATAAAGAGGTGATATTCAGAAAGAGGATTTCCACAAATGTTCTTAAAGGGTTTGTCAAGGATTTTACACTAGAAAGACCGAGTCGCTTTTTGGGTGGCTTGCGGAGGACTTCTTTGCTGGATATTTCTCCCACGTGGTAACGGATCAACTTCTCCACACTGTCCTCAGAGATCTTCTCCAGCACGGATATATCAAAAAGCCTGCGAAGCACAGGCCCTAAGCCCTAGAACGTTAGAGCCCTAAACCCTAACCCACTACCAGAACCCGTTTAGATCACCCGTAAAGAAACCCTTACCATTAGAGGAAACACCGCAACAACAACACAATGTAGATGCCAGTGAGCTAGCGCACGGTGGATAGTCAAAGCTTAGGGTCTTTTGGGTCATGGTTAGTTTGGACAAGCATCCCCCATATGGGAGTTTCCGAAAATAGGGGATCCTAATATAGTACCCTAAATAGTAGGATCCTTATTATAAGGACCCCAAAATAAGGTACCCTATTTTCGGAAACTCCCATATCGATGCCTAGGACTCTGTGGGGGATTCTAGGGGTTGTAACTACCCGTTAAAGTATTCAATACAGTATTCATGTTCCGGAGACAACTGACCTCAGATGTGATCAAGCGCTGTAGGAAATATCTATCTACCTATCTATCTATCAACCCTATACATCCTATACACCCTAATTGTTTACCATGCAGGCAGGGTAAAGAACGAGTCCTTAAAAGAGTCGAATAGGGATCAGGACCCGACGAGCCCAATAACCCCTGATTACCCAGAGGTAGTAGCGTTTAGGGCTTAAGGCTTACGGTTTAAAGGGTCCATGCAATGCAACCGCAAAGCACATACATCGGCCCTAACAGTAACCATGCCAGGACATCTCCCAGGGCCAAGCAAAAACTACTGGGGTACACAGACCAGAAGACTTAGATAATAATCCCACAGCGTAGAGACTATTCCCCAGATCATACACAAGAAGCCCTAGTTGACTGAAGGAAAACTCCGTAACGACGGGGTAAATCGTGGTCGCACAATTGTAAGCCCTGAAACCCTGAAGCCAGATCAAGCTCCCTGTTGAACACTACTCAAACTCGAACCATCCTTTCCACATTTGCGGAGCTTGTGCATATTAATAACTAAGTTTCTCTGTATGTGTATATACACATATGTGTATATTCATCTACAACACACATGTTGGAAATATAGATAGAGGCTTAATTACTTACTTATTAGATCGGCTACCTCTGCTGGTGGTTGACCCAACTCTGGGCATTGAGAAGGGACTTCTCACACCGCGCGGTGACGTAGATATGGACATCCTTCAGTTGCTCAGGGTTCCGTTAGAAGGGTACCGAATGAACGACAATAAGGCTTCGATGAGGGTTCTGTGAGGGTCACCCGAAGAGATCTATAAGGCTTGAGGGTTTAGGGCTCAGAGAGTTCGGGAATTTTTGTCCCAGGCTTTAGGTTACGTCAATATAAGGCAGCGGAAGAACAAAGGGATAGGATCCTTCGTTTGGTGTACAAGGCTCCTTATTGTTTTGCCATTGTTTGGTCGTCATTGTGACTAGTAATTGCAGATTACTACGATTATTTCCATTGTTACACCCCAGACCCTAAACCCTAACCCCTAAACCCTAAACCCCTAAACCCGTAAACCCTAAACCCTCCAAGGGTTTGTCGAGAATCTTTTTGGTCCTTAGTTGTTGCGGGTGTAGGGCCAACGCTTTGTCTCAGTGGCGGGTTTTTGGGTTCTAGGGTCATGGGTGATCGGGCCAAGAGCATAGAGTTTTAAGGTTTAGGGACTAGGGTTTAGGTTTTAGGGTTTAGGATCCCTTCTTTCGGATCTCTCTTTCTGTCTCTCTCTCTCTCTCTCGCTCTCTCTGTCTCTCTCGCTCTCTCTCTCTCTCACACCCAAAAGGCAGGTTACCTAATATAGAAACCTGAACAATAACCAAAATCGTTCCTCAGGGTTCCTGAATATAAATACCCGCAACGTAAGCCCTATGTACTCGAATTGTTAAGGCCCCTATACTTACCCCCCTAGAACCATAAAAAACAATTTCATTGTTAATATTCTCTTGGGTTTTATATGAACAAAAGAATTATTCCTAAGGAGACTATAGCATACGACTCAGCCAACAAGGCCTGCAGCTGAAGAGGAGAGAGTCCATCGACGATGGGCTTAACCTGCGGGGTTCTTTAGGAGCCAGGACTAGGGGGAATGTTGGGGACATAGACCCTCTCAGTAAGGTCCCTTTCAAGAGAGCCAGAAGTAGGGTAAGAAGGGTCCGGTGTCTCCCTAATGCTACCTAAGGCTGTTCCAAAGTTCCAACTTATGCTTTCCAGGTGCCCAGTATGGTAATGCAGGGTTTAGGGTTTAGGGAAAATTTGAATGGGATGTTGGGGTATGTTAGACCAAGTATGTGAAATGAACCCTAACGACTAATTCTATGAATTGCTCCGTCCCCTATGGTGGAGTTGGCGCTACTTAAGAAACCTGCACTGGGCTTTTTGGAGTTTCCATGAAGGTGCTTGGAATTACGAAGTAAGGTAAACCTTAATTGGGTTTAGGGTTGGGGCTCGCTGTACTTGTACCCCTGCTTGCAACATACTTGCTACAAGCCAGACCCTGATCCTTCAAGTATGGCAAGTGCGATTTGGATCAGCCCCCACCTCCCGCCAGTCCACGATGAGTATGATGGTTCCACGCGTCTTGCGCTCCATCCACCTCGATCTCACCAAGCTTGACACCAGGCGCTCAATTACTACCCTAAACCCTAAACTCTAAACCCTAAACCCCTAAACCCTAACTCGTCCCTCACAAAAAAACGAAAACCGCATTCCGCTGACCTGAGGAAGCCGATGGCCTTCTTGTAAAATGAACATCGGCAGCCACAGCTGCCGGCAATGGTCCTGGGTTCTTAGAGCGGCTAACAAAAGAGAGTGGCTCGAACGCACATCTGGCGGTTTTTGTACAATCAAACACGCTAAACCTCTGAAGCAATGTACTTCAACACCAAAGCTCTGCAATTCCGCACGCTGGTTCTGCTGCTCCCACTTCATACACCCCTCGTAGCACCAAACAAGGGCGGCGGCCTCAGATACCTGGCCGGAGAGTTTAGGGTGTAGGATGGAGGATGGTGGGGCTTGCTATGAATTCGGGTAATCTAAGGGCCTTGATACTTAGAAGAGGGTTTTGGGCTGTATTTTACCATGATTATAATTAATAAGGTGCCCCCCAAAATGTTATTGGCATTTATTTAAGGATGTATGTTAATCTTGAGAGCTCCGCCATGTGAAACAGTAGTTAGCCACCCTCTGCGGATCAGAAATACCCGTTCTAGGATTCTAGAATCATACAGGCTAATACAGTGATACTGAGAATGATTCAGTTTATCAACCAGGGCGTACTGGGCTGGCTTCTTTGGTAAGAACCCCGATCGTTTTCTCAGTACCCTCCCACCTCTGATCCAGACATCGGTACAGGGGATGCCATCGTCACCTGCCACTTTTAAGCATATGACTATGACTAAAGAAAAAACCGAAACCCTAAACCGTAAGCCAACATACCCTGGACCCTAAGTCAAAAGATATTCACAATACTAGTACAAAAGATACTCTAAACCTTAAGTCAGTACATACTACACCCTGAACCCGAAACCCCAAATCAAAGCATAATACAGGGCATAATACAGGGGCCTTAATAATTGGAATAGGGTTTTGGGGTATAATTTTTCTATATTTATAATAAGGAACCACCAAAATAGTATTGGTAATTATGAAGGAACCTACATTACCCCGAGGCTTAAACTCCTAAACAGCGACCCAGGCGCAGCTTCCATGCCGATTAAATACTGCTAGGCCAACTGCAAGCCGCTGGCGAGCCCAGGGCACTGTCCGGGGACACGCTTGAGCCCGAGGTTTCGGTTGTATGGATTGCCGAATTTTATCTTCTTGTATAGGCTGTCTAGGCTTTAACGAAGACTCGGTAGGGCTTAGCGTCTAGGTTCTCAGCTTTCCGGCTGTGGGCAATACAGTCCTAAGATCTGGTTTTACTATGGGGGCCTTAATAACTCGAATAGGGCTTTGGGGCCCATTATACTACAGATATAATAAGGAACCTCCCAAAATAGTATAGGTAATTATTTAGGCCCCTATAGTAAACCCTAAAACCCTAAACCCTACAACCCTAAACCCCAAAACCACTCCAGGACCACTAAGGCCTTTGTATTCTGCGTCTGAAGCTAGAGTCGGAAAAGGAAGGTCGTATGGACAGCGAGAGCCCTTGACCCGGAAGACGCAGATTTCCTGGAGCCTTAGGGTTTAGGACGGGGGTTTAGGGTTTCAGGATTTAGGGTATAGGGTTTAGGATAGGGGTTTAGGGTTTAAGGGTTTAGGATAGGGGATTAGGGTTGACGGTTTAGGGCTATTGCGCAAGCTGCACAGGCTTGTTTGGGGCATCAGGAGAGCATTTAAGTCGGTCATAAGTGAGCTTACAGAAGGGAATGAGCCTTATTCAGTGTATATGACCCTAGCACCATCCATACTCTAATGTAGGGGCCTTAATAGTCAGGCTTGGGGCTTTGGAGCATCTTATACTACAAAGAAGTAGGGAACATGATGATTAAAATCTGCTTGGGATCTCTATCTATATGTATATATGTCTAATATATTGCCAGGTTCGCGGGTCCTCTAGGCTGAACTTTGAAGAAGCTCCACTCAGAAAATGTCGATCATCTCCCGTACACACTGCTCGACTTAGGCTTGGAGGCTTACGCAGAAAGGGTTAATGTTTCATCCAACGAAAACTATAAGTACCTACCCCCCCCATAGAAACTATACTTTCAACAACACCCGATAAACGGTCAAGCAAAACTACTACAGAGAACATGTGGGCTAATGGTTTAGGATCGCAGCAACAAATTCGCTGTGCCTGAATGTGCAGGAGGCTGCTTCTTTTGGACTGGCACTTCAACCAGCGGCATTCCGGATTTTCTTAGAGATCCACGCAAACAGGCTCAATCTACAGACAAAGGTTCAAGCCCCTGAACCCTGAAAAGTCATAAAATATCGCCAGGCCATGAACAGCAGGGCTGGAGGTCTCCACTGCTATCCCGGCAAAAGTTTCTGGTATGCAAGAAGTCCCACTACATACTTTAATTTCTTAAGCCTAAACACTAAAACTCCCGAACCTCAGACCCGTACAGTAGCCATGCCCATATCTCCCTTAACAACAATCGACTCTGCCGCGAAGATGCGCTGCTTGCCACGGCAGCTGCGTGCGGCACACACGGGGCCCCGCTGATTTGGGCTGCGAGCTCCTCTGCTCCCGGCGATTTAATGCAGGGGCCATTGTAACTACTAGCTAGGGTTTAGGGTGTAGGGTTTAGGGTTAATGTAAGGGCATTGTAACTACTATCTAATATACCCATAGACGCCCGTAGTAGTTCCTGTTTGGGATTACCTTCTAGAATACTATCTATCATAAGGACCCTTCGGGGGGTAGGGGGGAAGGGGTAATAAGGACTTTAATAAGGCCTATAACTCTAATATAAGGGCATCAGGAAGGGCTCTAGAAGGGTTCTGTCAGGATCATTACAGAGGTTCGCTAATGAGGCATGAATTATCAAACCGGGGGTTTGGGGTATGTTCTATGATTACCGTAACAAGGTATACTGGTAGATATTCAGGTTTCTTTCTTACCTGTTCTGATACGGTATGAAACAGGGTTTCAACAGGGTCGCGCAGAGCTTTCAGGTCATTTGCCGCGTAGGATTTAGTGGTTTGGGGTTTAAGGCTTACACATGGTACTTACTTTGGGGGCAACAGTCTATGTGTAGTATCTACTGTGGGTCGTTGCAGTGGTGTTACCTCAAAGCACAAAAGACAAAAATTCTGTAGGGTCATCATAAATTCTATACAAGGGCTACAAGGGTTCGTCATGATAACCTACTAGAAGGTAGGTTAGGGTAGCTTAAGGTAAGATTACCTGTTCGGGTTCCGGGTTTAGGCTATAAGTTTTGGGCAAGCGCTGTTGGACACGAGATTAAACGTTGTGAAGGAGAATACACCTGACACCTGAGCCCATAAACAACTGGGGATTTCCGAAAATAGGGATCCCAAACTAAGGTACCCCCTAATTTTCGAAAACTAACAGCTAGACCTATACTCTATATGACAAGTACCAACTGCATTTTGATCTGAAAGTCCTCGACTGCGTTCTTGTCCCCCATGGCAAGCTGCGCGACGGCCGCGCCAATGCCTCGCGGGGAAAATGCTCAGGGCTTTAGGCGGGTCTTTCGGGTTTCGGGCCCTAAACCCTAAACTCTGAACCCGAAACCCTAAACCCAAAGCCCTAAACCCTAAACCCTAGGCGACTGGTTCACTGTCAGCCGACTGGGTCCCTGGTCCTGGTTTCGGAAGGAAACCACGAAGTCTTTTCGGGTCTCCCTTTCAAAGCGCCAGGAAACTCCAACCGAGGGTTTAGGGTTTAGGTTCAAGGGTTTAGGGTTTAGGGGTTTAGGGGTTAGGGTTTAGGGAAGACTGAAAGGGATCCCAGACAAGTGGCAAAGTAGAGCCTAGAAGTGCAACAGCTTCGGTGTTTAGGTCCTTACTGACTGGCAGGGCTTGCAGGCGAGCCTTATCTAAACTCTGCAAGTGATCCGAAAGTCTTTGCCTGCTATGACAGTGCTGTAAGCAACCGATAAACCTACCAGAAACCCCGATAAAGCAAAGAAGGCCTGCACAGACCCAGAATCCCAAGCTTGCGAGTTTGCGATTACACGGGACCGCGAAAAAAAAAACCTCGAATCGTCCCTAAATCAGCCACCCTGCGTTCCTAGTTACCCCTTCTTCAAGCACCTATGACCATTCTGAAACCGTGGGCTGTAAGCCGTGAACCCTGAGAGAGGTAACTACAGCAACAGCACTGCTTAAGAAGTCATTGGTTTAAGAAATTGAGCCCCTCGGACAGCCGTGCGACACAAAAATATATACATAAAATGCGCGCATTCAAAATAAGAAATCCAGGGTACACTGGACTCGGCGTGCTAATTTCTTATTTTGCTCTTTCTCATTTTGTCTTCGCTGGTGTTGCTCGCACAAAAGAACGGAAACCAAGAAACTAAGGGAGTAGATTTCGTATTCCAACAGCTCGGCGCCAAACCGTTACAAAGGAAACCAAGAAATGAGAGCAGGAGGATTCGAGCCCACAGCACTTTCCATTCCAGCTCACGTGCTTATCCACTCGGGCATTGCATCCTTCAGACTCCCTAAACGCCATCATATCGATCCCATGTTTTCCGCAGCTTGTAATCAGCCCTTACCAAAAGGCACCAAAATAAGAAATCGAGCCCCTCAATTTCTTGAATTTAAGAAATCGAGCCCCATCAATTTCTTATTTTGGTGTTTTTCCTATCTGGCAAAGCTTAATTTGAGCCCTTATTAAGCCCTTACAAAGCCTCTAAAGCCCCCCAAAGCTGTTATTAAGGCCTCATGAAGCCCTTATTAAGCCCTTACTAGGCAAGCCCAGAACCCACCAAAATAAGAAATCGACCCCCTCAGTTTCTTAAATTTAAGAAATCGGGCCCCTCAATTTCTTATTTTGGTGGTTTTTCCTATATGGCAAAGTTTAATTTAAGCTCTTATTAAGCCCTTACAAAGCCTCCAAAGCCCTCCAAAGCTGTTATTAAGGCCTTATTAAGCCCTTATTGAGCCCTTTTTAGGGAAGCCCAGAAATCGAGCCCCTCAATTTCTTAAATTTAAGAAATCGAGCCCCTCAATTTCTTATTTTGATGGTTTTTCCTATATGGCAAAGCTGAATTTATGCCCTTACGAAGCCCTTACAAAGCATCGAAAGCCCTCCAAAGCTGTTATTATGGCCTTATTAAGCCCTTGTTAAGCTCTTATTAGGCAAGCCCGGAACCCACCAAAATAAGAACTCGAGCCCCTCAATTTCTTATTTTGATGGTTTTTCCTAAATGGCAAAGCTTAATTTACGCCCTTATTAAGCCCTTACAATGCCTCCAAAGCCCTCCAAAGCTGTTATTAAGACCTTATTAAGCCCATATTAGGCAAGCCTAGAACCACCCAAAATAAGAAATCGAGCCCCTCAATTTCTTGAATTTAAGAAATCGAGCCCCATCAATTTGTTATTTTGGTGTTTTTTCCTATCTGGCAAAGCTTAATTTGAGCCCTTATTAAGCCCTTACAAAGCCTCTAAAGACTCTAAAGCCCCCCAAAGCTGTTATTAAGGCCTCATGAAGCCCTTATTAAGCTCTTACTAGGCAAGCCCAGAACCCACCAAAATGGCGGGAAGAACCACCAAAATAAGAAATTGATGGGGCTCGATTTCTTAAATTCAAGAAATTGAGGGGCTCGATTTCTTATTTTGGGGGGTTCTGGTAAGGGCTGATTACAAACTGGGTAAAAAAATGGCATTGATATGATGGCGTTTCAGGAGTCTGAAGGATGCCATGCCCGAGTGGATAAGCACGTGAGCTGGAATGGGAGGTGCTGCGGGCTCGAATCCTCCTGCGCTCTCATTTCCTGAATTTGTTTTTTATTTGCTGCCGTTTCAAACTAAGAAATTTGGGTTAAGAGGGTTAAGAAATCCAGGGTACCCTCAAATCCCGAGACGTGTTTTTCACTAAAAAAAGGTGCGCTTCAAAAATGAGAAATTGAGCCCCCCCTCACGACAAAATAACTGTTTCTTAACCGGCGCTGTCGCTGGAGAACTTTTATGAGAGCCCGTTTCGAAAAACTTAAACAGCAGTCTTGCAACAACCCGTCTAGGCTTTGCCGATAGGCCTCATAGTAGTTCCTTTTTGGGATTACTTTGTAGAATTCTAAATATGAACCCCAAAAAAGAACTACTATGGGGCCTATGGGTATACTGCCCCAAGAAGCCACGCCTGCCAGCGCAGCGCTCATCGAGACGGCGCGGCGTGCAGGAGGAGCCGGAGTGCTGGAGGCTGCTGCCCCTCGGATTCAAGAGCTTAATATAGGGGCCTTAATAATTAGAATAGGGTTCCTTTCAAGGGGTCTATAAGGGCTACTATAAGGGCTATCATAAGGATTTAGAGTATAGAGGCCTTAATAGTTAGAATAGGGCTTTGGGGCCCATAATACTATAACTATAATAAGGAGCCCTCTAAATAGTTTCGGCAATTATTAAGGCCCCTAGATTACCTGATTATGGGTCCCTTGAAAGGTTTCATAAGGGCACCACAGGGGTCAGAAGGGAATCCCACCGCAGAACAGCTCAGACGAGCTTTCGAGGGTTCGCGCTGTTGGCGATGTTGCTGGTCTCAGGGCGATAATACGATGGCCCCGACGAGTAGTCAGTATCATTCTTTTACCAAATCTTAATACCCAGTTTGATACCATTATTACGTCCGTGTTTAATACCCAAAGCCTCAGAACTCTGAAGACCTGAAACTCGAAAGCTCCAAACCCTACAACCCTACATCTCAATCTCTACTTATTAGGCTTTTGCTGGTGGGATGCGGGAATCCAACCGCTAATGGCTGAGTCCCAGATCGGTACAGCCTGCTGGAAAACATGGGACATGCAATGCGAATCGCACGTATTAGGATCGCTATTGGTTTTTAGGGCCCCAAATAAGGTACGTCCCTCAACCTAATCCCAAACTCTAAAGTCCTAGGACGTATCTGAAACTGTCAGGTCTCAGTTCAGGACGGGTTCTAGGTTTGGACGGGTAGCTGGAACTGCTCGCCGCCGGAGCCATGGTGGTGCCTCCGAGAGCTTTGCGTTTCGGATTTACTGGGTTCTGAAGATTCCCCTGAAATCATGGGTGCGTCTTGAGGGTCTCTTTACTACAAGGATCCTGCGATTCGAAGTCCCAGTCATCATCTGCAGCATCAACTGTTTAAGTATTTCTGCGATCGTCATCATCGCCACCACCGCATCACGACCAACGCCATCGGCACCAGCATCGGCGTTGTCATTGCCATCTTCATCATCACAAATATTTTTCGCCACATCATGGTTCGTGGCTTTAGTTTCTGATGCCTGTAAATCCCAGGGCCTGAGAAGTGCCCTGGCGCTCTTGGGCTTGACAGGGTTTAGGGTTTAGGGTAGTTACACAGTTTATCATAGTTTCCGGCTTAGATGTCAAGATGCTGGAGCATTTTGTTTGTGGATTTAGATTTTACTTTGTTGATTCGGTTGTGCGTTTAGTGATTTGGCTTCAGGCGGAAGGTCAGAACGAGCTGAAACCCTAAACCCGACGACCCTGAGCCTACCCTTCGTTAAGTAGAGAGGTCTATAGGGTCATAGAACCCATGAAGCCCCAGGCCTTTGGTGCTCCAGAACATCTCATCCTCATCCTGCAACTGCTGAGCATGCAGTTCTGGGGTAGGTACGCCCTAAACCAGGTTTGGGGTTTAGGGTTCAGGATTCAAGGTTCGCCGGTTGATACCCTTTTTAACGTTCGTAGGGTTCAGGGATCAGAGTTCGTGGTGCGTAAACTACCACAACCTATTTTAAAAGCGTCTTCATTGCTATGTCGAAATGTAAAATGCGGAAGAACCGTCAAGGTGACAAACGCGTCATTCTCACTCGCGTGCTCTGATTTCTCAGGATCCCACATCGCGGTTTCAAAAACCAATGTCCATCATTCTGTTTAGGGATTCTCGATTTGAGTTGACTGCAAGAACTGCAGCCCGCACGGGTCGCAGGAACCTAGGACTGCAGGTTTGCCAAAACCGCAGGAACGTAGGACTGCAGGTTCTGAAGTTCTGCGGCCTGCCCAAGAAAGGGCTCAGAAAAAAACACCGAGCAATGGTAAGATGCGAAAACAGCCCTGCCATACTAAAATCCATTCTAAGGAAAGGTTGGCTTTATACTGCCGGGGGTGGTGGGCATGGGGGGGCGGGAATTTAACAATCGGAGGAAGAGATTATTGTCATTGTAACTATTACCTTTTAATTACTACTAGTATACATACATACACACATACGTACATCCTTACAGTGGGCCGTAAGCCTCAAGTCATAAACCGGGGGACCCATTATGTACATGCAAACCAATCTGTCAGTCTGTCAGGCCCTTGTCGCAAGTGTCCTCCTCTTCCACGGGGGGCACAGGAGGAGGAGGTGGTCTCTCCTTGCGCAGAGCACCAGACGAAAGTTAGGCATCCGCAACACGACACAAGCATAGGGAGATTCAGGTTAAGGACTTAGGGTTTAAGGGTCTAGAACATGGCTGTTTCCAGCAACCCAGCACTAGGTGGTCGGAAAAGCATAAGAAGGCAACAACCAGTTGAATCGATTCAACGACGTTTGTCCAAAATCCTCTGTACGGATTGTTAGGCTTGGAATGAATAGAAGTTGGAGATGATATTACCTCAAGCCTAAACCCTAAACACTTTAGACCCTCAGCCCTGAACCCTAGTAGGTAAGATTGTAAAAAAGATCGAAGCTTCATTATGTAGTATGTGGGTTTCTAAGACAGCGGCTTTTGTACATGTATATATATATATATATATATGTATGTATGTGTATATATGCATATATAATTATATATGTATATAATTAATATGTGTGCATGTATGTATGTATGTATGTACGTAGGTAGGTATGTATGTGCGTGTGTATGTGTGCATGTGTATGCATGCGTCTCTCTCGCCGGGTGATGTAGGCAGGATCACGTGCCTTAGTAGTATGTTACAAGTATATATTTATACTTTTTTATACAGCACTCCAGCCGAGGTACTTGTAACCACGCTTGTGCCCCACTTTGCGAGTCCGCTGATTTTGCAAGCAGCCCCAGAAACTTTGTGAAGTAAAATCTGCAAAATCCGTATTATAACCGAAATTAACCCCCAAACCCTAAACTCTAAGCCTAAACCCCTAAACCCTGAGCCCTAACCCTAAACACCTCAAGCCTGAACCAAAACCGCTAGACTCTAAAGCTTCCTCCTCGGGCATCGATTCTGGAGTAGTCGCCTGCTCCTGCGAAGTGGGACGTGAGAGTTGTCTAGGCTTTAAGGTCTAGGTTTTACGGGTTTACGGAGGTTTAGACAGGTTTAGGGGTTTAGGGTTTAGGGCTTAGGCTTAATAGACCTAGGGTTGAAGGTTGAAGGGTTTGCTCGAGTTTGGGGCATGCGGCTTGGGGCTTCGTGAGGGCTCATCGCGGCTTGTGGAGTGTCCTGGGAGGACGCCTTGGGCTTGAAGCCCATAGAGCACTCTACTAAAGATAGAAACTCTTGTGGAAATCGCAAAATTTTTAAGCCACCCTACATTAAGCCCTAAACTCCTAAACCCTACGCCCTACGCTCTAAACCCTAAACCCCTACGCCCTAAACCCTAAACCCTGAAATTTTCGGAGGATCCCGAGGTCGGATGCAGATGTCTTGAGGGCAGAGGGTCCAGCGGGGCTTCCGTTAAGCCTACTTGTCGGGTATCATGGGGAACTAAAGGTTCACTTTTTTCATAATACAAGGATTCTATAGAGATTATACTACCCCAAAAAGGTTAAAGGTTACCTACTCTACCTCCAGGTAAGGGTTCCTTGAGGATTTCCCTGTAAGGGTTCCTTTAAGGGATCCTTCAAGGGATCCTTTCAGGCGTAGGGTTCAGGGTACAAGGGTTCATATACCCATCTGCAATTGCATTCTCCGTACAATCGGCCCAGTGTTTCCGCATGAGGGACTGAATAGGATGAGCATTCGTAATTTAGGTTTCAGGTTCAGGGTTTAGGGTCTAGGACTTTTCGGTCTAGGATTTGGGTTTAGAGTTTTTTGGGCTTTAGGGGTTTGGTTTCGATAGGATGCTGATACAGATGCTCTGGCGCCCAGGAGAGAAGCAAAAGAAGCCCAGGTGTTATCAGTATAGGAGAACGGGAGGCAAGCCGTCCCAGCGTCTTCAGGGGTTCAGGGTCTCAGTAAACGCTTTAAAGGGTTGTGGTTGGAGGTTTAGGGTTCAAAGGTCTAAGACCTTCAAGGTTTGTAGGGTTTAGGCGCTAACTGTTCCGGGATCCATCGTCTCAGCGAGCTGTTGCGAGGACCGCTGCTTGGAAGTAACGATCCCCCCTCCCAACAGACGCTGGCGCGCTCGAAGCCAAAGGCAGTACGAACAGGGCCGCAAGGAGCCAATAATGGAACTAAAGTGCTGCAACGAACAGAAGTAATATGGGGGCCTAAATGATTAGAATAGGGTTTTGATGCCCATTATACTATGATTACAGTAACGAGCCCCCCAAATAGTATTGGTAATTATTTCGGCCCCTATATTATAGAATTATAGAACCCTACTATAGATCCCTTTTAGACCCCTTTAAACGGAACCCTCAAAAGGGAACCCTAATCCAATTATTAAGACTCCTATATTGTATGATCCGTAGGTCGGGAGCGGTGCTCAATCACCCTGGAATTACTCGACGCGACGATCCGAAACCCGAAGGGCCTTGAAGTCAACAAAACCCGTGTTCTAGGGGAGGGGGGAAGAGGGGCTTAATACCTATGATAAGGACTTAATAAGGCCTATTTAAGGAAGTATAGTCCCCTACCCGACCCCCCTCCCCCCTACCCCCCTAAGGGTCCCACCAGCCCAAAGCTTGAAATCAACAACACCCCCAAACCCCATGGTAGAATGGCATAAAGCCGCACAGAGCCTTTTAAAATCGGAGGCCATCTTCTGCAACGCAATGTTTAGAGTGGTAAGCACGGCATTCCGTGATGCAAAGCATTAAACCTTCGCCAGAAACCGGACTCCCAGAAATCCCAAACTGCCCAACCTCGTGGTTGGGGGAAAGTATGGCATGAAGAAAATCCCGCCTCCAGCTTCTTCGCCTGCATCCGGGCAACAGGTGCATTTTTGATCCCCTCGAGTTTCCAAACCCCGCACGAGAGCTCGTCAGGCTAGGAGCTGGGTCTAGACCTAGGCTGTGCAACAACGACATCATCATGACCAGCACCGTCAACAAACAAAACCAGCAACAGCACACCACTGAGGCACTGCCATTCTTTATAAAGAAACACAAACGAAAAAACGATGCACAGCGCAGAGACAACTGCTGCTGCTGCTGCTGAGACGGCGGCTCAAAACAACAGCAGTACCGCCGTCACAGCGATGTGATCTTTTCGAAAACCTGCGAAGCCTGAACAATAGATTAAACCCTTGCACCAACACCTAAAGCCGAAAAGTATCAGGCTTTGTGGCTTCAGCTTTCAAGTGCCGCCATATTCAATAGCAGCAACTAGTAGGTATCGAAGTGTTACAGTGGGGCATACTGGCGCTTCCACCGTACCGGCAGGATTCCTCGTATAGAGCTGCTTTGCATTTGCAGCAACCTGAAATCCTAATCCATCCCTTTAATTTCCATACACCCTCGACCCAAACAGGTCCTAACCCCAAACCCAAAGCCCCGGAACACAAACTCCAAATCAATACGGGCGAGCATAATGAACGTCCTATCCTCAGCCCAAAACACAGAACCCCCAACCTAAAACCCGAAGACCTGGTCATCTCCCAACTCATCAGGACCCTGTAAGCAAAAACCGTATACCCTTCCTCACCCAAACCCTCATAATCACCTACATCAGGACCCTACACCCTCCTCCCTATCCTGGAGCTCAAGTGCAAAGTCCCAGAGCCTCAACTATCATGGAAGCCCAACTATCCTTAAACCAAGACGCGCAGCCCTGACAATCAGTACCCTGCAAACCAAACCTTACATCAAACCAATTGCTTTAGGGTCAGGACAGCCCCCCCTACTGCATGTGTACAGAGAGCTATCAGTTCGTCTCAAGCGGATGCCACAATGCTGGCCCAACTCTGGCCTTCTAGAAAAGTCGGGGGAAAGCAGAGGTAAGAGAGGAACCAGAATGAGGTTAACGCAATCAGCATCAGAGCGCTTCCAGCAGATGCGGCAGGCATCAGCAAAGCTCTGCGCCCTGTCACCAAGAGGTGGTGCATCCATAACATTTACCGAAGATGAAAACATCTCTGATCCACGAACTGCAAGTCTGTGACGACGCAAAGTTTCATGCATCGTCGCAGGCCTTTCTGTGCAAGCTGCGTTCACCCTAAGCACCGGCACCCCTGTACAGGCTTCAATTTCAATCGCCAGCAGAATCTACGTGACACCACGAGTGGTGCATTAGGGACGTCTGGAGACAGAAGCCGTGCAAAGCCCCACTTATAGGCGTTGTAAAGCAGCTCTCCGAAAGAGCGTATTGAGCACACAAATGGCCTAAGTTCACTGAGCTTCAGATACCCCTGACTGTATTGGAAAAAACCCAGCAGCAGCCTGACGTCTCAACCACTAAGTAGTCGGAGAACCGGCACCCTAAACCCTGCGCCCTGGATCTAGACAGACACTAGACCCTACTTAAAGGATCATGGGACTTAGCAAGTAGGTTATAGTTGGGGTTATAAGTCCCCTAAGTGGGGTTATCCTAATTATAACCTACTTATAACCCTACTAAGTCCCATGAGCCTTTAAGTAGACCTTGCACCCTGTAGACCGTAGACCCTGAACCCCTGGACCCCAGACTTTAACCCCTATGCAGCGGCCTGAATAAATATAGTAAGGTTTTGGGGTATAATATATATGTATATATATATATTCTCGGTTGGAACCCCCAAAACCCTATTCTAATTATTAAAGCCTCTATACTACATCCTTATAATAGCCCTTATAGTAGCCCTTATAGACCCCTTTAAAGGAACCCTATTTGAACTATCAAGGCCCCTACATTAAACTCCCAAGCAAACACCCTGGAGATTGAATGCTCTTTGCCTCGGCTGCCTTCTTCCGTGCTGCGACAGCCTCGGGATGACTGAGCTGTTTAGGCTTTAGTTTAGGGTCTAGTGGTTTAGGGTTTAGGGGGGGTAGGGCTTAGGTTTTAGGGTTCAGGGTGAGGCTTCTAGTTTAGGGTCTAGTGGTTTAGGGGGGGTAGGGCTTAGGTTGTAGGGTTCAGGCTGAGGCTTCCAGAAGCTGTCGTACAAAATGTGTTTGATGAATTGTGTGCGGCTTTATCGCTTGTTCGAGCTATGTACGGGTTAATGATCAGGTGGTTAGATACGGTTTTGGGGTGCAGTATTTTACGATTTTATGATTTCATAGGTTCGGGTCTATGGGGGATCTTTTCAGCAAGGAAGTTCTTATGTTCAAAAAGCTCCCAGAGACCATTCAGAATACAGTATTGGATAGAATCGAAAAGAAGACAAATCATATTGTGGCCATACCAATTAGAATAGCACTTTGGGGCGTTTAAGGCCACGTTGGTTTACGAGGTACTATGGCATTCAATGCAGGGTAGCTTCATGTTGGATCTGCAGCATAAATACGATTAGGACCACGTGCCAGGGCCCAGGGTTGAGAGAACCAACTCTAGATAACACATGGTTTAGGGGCTTAGGTTATAGGGTTTAGGGCTTAGGTGATAGGGTTTAGTGCTTAGGTTATAAGGTTTAGGTCTTAGGTTATAGGGTTTAGGTCTTGGGATATAGGGTTTAGGTCTCAGGTTGTAGGGTTTAGGGCTTAGGTTACAGGGTTTAGGCTTTATAAGGGCACTAGTTGTAATGAGCGAGACCAGTCTTCCAACAAAAGCCGGCCACGGCAGTCGTGCCGTTGCAGGTAAGGGTCGCGCGCTTCCATATATACGAAGAGATTTTCCCTTAAGCAAAATATAGGGCTTCGCGTATGGGTCTAGTCTAGCGTAGTTGCAAGGTTTTTGCCCAGTTGCAAGGTTTTTGCCCAGACAACCTAAGGAATAATCGATTGCGTAATTATTCAGGCCCCTCCGTTACATGGTCGTTCAGGAATTCGGACAACTGGGCTTTGTCCACTCCAAAACCCTGTTCTAAGGAGTTTAGGCTTCATGACGTTGTATGGTCGCAGCCCTACACAATATTAGATCATGACCCCATGGTACGTTGTGAGGCATAACCCTTAACCCGAAGGTTGTTGGATCGACAACAGACGCCCGAAACCGTCAACTGTAAACACTCAACTCAACCTTAGGTCAAAGACCTAGAGCCTGCCTCCAGCAACTTCTTCTTGTCCATCGCTGGCGCCGCCGGATCGAGCCCAATACCTGACGGCAAGCACAGCTTTGGGTTTAGTAGGGCTATGGAGGTCTTGGGTTGGGGCTTAGGGTTTACCCATAGGCCCCATAGTAGTTCCTTCTTGGGGCTCATATGTAGAATCCTATAAGGTAATCCCAAAAAGGAACTACTATGGGGCCTATGGGTATGGAATCGAACTGAGAAAAGCATCACAACGTACCAAGAATCTGAGCAAAATCATATTGCAGCCAACCCTCATCCTTGGAAGCTAGCTGCAACTACCGCAACCTGCTGCCTTTAGACCTGGCGATCACATCTAACCCGGTGATTGTTTTACAGGGATCCGGCACTGTAGGATCCATGGTTAAAGTACCTCATGATGTTTTGAGGTCTTGCTTTTGATATGATTCAGGCAAGTAGGTTACAGTTCCTCGTCAAGACAAAAATAAATCCTGAACTGGGCGTGGGCGCCTGGTTTGCCAGCCTCGCGCCATTTGCCCCAAACCCTCGGTGTGGCATCGCACGTTCACGAAGCTTTCGCGCTTGGAGAGGGTAAGGGGTTTATAAGACCCAAACTGAAAACTCGCTAAGTAAAGTGCCAAGCCCTCGCAACAAATGAGCTATGGCCATGGCTAAGCAGGGGAATGAGCTCCAGTCTACTCTCATGATTCAACAAGGACCCTAGCCCTACCAGCAGAATGCCTTCAATAGAATCCTGCGTCACTCCTTCAGACTGCCCGCCTATCGCTGATATGCGCTGTAGCTCATCGGGGGTGCCGGGTTCAGGGACAAGGGCCCTGCCAAGAGGTTTCGGCTCTTCCATTAGGGGTCACAGGGCACTGGGGCTTCATGGTCTGGGAATATGCAGCTTGATGTGAGCCAGCTGAATCCACAGAATGCAGCCATGGTGCTCCTCGTTCTCTTCCTTCGCCTGTGGCAGTTCAGGACAAAAAGGCAAGATGCCAGAGTAATATAGGGGCTTTGGTAATTAGAATAGGGTTTTGGGGTATCTTATACTATAAATATGATAAGGAAACCCCAAAATGGTATAGGTAATTATTCAAGCCCCTATATTATGATAGGATGCAAGATCCAAAATCCAAAACCCTAAACACGTGGAGGTGCTGAAGTCAAGCGATGAGCCTACTTCTGCCAATGTAGCTCCTTCTGTAAGGCGCTTCTGTAAGATAATGGGGAATCCAGGCAACCAAAGACGGAACTACATTAGCTACATTGGAGAGTGTAGGTATACCTTGAGACTCCATGTCCTGCGACCTAAACTCGCACCTCTGCATCCTAAAATCCGAATGCTTGGCCCTAAATTTGAGCCCTATAGCTCTCAGCCACCAAGACTGGCATGTTGTAGGATACTGTGCACTTGCTTTAAGGGGTTTCGGGTTTATGACGGTGTGCATACGGGAGTCTTAAGCGCGCGGCATTACCCCAAAAAGGCTGAACAGCAACACAACACAACAAACATCGAGTCAGAGTTTTTTATTTTTTTCATACATTAGAGGTGGGTGTTGGCGTAGACTACAACAGAAACAAAGCGGGACCATCAGAGGATGCCATTGCTAATCATTCTGGCCCCTGTATCACCGCTTATCAACTCCACGGCCATTGTGTGAACCGTATCACAAAATAAGACTCCCGAATAGAAGCAGGATCCCCAGGGACACAATATAGGGGCCTCAATAATTAGAAGGTTTAGGAGCCCGTTAGACTCGATTTACAATAAGGAACCCCCAAAGATAGTATTGGTAATTATTTGGGCCCCTATATTAATACAAGCCAACAAAGAAGCAACTACCTTTCTGAACTAAGTCCCCCGACCCTCCGGCTTGAGGCGATCATAACGAAGAAGCGTTTCAATACAGACCACACCAGACAAGACCCTAAACCCTAAAAGATAACACGTGAACCCTAGACCAACCCCTGACCAAACCTGGGCCCTAGAGGGTCCACGTATCTACATGGTCGTGTTTCAAGGTTCACGTAGTATGTTCTGACAGGCTTCTGATACCTAAAACCCGGAATTGGGCGCATAGGGTACCTTTAACTTAGCAAATCTTTGACTCTCTCACTCAAGTCAGTGAGGAGCTCTGCACGCGACAGAGTATGTAGATCCCTCAACTCCAACGGAAACTCAACTTGGAACAGCAACCAAAAACCCAACACACTATAGACTCTAAACCCTTTGTCTAGCTATTTATCTATCTATCCATCTATCTATCTACCTATCTGTATGTAACCCACGTATACACACATATATATATATATGTGTGGATATATGTGTGTATATATATATGAGAAAAAGAGAGAGAGAGAGAGAGAGAGAGAAAGACCTATGGGATCCTGTCCTAGAGCCTTCCTTGATCTGGGCCCTTTTGGTGTTTATGGGATTCAAGGCATTCAGGGATTTCATGGGATTTCTGAAGCCTTTCTCAAATCTACAGAAGCCGCAGGTCCTTGCATTAGCAAAGCCACTTGGAGCCCCGCTCCCTCAACTCTGAACTCCAAACCGTCATACAGAATAGGAGTTGTGGTATATCATAATATGCAAGTATAGGACCTACAAGGCGATTTTCTTGCTAATTCCGTAACCCCTCCTTAGAGTCGCTAAGCCCCCAAACCCCGACCCCGAAGCCGTAAGCCCGGCGCTGCACCCTAAACCCTCGTAAACCCTGAACCCAAAGCCCTAAACCGTCTTAAAACTTAACCCTTCCGAGCATAATTCAACTCTGAGCGAGCCTTTTGCTGCATCTTCTCTCGAGCTTTCTGTGCTTGCGGTGTCGCCCAAGGGTCGAAATCTCCCCGGCGCTTAAGGTTGAGGGTTAAGGATGTGGGGTGTCTTGGGTTGGGCTGGCAGGCCTGGTGGCTTTCGGGGTCTTGGAGTTTAGAGGTTCTTGTTATCGGGGTAGCAGTGCTTTACGGAATTTAAGCTTCAGAGCTGCTTGGGTTCGGGAAAGTTTGATATCTGCTGGTACATTGGATTGGCTTCGGCTTTAGACCTCTTCGTGGTTTTAAGCCCTGGTGCTTTGGGCCGTTCTGACGCCCTGCTTGAAGGACTATGGGACCTCGTAAACATGTCGGAGTTTCCGAAAATTAGGGGTACCGTATTTTGGGGTCCTTATAATAAGGATCCTACTATTTAGGGTACTATATTAGGGTCCCCTATTTTCGGAAACTCCCAGGTGACAAGTAGGGTAGGGTTACAAGTTCTACCTTGGGATTCGAAAACCTACCGTTTTAAGGGTTCTACCATCTAATCAAGGGGTCATAACCTACTATTTTGTAGGGTTCGGGGGTACAAGTTCTAAGTACTACTCAGTCCCAAGTCAGAATGGCGCTTGAAGCAAGGTCCCTAAAGGCCTGCAAAGGGCCAAGGAAACCGGCTAAACTTTGTAGCGTGCACCCTACAAAAAGCCGCTGAAACTCACAAAATCATCTCCAAGGAAGCGATAATCAGTATAGGCTACACCCAAGAGTAACCTAGGAATAAAAAGGGTGCCCTTTTTGGTTTAAAGGAGCTTATAAGGGAACCTGAACCCTAAAAACGGGGGAATAAGGGCCTACTCGGCCTACTCTAGGTCCTAGTAGAGCCCTATGGTATGGTTCCTGATTATAGTTATACTAAAGGCCCAACACCCTATTCCAATTATTAAGGCCCTATAGTAGAGAGCCCTACAGCCAAAAGGAACTACTATGGAGCCTCTGGGTAGAGCCCTACAGCTCCTTCCGTCAAACTCCCGGCCTTCTTCTTCCTGTGCACTTTTTGCTTTGCCCTTGCCTTTGGCACCTGCAGGAAGGCGAGTTAGAGGTTTCGGGCGTTAGGATTTAGGGTTTAGGGGTTTAGGGTTGTTTAGGGTTTGCCCAAGAACGGGAAGCAGATATCTCCGCGGACAAGCAGATACGATTCATCAAGACCTGAAAGTAGGCTTGAAGAACCTTCAGCCCCAAGACATCCTACATTCTGCACCCCAGCCCACGCCCTGAACCACCTCGACTCATGAAAGTTGGACCCAGCAAAGCCGCTGAGGTCTAAATCAAGGGGGAGGGGTAAGCTCTGCTGTATACAAACAAGCCACTATAGACCAAGGAGATCAACATTAGCATTTACGATCCCCACTTCTCTTCCGAATCACAGACCCACTTCGCCTCGCGACCGGCACCCTCAACTCCATGGGTTTCTGTGGCTTCTGTATGGTTCTATAGAGGTTGTGAAAGTGTAGCGTACTTTCAGATAGTTATATCATATCCAAGGCTCTACCTGCACCCTTTCAAGTGCTCAGGGCCCAAGTCACGAAACCCAAACTAAGCCCCGAAATCCCCACCAAGCCATGCATCAGCCAGAAACCCCATCATCCTCATACCCAGTGCATGAAGCCGTCTATCAGTACTACCGCTCCCTGACTGCACCTCAACCTCAAAGTATAGAAATATGCCCGACCAAAGTCCAAGGCCCTCGAACTTATAAGCCTTATCGCTTCACCCTGAACCCTCGAATCCCTTCTTAGTAAGTCTCTCATGACCCTCATAGACCCCCAAAACATACTAACTCTCATAGTATCCCGTCTAGAAACCAACTACACTCTAAAAGCAAATCCCTAAACCCCAACCCTCAAACCTAAACCCTAAACCCCAAACCCAAAGGCCCCACGAAGCCCGCCTTTCTCGTTGCCCTTCTCACGGAAACGTTGAGCCTCGGGTGTGGACCATGGGTCGAATCCTCTGGCGAAAGGGTGACGTGTAAAACAGGTTTCGGGGTTTAGGGGTGTAGGGCTGAGGTTTTGTAGGGTTTGTGGTGTTCTGTAGGGTTTTAAAAGGGTTGAAGGTCTAGGTTTTATAGGGCTGTTGAGGAGTTTAGGGTGCGGGTTCAGGGTTTAGAACTTTTAAGCGTGTTGTATGGGTTGGTTCTGGTAGTGGCAGACGGGCTTAACTTGTGTTTCCTTCTCGTGTTGAGGTGTTGCTAAACAGAAAAAGAAGACTTGCGATTCTGAAACCGAGAATCTGAACTGGGGTTACGGCACGTGTGATTCTACTTGTAATCTGCTTAATCTCATTCAATTTTCTACCAGCGCTTAGGCCCTGGGTAACTACGGCATAGAAGCCCTACGATCTAAGATCACCGGTGTAGGCTTTCAAGAGGGTTGCGAGATGGTGCAAGTCAGGGCATTCGATGCATTCTTTAGAGTCGTAGTTGCTCCGTGGACCCCATGCCGGCTCGAATCCTACAGCTTCAGCGCCTTAACATCTGAATCTCTGCCCCAACCTGCTCTGACCTCATTAGCCGGTCGGACGCAAAGCGGTGGCGCAGATGGGGAACGAAACGAAAGGTATCAAAAAAAACACCAGCGACGTCAGAAATCACGTCTGTGAGCTGCTTCATACATGACAGCTGAGGCCTTCTTCACTTGTGGGCGGGCCGACGCGGACGATGCGAAGCGTCTACAATAACTCTGCAAGCTGGTTCTTAACCTACCAAACTCTACTTTTCTGTAGGCTCTTGTTTTTAACCCTAATATGGAATCAATGGAATTTATGGGGAGCTACAAAAACTAGGTTTTGGTAGGTTGAGGTATCCTCTACGATACAGATTTGTCGCATCGGGTCCTGGTTTCCGATTTTTGCACATGTCCCAAGGAGTCGTCCCTGCGGTTTTTGCTGGACTAATATAGGGGCCTGCCTTGATAATCAGAACAGGGTTCTGGGGCCCATTATACTATCATTTTAATACGGAACCCCCCAAAATAGTATTGGTAATGATTAAGGCTCCCTATATTACTGCATGATCTTACATTCCCGCGGTCACCCCTCACCGGGAAAGCTGCGGTTGTAGCAGCTTCCAAATGCATTTTTCGTGTCAGTGCCCCTGAACCTCAAGCCCCAAAGTGCTGGATAGCACTAACCGTAAGACCGGAGTGTCAAAGACCATGTCAAACATTTACACGACACAACACCAACATTCTAAAACTGCAGTGCAACAGTCTCATGGCACCGTTCCAACAATTGTATTACACCCCAATGACCGCACTATAAATTATCAAGATCTCGTCAAGCCCTTCGAACACTTCCACCTTCATTTACTCGAACACTCTGTGTTGAGTACGCGCAACACTCTTCATAATGCCCTCAAACTCACAGCCCTGAACCCTCGGGTTCCTTCGTCTGCTTGCTGTCCACCCTTGGCTCCCTTCTTTCCCTGAGCCTTGCCTGGGCAAAAGCATCCCTAGAGCATTTTGAAAAAAAACCCTAAACCCTAAACCCCAAACCCTAAACCGCGATTTGCAGTCCGGGGCTTAAGGTTTAGATCTCAAGCTTCAGAGTATGAGACTTCGTTTAGGTCGAGGCTTATGGCTTGGAGGCCTCGCCGTTTGGATCTTCAGCTTTGGGGCTTTACGGGTGGTTGTCAAAATTAGGGTCCCTTTTGGGGTCCCTATTATAATACGGCACCTATTATTTAGGGTACCCAAAAAGGACCAGAATTTTGACAACCACCTTATGGTTTTATGTTCAGGGTTCAGAGGTGCCACAGCAATTACAAAGGCAATGAAAGCCAACACCAAAGCAGACAGATAGGACAAAACGGCAGCCAGGGTTTAGGGTTTAGGGGTTTAGGGGTTTAGGGTGAAGGCATGTTCGGCTGTCCTTGTGTGGCAATCGCGACACCTGGCGGTACCCTTGCTCTTCACGCTTCAAACGACTTTGGGCAGCAGCCTCGTCCTGCAGCTTTTCCGACCCACGGTGCGATCTGGTGCTATGAGCTGTAGGTGTTCTGCTCAGATTCTACATCCACTTAAATTGCTAGAGAGCAGCTCTAAGAACTCGGACGTTGGGCTCCTTTGATCATGTGGCGGGGTCGTCCTGTGCCCATGCTCTCCATGCCTTCGCGAGGCAGTTTTTGTAGGAGTATCCTAAACCCTATATATAAACCCTAAACCCTAAAGGCTCTGTCTCCGGCTCAGCCACTCGGGATGACGTGGGTTTTGCAGAGGCCATGGAGCAGGTTTGAGGTTGGATTCAGGGTCTTCTGCCTCTAGGGCCTATAGGGTCTACACAAGGTACGGCCTTTGATATCCGGTCGAGCTGACCTGGAACCTCTGCGTCAGGTTTCGTATGAATTTTTGCGACGAGTCAGCTATGGTACCAAGCCGCAGAGTTGTGGAGCGACTTCCAAGTAGACTCCACATTTACAGAGTTACGTGCCTTTCAACCTTGCACGGCGCGTTTCGAGCTCCTGCCTGCCTGTCCTGTCCTTTCGGGAACATACCAAGGAAGCCAAACTCAAACAGCTGTATAAGCCTCTTCGCTGACATGCGCTTGTTGAAGTTGCGGTGTGGGATTTCGGGATCGCAGGAGTACCGGAGCATCCCGGCCTTCAAATCAAAGGGTAGTTTCGGACACGACTGGAAGGCACGGGTCCTTGCAGACACAGTGCATGTCGCCGAACCCACCCTGAGACCCGAACACTGAGCAAAAGCCGTACATCCATGGATTCTGAGTTTGTCAAGCCTAATTAAGCCCTAAACCCCAAAACCTGAAGCTTTAATTAGCAACCCAAAGGTCCAAAGTGAGAAAGTGAGACCTCACTCTCTTCCAAAGGTCTACCAAATCCCTTACCTGAGGACTTGCCTGCGCAGCCCTCTGCCCTAGCTAGCAGCTTGAAGAGGGTAGTGAAGATCAGCCTAAATCCATAATACACTCATCTATCGGGATTCAGGCTATATAACTGCTCTGGAGGTCCGGGTTATTAGCAAAATATCTGCTGCCCCCTTACTGTCCCGATAGCACTCTTCCTTTAAATACCCCAAACCCTGCAGGTAAACTTGACATCATCCCGCAAACTGCGAAGCCGACTGCAACATGAGACCCTTGTTTACAAAGCTTAACGGATCGGCTTGCAGCTCCCGGACAGCTGACGACGAGCAACCGCTTTCTTCGTTGAGTAAGTCGTTTCTAAGCACGGTAATACTCACTTACGTAAAGCTATATGTCCCTAACCCCAAACTATGAACCCTAAACTTAGAAACCTTGAACTCTAGAATCAAAACTTACCACCATATACAACCCTACTCACAACCTACAGTATTGCGCTCGATCCTTCAGCGTGTAAAACCCTCCAAAAACACTAGAGTCCCCGATCCCTCGAGGACCCTTTAAGCCCCAAGTATCTTACTGCCTGGAAACCCGAAAAAACACAAGCGAAACTCTAACTCCTAAACCCCAAACACACATAAACTGCAAAAAAACGCCTGAAACCCTGAACTAAACGCAGATCCCAAAACTCCGCATAGGGGCCTTTGCCTTTGGGGCCACTCGAATCTTTCCCTTTTCCTTGCAGACACGCTTCTCTCTGGTTTGGGGTGCACGTAATGTAAGGGCCTTAATAATTACCATAGGGTTTTGGGGCCGGTTGTACTATAATTATAATACGGAACCACTCCAAACTAGCATCGGTAATTATTTAGGCCCCTATAGTAACGCTTTTCGCTGGTCTAGAGTCTGGGGTGTAGGCCTCGGGTCCTCGGGTCTCGACCACCCTTCCAAACCAAAAACAAATCATAATCATCATAATACAAAGTCAACTTGAACTTGGAAAGGCCGCTTCATCAAGCACTGGCGCGTTATGAGATCCTGTGAGACCCTAAACCCTAAACCCTAAAGTCTCAGTACAGTGCAAGGATCCTGCCCTGCGGATCTGGGGTTGTGCTTCAGGGCAGGTCGACAACCATTTTTCGGTTTAGGGCTCAGGGCTTGGGGTTTAGGGGCTTCCGCAGGCTTGGGACCCCTTCCCTGCATAGGGTTTAGCCTAAAACCTAAACCCTAAACCCTTGTAGGCCGTGGCATGAAGGATCCTACCATGTCCGGCCTCTCTGATTTGTCCGGTGCCCTAACCTAGAACTTAGGAGCGAACACAATGAGACCCTAAGTCCAAAAGGGTATACCTGGACCCCAAAAGTATGAAGAATAATAGCCTTTGATAGGTTTTGGGCCATTGTCTTGCCTACTTTTGGGGGTCTAGGTACCCTAAAAACAGCTGAACGTGAGACGATGGACAACACGAAACCCGAACCGGTCCTGTTGGACGCGGTGCCTGGGAAGTTTACCGGTAACATCTTTCAAAGGGTCATGCAGGAATGGCAGTTTGGGCTGGCAGCTCGGGATTTTCGGGTTCTGGAGCTAAGAATCTGGTGCGCAGAGTTTCCACAGTGTCCAGCCCTGATCAGAATCTAGCCCGGAACAACGATCTTAACCGAAATCAAGCTCTGATGGTCCTTCAGCAGGGGTGGCTCACCATGGTAACCGGTATACATTGCCAGTTGTTGAGGGCTAGCTGCTTGGTGCTGAATGCGCAGTTTCGACTTACCGCCTCCGCCCCAAGTAGTCGCTTGAAGGGTGTCTTGAGGGATTCAGATGCTCCACACCGTCACGGTTACTAGACTAGACTAGACTAGACTATAGACTCTACTCTACTATACTACACAATACTACACCATACCATACTATACTATACTAGACTAGCCTACACTGGACTATACTACATATACTATAATAAGATTTGTATTGTACAATATAAAGTGGTCGCTTAAAGGGTGTATTGCGGGGTTCAGATTACTATACAATACTATACCATATACTATACTATACTAGACTAGGCTAGGCTATACTGTACTATACTACATATACTACACAATTTACATTATATAACATTGCGGGCGGCCCGTGCTTTGTGGTTTTCGGCCCAGTAAGGCCGCAGCCCAGCCTACGCAGAGAAAGGGCCCCCTCCGGATTGCAAACCCGTCTCCGGGGGGCAGGTTCAATTTCACAATAAATAGTATATATATATATATAGTGTACAGTATATATTGTATATTACTATGTGTGTATATACATATATACACATACATACATACATACATACATATATATATATATATATATATCTATTGAATTTTGTATATACATACTGTAGTGCAATGTTGTATGATATTCCTGACAGGTGGGGAGAGGGATTTCGCAGGGAGGGCCAGGGGCCTTTGCCCTGCAAGGCTTCTGCGCGCAGGGTCTGCAGACTTACAGCCGCACACTACACCTGGGTGGTTGTCAAAATTAGGGTCCCCTTTAGGGTTTAGGGTTTTAGGGTTTAACCCTAAACCTTAAATATTAGGTGCCGTATTCTAATAAGGACCCAAAAAGGGACCCTAATATTGACAACCACCCACCTGAAGTCCTCATGGGATTGACCGTCCAGAGGCCGTGAAGCCCCTTGAAAACCTCCACAGCCTCAACTCCACCACATGCCAATCGTCTCGCACTGCCTCAAAATTTCAGACCCTGCCAAAGCCCTGGAGCACCGAGAACATCCTTATCTACGATGGCCTCCCTATGATGATGAGTATACCAGCAAAACCGTATTCAAATTGTCAAGGTACCAAAACCCTCCAAAAACGGCTAAAACCCTCATTATGGTGTCCTTAAAAACCCTTTACAGGGACTCAGACTTATAAAGCTTAAAAACCCTAAAACCCTCAATACAGTACGCTCTGGAGATTTCCGGGGTTCGGACTGGTGGCCCCTGACGCAGCATCGCTTGCAGCTCGTTCTCCGTGCAGTAGCAGCCCTGGGCGAACCCGAGACGTACTGTAGGGGTCCTAGTAATTAGAGCAAGGGATGTCTATAGTATAGTAAGATTATAAGCGGAACCCTAGACATACAATAGAGGTTTCAACAGTTAGGATAGAGTTTTGACATTGATGAAGAAGAACCCTGCACATACCTAATAATTAGAGAAGGGGTTTTCGGGTATAGTATAGTATACCTATTATAAAAATCAGCCCTAGGCGTTTTCGGGCATAGTATAATATAAATGCTATAAGGAACCATAGTCATACAAGCAGCACGACTGTAACAAGAAAACACCACCAGCCATTACAGCAATATATGCACATTACTATTCACCTTGGTCAGTATTTCCCACTTTCTTAAAGCCAAAGCAATGGACCTGTTCCGACTCGTCATCCACGAGCGTGAGGAAGGCCTCCTTGCTAAGGCCTCAAGAGCGGAGATAGGGCCACGGTGGGTGCCAAGGTGGGGTTTTAACTTAGGGAACCCGCTTTAGGGTTGGAGCCATAGTCTGTCACTAGAGTTGCGAGCTTGCTTTCGTGGAAAATATGGCAAGCCGCAATGCCTAAACCCGAAGCAGAGAACAGCCAGCTTTGTGTAACCCTACAAAGCTCAACCCTCTAAAACCCCTAGCGAGTAAAGCTTTCGGGCTTGCCGCGTTGGGGTGTTGTAGGGCTGGGCTCGAACAGGGTTCCCTTTGTCAAAAGGCGCCCTGCGGGCCACTATACTTGCGGTGTGTGCATGCAAGGCCTGGGAAATATTTAGGGGTTCGGATTCAGTTTAACTGACGAGGTTACTTGCTGTCACGTAGTAGTGCACCGTATTCCATGGCAGCATGCACGACAAGTGTCAAGTACATTGGTTCTTCGCTCCTTTCACAAGTACTGTCTTCCTCTCACCGTGCAGTATTCATAAACCATGGACAGAAGCCCCCAATCCTGCATCATGTCCTCCAAAACCCGAAGCCAAGAAGCCCTCAGCATGCGACCCTTGTAGAGGCGTAGGAAAGCTTGTGTGCCTTCACCGGGGTCGCACGCATAGTCATCGCACAGTTCTGCGAAGACCTCCGGGGAGATCGTTTAAGGTTAGTAGCCCGAAGGGCAGGACGGGGTAGGGTTCAGGTACTTGGCTCCCAAAGCAACTGCATGACAATTCCTCAGGGGAGAGCCTATGAATACCCACGTTCCAATGATGGAGTACCTTCTGCTCGGGGGCGGGCATTCCAATGTGCTAAGCCATAATTACTCAACTCCAAACGCCAAAACACTGTGGAAGGTAAGCCGGGAACTGCCCACGAGAGCCTCGCCCCAGTCTTCCTCGTCGCAGTCGAAATTTGGGCTGCTCCGAGCAAATCCCCAAAGTTCCTCGCGGCCTCTCCGCTTCGGTTTTAGGGGTGTAGAGTTGGTTCTATACTATACCATACTATACTATACTATATCATTCTATACTATACTATATCATACTATACTATACTATACTCTACTATATTTTTGAAAGCACGACTTTGAGCCCAGTAGATTAAGGGTTCCGGCTTTGAAGCTTCAGGGCCTGGGGATATTTTCTGTAAGCTCTTGGAAGGCCTAGGAGCCTTTTTTGCGGATTATAGAGCTTCTTTGGGGATTTAGGGTATATTAGAGCTTCTTTGGGGTTTAGGGTATATTAGAGTTTTTTGGGGGTTTAGGGTTTGCTTCGGGGCTTTGTTAGATACTGTCTCTTTGGGGTTCGAGGCTTCCGGCTTTGGGGAAGGGAAGTCGTAGGGGGTTCGCGGTATTGCGCCGTCCCGGCTCTCTGTTGGTTGGGGAGAAGTTCCTTATATTCGGATTCGACCGCTCTGTTGACTTAGCCTATGTTCCGAACTTCCATGTAGCTGTCTGCGATGTTGACGAAGCTACTTCCGGCCTGAGTGACCTTATGTTGCAAGCTCTAGGACCCGAGAATCTTGACAACAACATGTCCGAAACAACTGCTACATCTTCTCGATCAGGCCGAGTTCAGGCAATTACGCTCTCTACTCTGCGAAGCCTTCTTTCCCACAACCTTTACCCCGGTCCGGTGTTGCCTGACCTGCTTAGACCGAGCTTCCCAGTACGGCCGAAAACATGAACATATAGTGAACCCTAGAAAGTTGGAACATAGATCTAGGACGATTCATGCTGGGATTCCCTATACTTTACTTTAAGGGCATGAGACTAATGATGTTCCAACTTTCTGGCTTCTACTGTAGCACCTTCGGGTTTAGATCCTCAACAGGCTCGGCCCTTAAACTCCCAGCTCTGAAACCCAAACTCTAAGCCCGAAGCTCAAGAGGCTTCGGGCTTACTTCCGGGTACACTACTACTGCTACTACCACTACTACTACTGCTGCTGCTGCTGCTGCTACTACTACTACTACTACTACTACCAGGAGCAAGCTATCCGTAGCTGCATAAGTAAAGTCACCCCTATTCAAGCTCTCAGAACCCTGCTCATATCTTAGAGACTACTAGTAATAGTACTTGCTTATGTCCCATGGTCCAACAAGAAACGCCTTTTTCAGAGTGGGCTTGCAGCTTCAGGTTTGCAGTTATCGGAGTCGGAACGGAAGCTTCAGAACATGTGAAGCGCCCTTTTCGAGGTCCTTTTACTGAGGGTCCTACTATTTAGGAACTATATTTGGGGTGGGGCTGCCTATCTCTTGAAGCTCTTCTATCGGAAAGCTTTCGAGCTACACTCCGTAACCCCAAGTGTGGGGTTTTGCGTTCAAGGCTTTGTGTTTTAGGGTTTTAGCTTTTGGCCCGGGAATCTGCAGCACCCATGAAGTCCAAACATCTCGAGATCCAAAAGCAACAGCCGAGAGGTTGAAAGCTGTTCGGCCCGAAGGCTCGGCCTAGGCAACCATCACGGTCCAAGTCGAACATGCTGAACCTCGATGCGGCGTTAGAGGGCTAATAGTGCTCGGGTTCGCCGCCGGGATTAAATGCCTTAGGGCTTTCTGGCAGAAATTTTAGGGCCAAGGTTTAGGATTTGGGTTTAGGGCTTCGGGGCAACGGTTTCCATCTTTGCATACTTGGGGCTGTTCCCCTCCAAACCCTTGGGTCTACGTAGGGATCCCGAAGCGTAACTCACCACCATCAACACCTTAATATTACACACTGCAATCTCCGAACCCACCCACACCCTACCTGCGGCTGGAGCCTAGCTACACGCTAGTTGGGACAAGAAGGGTTCTACTGAAGCTTACTTGCTGTGTCGCGAAAGCCCTGAACCCAAAGCCCGATAAAACCCATCTGAGACCCTGCAAAACCCCTCAAAGACTCTATCGAATCTGCAAGCCACCTTGTAGGATCCTCCACGACCCTCTAAACACAAACCCTACATGACCTTATAGTACCCCATAGAACCCTACAAAAAAAAAAACACCGTAAAGCCCAATATCACACCTCAAAAGCACTTCTCCGAGTTTCACGCACGCTTTCCTTCAGCTGCCGGCGATCGGGAGCCTGGGATCTTGCAAAAAAGGTTTCCAAAGGAGGCGGGGCTCCTGCCTTCGACAGGGTTCGACGAGGCTGGTTTATGGGATTTAGGACTTACCAAGGTTGCTATCACTTTTGGGGGTTCGTCTAAGGGATTTAGGGTTGAGGAAGGCTTGCCAGAACTATTGGGGGTAGTTCATGGGGTTTAGGGTTCAGTAGGATCTATGGGTTGGTCTTTATGGTTTAGGGTTCAAGGGTTCCCACAGGATCGATCCTACGGACCTGGTACAAATTTGGAAATTTAGGAAAGGGAGTTACAATGAAGGTCTGTGCCAGCACCCACCCCCCATTTGCCCAAAAGCCCCTTCACCCAATGGAGGGGTGTGCATGGTAGGATGGGGAACCTTTCGGTGTTCAGGTATGGCATAAGATAACTGTGTTGAGCTTATGGCATTTAGGGTTGACAACTTATTTTCGTAATGATGGGGTTACAGGGGTATATTTCTACCAAGTGTTGGGACGCCTGATTTATGGAAGGGCTGTGAAAGACATGGGTGTCGACAATCTCTGTCTGCGTGTACAAGCGTTTCCATGGCGGAGACTAGCAGGGAGTGCGACTACATTTCGTTGAGGCTCCTATCTTTCAGTACCAAGAGTAACTTCCTCGAAGGGCCTAAAGCAGGAACCCTAAAACCCCAAACCGTAGAACCACCCGAAGCCCGAAATCATGTTTATATAGGGGCTTTAATAATCAGAATAGGGTTTTGGGGGCGTAGTCTACCATGGTTTGAACAAGAAGCCCCACAAGGTACTGGTAATTATTCAGGCCTGGCAACCCTAAACACTAAACCCTGCAGTATCCAAAAACATAAACCGCGACTCCCCAAGTCGGAACTTCTCCAATCGCGCCTCAAGCCCGGGGGGTGGTCGCGCCGGAACCTCTATGCTGCTGGCCAATGGTTGAGAATGTAGGAATTAGGCTTATCGTTTAGAGTTTGGGATGTTCAGATTAGGGTTCATGTTTCTGTGTTTTAGCGGGCTACGACATTTTCAGCACTTACAAGGAAAATCACTCAGGACCTTACATGGGTGTTCTCTGAATGAGGGTCCCTTTTAACGGTCCTGTTTATAAGGTGGCGTACTATTTTTGGGCCCTGAAAAGGGACACTACTTTAGAAACTACCTACATGTAAGCTGAGTGGCGACCGGCGATATGCACTTGTGGGTTGTAGCAGGACTGTGGCGGGAGCACGTTGAGGCGGAAATGCGAGCAGGATTCATGGTTTAGGGTTTAATACGAGTGGTGCAGCAGAATACGCACGACACCGTGGTGGGAGCACGATTTCAGGCTGAAAATGTACACGGCACCGCGCAGAGAGCACCATCGCCTTCCCCCATGTAACGGCGGCATCGAAGCAGAGACCACACCAAGAGGGGAGCCTCATAGTAGACAGACACAAAGGACAGGATAGGACAGGATGGGATAGGATCCGATAGGACAGGCCGTAATAGAACAGAGCGGAACAGATGGACAGGTAGATAATAGATAGGTAGACAGGCAGACCGACGAATAGATAGGAGGATAGACAGAATGATGGATAGATTCAGGTGTAGTCCCAGACTGGCAAACATATGACGCTGTTCACGTCCGATCCTCCAGCTGGGTTCCAAAGACGACATCTGGATTTGGTGTTGTTGAGCCTAGGGCATGTCGCGAAAGATTGTGCTAAGGTATGCGGCTCAAGCAATATTTGCAATGAGCAGTTTCACTCAAGTAAACATCCCTTCTAGAAAGAAACAACAAATATGCTAGCACAAGGTATATGCTCAGATGCTGGACAACAAATCCGGCAACAAAGCCCTGCATAGGGTTTAGGGTTGGCCCTGATCCACTAAACCCTGTGGAACCCTAATTGGGCCAGTCAGCGAGCATGAAACTCCAGGAAACTGCGCCAGCATGCCCGAGCAGTGCCGCTCGCGGCATTGACTATCTGAGTACACACACAGAAAAAAGTTGAAGTCCAGCTCAAGCCCTTCGAAGCAAGAAGGAGTCTGAATACAAGGGCGCCAAGAGCAAGGGAGGTCGACTTTTCAGACTTTCAGCAGCCCGCAAGTCCGAACAGATGCTGCCTGGACCGGTGCGGGCTGAGGTTGCGGTGGGCCGACCTTGCAGTAGCGCAGTGGTCGGAGGGCGACAAGCTGCTTGAGACTTTAGACTTACCATGGCTGAAAAATAACAGGCTTTCCAAAACTCGGCGATCTGGACTAGTGGTCCTATACTCGCCACCAACATGACCCCGGTTCGTGCGGATCCCATGCACATGACTCGTGATGCTCTTTCCTCTAGCGCCACTGTTGATGGTCGGGCAGGACAAAAGAGCCGATTCGAGAAGTCTCCATAATTACACCACAAGCTAATGATATATTCCGCTACAAGGTTACAAGCCTGAATTTAGCACTTGGCATGATATACTTGAGCAATTTGCATTCACTTTGACCCATCCACGGACTGACTCAGTTCATGCACCGGTGCATGCGTTGGCTCTGTGTCGGGACTGCAGTGGACCAAAGGATCCGAAGCTCGACAGGACTTTGAGACGCGAGCTGTCAGCACAACGACCCCAGATCGATCAGAGAGGCTCTGGAAGTCTGCAGGAAGGAAGGTTCTGGTTTCAGGATGTCAGGATTTGATCGCGTCGGGTTGGAAGATGCCCGGCGAACATGCAACTATCCTCAAGCTGGCCGTGGCCGCATTGCAATATAGAGCTCTTGAGCTAAAAATTTCTCATGCCTGCAGCATGTCGCGCAGCTCGTCGTCGCTGCAGTATGCGCCTTCAGGAAGCACTTCTGGAGAAGCGGGGATCTAGGTTCCTGAATAAGCCCCTTATAATAAGGGTAACTATTCGGCGTGATAAGGGAACACGAAAATAGAAGGGGCGAAAGGGTACTACTCAGGAACCTAGTGATTGTGGCTCATACGGTGACCGGTTAAGTCTTGGGTGGGGTTTTCGAGAAGTATAAACACACGTTCAGCGTTCAATGCAGACTAACGAGCACCCACCTCGCAGCGAAGTCCAAAACCCTAAGACATATACGCCTACACACTTTACATAAGACCTCGAAGAACTGAAGCCTTGCAGGTTAGGTTTTGAGGATTTAGGGCAGGGCTCAAAGTTTAGGCTCACGGCCAGGCTTCGGTTTCAGGGTTTAGGGCTGGAGCTCCGAGAGGGCCCAAGTTAGGTTCGTACCGGACAGGGCATCAGGAGGTGTAAGGTATAAAAAGACCCGATTTTCAGAACAACGGGAGCGGAACTCAATATCAGCTTGCCGCTTCTTCTGAAACCTAATGCAAGAGCCTTGCTATTCCCATATTGACCCCTAAATGGCTACATGACTTTGCCGTGCCACCCAGCCTGGATCAAACTTTCCCTACCAGGCACGCAAATCCCAATTTGGGCACGCCCGGCGCTTCACACTTGCACGAAAACAAGCGGCCGAACCAGCAAATTGCCAAAGCATGCTATGGCTTACCCCCTTAGCCGTAAACCTTTCCAAACCCAACCAAGCTCCCTACACAGGGAGCAATAAATCAACGCGCAACCCCAGCACATAGTCGAATCCTTGTTAAACAACCCCGACAAATCCCAATCACAGAAACTCGCAATCCTAAACCATACTTCTCCTGCTTTGTAGCTCTTAAGCAAGCTGCAGTTTGAACATCATGAAGCCAGAAACACCTAAACCTTACGACCAAGCCTTGAAATCCCTGAAGACTGAAATCTCAAAGGCATAAAGACCCGAAAACGAACCAGATTCCGACAAAAAACACATGTAAAGAGACCATCCCTCATGTGTTTGACCTCCGACACAAGCTTACGTGAAATGCCCATAAACAAATCACCCATATACCAAACCCTGAACATACCTATATATATATACATATATATATTTATGTATATATATATATGTATATGTATATGTATATGTATATATATATATGTATACACTTGTACATATGTATACACACAGACATACTACGAAGGGTGGAACATCAGAAAAGCTTGAAAAATATCACAAATTTGGCATCAAAAACTCACAAAGCAATTCTATGGTACTGTTCTGCCGCCAGCTATAGGGCAACTACAAGTTCCAAGGTCCTGCATAGGGCCTAGCTATTGGGGAATGACAAGTTACAATCGCCTGTTGTGGGTGTAGCTATTGGGGAACTACAATGTGCAATGTCTTGTCTGCAAGGTTGAGAAGTACGAGTAGTAAAGGAACAATAGTAATAGTAGTATTGATATTAATGGTAGTAAGAATAGCGATGGTAGTAACAAAGGAACTAATAATGACAGTAATTTGCAAGAGCTGGTCGTAGTACGAGTACTCGTAATCAAAGTAGCACCGATACCCGTAGTAGTAGTAGTAGTAGTAGTAGCAGCAGCAAGTAGTAGTAGTAGTAGTAGTATTTGTAGTCGTAGTGGTAGTAGTAGTAGTAGTAGTAGTAGTAGTAATGGTGGTGGTGGTGGTGGTAATAATAATGATAACAGTAGTAGTAGTAGTAGTAGTAGTAGAAGTAGTAGTAGTAGTGGTAGTAGTAGTAGCAGCATAGTAGTAGTAGTAGTAGTAGTAGTAGTAGTAGCATAGTAGTAGTAGTAGTAGTAGTAGTAATAGTAGTAGTAGTAGTAGTAGCAATAATAACAATAGTAGTTACTTATTACTTACTACATACTACTTACTACTTGCTACTTACTGCTTACTACTTACTGCTTACTACTACGTACTACTTACTACTTACTACTTACTACTTACTACTTACTACTTACTGCTGCTACTACTACTACTACTACTACTACTACCACTACTACTACTACTACTACTACTACCACTACTACTACTACTAGTAATACTAGCAGCAGCAGCAGTAGCAGTAGCAGTAGCAGTAGCAGTAGTACTAGGACCAAGTTATCTTTTTGAGCTTGTGTCGAAGCCAAGCCTCCTGTGCTGAGTGCCGGACGCAGAGCCGTTGCAGGCCATGCCACCAGTCTGCTAGGTCCATGTGCGCCTGTGCCGTGCATCCTGCCCAAGGCAACGCCAAAGCGTTCTCTTGCCTCCAGCATGTCGCACTCGAACAAGTAGTGCTGGTTCAATGCTTTGACAGCCTTGTGCTCTGGGGGTTATTGCGGCAGCAGCGTACGCCTCAACACCTGGATGATGGAATGCGAAAATAGGAGGGCAGTGGGGACTGACCTCCGAAAAAGACCACTCGTTCAATGACACGCAAAAGTCTTTGCCCGCGGCTTGAACGGTGCTGTCTGAGACTGGCCACAATGCCTGCGCGTCAGGCTATGATTTTAACATCTTTCAAGAATCCAAGAACTTCTTGGAGTTTGGACGCTGGCGTCAGCTATCATAGCCGCTCCTGCTTCCGCCAGTTTGCCTCCACCAATTTAAACTTGCTCACCCGCTCCGCTCCACCCAGCTTGATGACGCGGTGATTCGCACCCCATGCCTGGAGCCACGCATCAGACGGTCGCTCCGTCTGATGTTGCTCGACAATTTTCACCAGATCTTGGGCGGTGAAACTGCTTGTGTGCATTCTCTGCGGTGGATGTCAGAGGCGTCCATGCCTTCATAGAGCTAAAGTCACCATGCATGGTTAAAGGCGTGAATTCTCTAAGCAACTTCTTCCTGTTGCAGTCGTAAGTTGCGTAGCCTTTCCAGTCGTCTTTTTTTGACATGTGGCACAAGAGTTGCACCGGAGCAAGACCTTCAAGCCGTCCTCAATGGATCGTAGTACTGATGTCTGATGTTCAAACACTGGCCCAGGCCAGGCAAACAGACAAACAAACAACGAACAACCAACCAAACAACCAACCAACCAAACAACCAACCAACCAACCAACCAAACAAACACACAACCAAGCAACTGAACAACTAGACACATCCATTAATTAAATGAATACGCGAGTAAACAAACAAACGCACATGCAGACATACATACATCCATGCATGCATACCTACATACATACAAACATACATGCATGCCTGCGGCATACATACATGCATGCACACATACATGCATGCACGCAGACAGCCGGCCAGGTATGCTGGCAGACAGGCATGCATACATGTATATATATACACATATACACCTAGGAAAAATAGTATATATATATATAGAATCAGTGATTGAGACAAAGACAGAGGCAGAGATAGAGAGAGAGAGAGAGCGCGAGAGAAAGGCCCTTGAAATTAATTCAGGCCTTGGTCGCCCTTGTCGTCGACCAGCCGGCTGAAGGCGGCTAGATTCAACTGGGCTTTCATTTGGTACTCATGTGTGTCTCATTGCTGTTGGTTTCATTCAAGGTTTAGGGTTCAGGCTACTCGTATCCGCTGTTTCGGGTTTAGCACTCGGTCTAGCGTGCTAGGCTCGAGAGTCTAGGCGTTTAGGGTTTCGGGCTACAGCTTGGAGGCGTCTCCGGTCTATGGGGCAAGGGGAGGAGGGCGGAAGGGTGGGGGGGGCGAAGCATTGAGTTTTGGTGTCGAGGGTTGTGCGCCCATTTTCATGGTGCTTCATTTCGACCTGAAGAAGGAGCCTAACTGATTACAAGCGCCAGATCCGAGAGTTCAGGGTTTCTGAAAAGGTCTTCGAGCCGTAGACGCCTTTTTGGAAGCGCTGATGGGGCTTCAAGTCTTTAAGTTTCTTTGGAGGGTTCGTGAGAGATCTGGACGGGTACTCGAAGGATCATGGAAGTCAGCGAGCAAGGTTTGAGTTCCGGGAGCCTGGATCAGGAAGCCAGGAAACTCAGAAAAAAGGGCCGCAGCTAAAGGCCCGGTACGTACAGCCGTGAAGCCAAAGCGCTCCAAGTTGAAATCCGAAGCCCTAAACCTTAAACTGCGAAACTCAATCAGGTAACACAAACAAGCACACACACACACACACCTGAACCTGAAGCCTATGAGTGCGGAGTCCGGCTCGGAAGAAGCGACAGTTTGTATAACTCTGTACATACACACACAGAGAGACATGTGTATATATATATATACATATGTCTGCGTGTACGTACATGTGTAACTATGTATGCATGTGTGTGTGTGTGCGCGTGAATACACATACATACGTACATACGTATATACGTACATACAAGCAAAACTTATACATACATACATACATACATACATACATGCACACATACATACATACATACATACATACAAACACATGCATACATGCATACTTGCATACATGCATGCATGCATGCATGCATACATGCATGCATGCATGCATGCATACATACATACGTACATACATACATACATACATGCCTACATACATACATGCATTACATCTATCCATGCATGCATACAGACATACATGCATACACACAGTACATGTTAAGCATGCGTGTGTACATATATGTATATACACCTGTAATATACCTACAGATCCATATGCTATGCAGGCGGAATAATACTGGCAACCATGCGGATGGCGTTCCTACTTCAGAATCACACGGTGGGAAAAGCGTCTCCCATTCGGGCTGTAGGGCTGGTCCTGTTTTCGTTGATCAAGGACATAGTATAAAGTAACCGTTGGATTGTCAGAGATGGAAACCTGCCAAGAACCTCGACTGCCTCGATCTGTGTTGACCCTGAACCCCAACAAGGCGAGCCCTACTGAAACCTATTCAAACTCCTGAACATGCCAAAGACCAAAACACGCAGACTTTGTATCCTTCCTCGGCGGCTGGCCCCTTGACTGGGTTGGGCACCGGACTCCTACTACGAGACGGGCTTGAGGATTCTTCTTGGCATGGTAGGGCTTGTAAGACTCGTTCAGAGGTTTTGTAATCGGCACCACGCCTTCATGGATTGGGTGTGCAGTTCGGTTGGCTTCGATTTCTTTTTGCGGGTTTGGGTTTGGGAGACATGAGACACCCAAAACCCCAAAACCCCTAAACCCCGATACCCCTAAACCCCTAAACCCAACCCTGAGCCTATAGGGTTTTCGGGCATAGGATACAAAATATAATAAGGAACCTCCAAGGTAATTACAGTATTAAGGCCCCCATATCACCCACCACACACCGCTCCCAGGCCCTTTTAGAGTCTGGCTTCCCGGAAACCTGCGAACTCGAAAGGTCAAGCGTGTATGATGGTACTAAAGTAGAAGCCAAAGAATTCGAAAGGGTCTTTTAGAATCAAAGCAGGATGAGGGGCTTCGGAGAACCACCATAGCCCTAGAGCCACACATCCCCTACGGCTCCGGTTCCGGAAGCCCTAGGATGATGAGATGATGAGTATCGTCTGTGGAAGTGGGGCCACAATGATGCTATCATAAACAACCTTCCTGCCGCGCATACACTGCCCTAAACGCTAAACCCTAAACCCTAATTTGCCCTAAACGCTAAACCAGATACAGGGTTTGAGAGGTCTTTTTGCCAATCTCTCCTACGCAGCCTCAATCCCCTAAACCCTAAACCCTAAACCCTAAACCGATATATATAACGACAACCTTGAAAATCCAACACAACGCTGCGAAAAAAAACAGTAGAAAAGCTTATTTCAACTAGCATGGACTCTGTACCTATAGATTCCCTTTTTGAGTAAAAACAGAAACTTCAATGGCATCCCACATATAATTTTTCATGTCCACATACACCCCAAAGTGCCATACATCGGGTCGCCTTGATTCGAACAGGGTATTCGGATATAGTATGGCGGGGTTCTAGGGAAAATGCAGAGGCTGCATAGGCGCGGACCGCTACTATTACTGGTTCTTCCGATTCCCTAGACCCCAAACCCTAAACCGCGAACCCTATGAACCCTAAGCCGGAAATTCAGATGTCTATGTTGAACCCGAGCCCTGACCCGAAACCAAACCCTCAAACCCCCAAACTCAAGCCACAAACCTAAAACCCTATAGAACCCATATGGGTTTTTGTCATATGGGTTGTTGTCAAATTAGGGCCCCTTTTTGTGTACCCTAAATACTGGGTCACTAGGTGCCGTATTATATTAAGGGCCCAAAACGGGACCCTAACTTTGACAACCACCCACATCGGGCCTCGGAAAGTTATGGATCAACTCCCCGACTCTTCGGATTTCGACATCTTTCGTTTCCTGAAATCCCTGAACCCCAATAGTTAATGCAGGGGCCTTAATAATAATTAGAATAGGGTTTTGAGGCCCATTATGCTATAATTACTTATAATAAGGAACCCCCCAAGATAGTATTGGTAATTATTGAGGCCCCTATAGTACACACCCGCAGAGCCTATATAGAACCCAAAACAAACCATCGCACAAACCCATCCAACACGTTGGGAGCCGAGGGTCTCCCGATTGTACATCCTCAGAAAACTCTAAAACACCTAGGGTTTAGGGGTTGAGGGTTTAGGGGTTTAGGGTTTAGGTTTTAGGGTTTAGAGGTTAACCTTTAGTTAGGGTTTAGGGGTTGGGGGTTTAGGGTAAACCGTACGAAGGATAGCAAATGCGCTACATCCCCGAGCAACAACCTTGTACCAAGCCTCCTGGGAGCTTCAGAAACCGGGCCCCTAATGAGCCCTACTCATAGGCCCCAAAGTAGTTCCTTTTGGGGATTCCCTTATAGACTTCTAAATATGACCCCCCAAAAAGGAACTACTTTTGTCCTATGTGTAAACCCTAAACACCCCTAAACCCTGACCCTAAAGCCCAGAAGAAATTCGTTCCCTACTATAAGTATAGTATAATGGCCCCCCAAAACCCTAGTCTAATTGTTAAGGCCCCTATATTGAACACCCCTAAACCCTGAACCCTAAACCTCTGAACAAGTTCGATCTCAATTATAGGAAAATCAACCCTTTAAATTTATGAGACAGCCCGGAGTTCAAGAACCGCCCTTGTAAAACCCTTAATACAGGGGCCTTTATAATGACACTAGGGTTCCTTTCATGGGCTCCTTTTAAAGGGGTCTATAAGGATTACTATAAGGGCTGCTACTATGAGGGTTTGATTACGGAGCTCCCAGAAATCCAAAGCCCACAAAATACTCTGACACAGCCCTCACGCAAGCCTTTAAACTCGTATAACACTCGTACAGCCAGCCTTACCAATCTCTTCTCATGAACCACTTGCAAACACCTTCAAAACTCCTATACAAAGCCCTTAACACGAACTTACAAAACCCGTCCAAAAATGAAAGTCTTCACAACGACCGTTACAAAACCACTTAAATTTTAAATCTCTTGTCAAACCCCTATACACCCTAAGCCCGAAACCCTAAACCCTAACCCTTACGCTCTTTTCTCTCCGCGGAGGCTCTCAGCTGCAAGTCGAGCCGACGTTAACGTGCTACTGGCGGGCCCCTGCTGTCGGCCTTGTGGTCTTTACGAGTTTTGGTGTTGAGATTTAATCGAGGTTTCGGGTTTGGGGTCTCTATGAGGCCACTACAAGGATTATTATTCGCTTACCCTACGGGTTGCTTCAAGGTTACAAGAAGGGTACTATTACTATAGACTGAAGGTGGGTGTGGGCTCGGGGTTCAGGCTTTCGGAGGCGAGGCTTCTCAGTTCATTCGGGATTTCGGGGGGCCCTCGGGCATAGGCTTCGGATTCGGAGCCAAAAATCACCCACAAAACGTAGTAGGGTAGAAGTACTACAGGGATCCTAGCAAGTTGAATCGCTTTTATCTTTGTGTGGTATGCTGTACTAACGTAAAACATAACAGGAAGCCCTAAGGACAAACAACATTAACACCGAATGCTCGTGCCCTGTATCAGGGTCAGAAGTCCGGTAACCCAGTACTTGTAGCCCCGTGACTAGGCTTCATGATCCTGCAAGTTCCAGACACACAGCTGTGGCTGACAGCGGCAGGACACCGCAGGGCCAACGAGCCTCACGTTTTGAGAAGCTTGAAGCAAATGAGCACGAACACCATCAGTCCCACGACCACGAAGATGCCATACCTATGGTGCTTTGGGTGTTTTTGCAAAAGTACCGGTAGAGCTCTCTATTGAGGGCTTTATAGGGTTTGGTAGGGCTGGGCCTGCAGGATTCTAAAGGGACTTCGCAAAGTTTTGAAGAGGCTTCGCAAGGTTTCATACGGATTCTATGTGTATATATATATATAAGTATATGTATATATACATGTATATGTACATATATATATATATTGCGCTTTTGTTGATCAAGGTTTCGAAGAAGTCTTCGAGTTAAAGGACTTGGTACTTTTCGGGTGTGGGGTGTACCTGCTGCCCCTAAGCCTGCCAAATAGGAGGCTCTGACCCCATCTAGGGCTAATATAGGGGCCTTCATAATTAGAATAGGGTTTTGGGGCCCATTATACTATAACTCTAATAAGGAACCCCCAAAATAGTGTAGATAATTATTTAGGCCCCTAGATTATAGAACCATAGAACCCTACTATAGATCCCTTTTAGGCCCCTTTAAAAGGAACCCTTAAATGGGAACTCGTAGCCCTTGAAACAACAGGTTTCTTTATCCAGTGCTACGGTTTGGGGACTCGCAGGTTTTTTGTTGCGGCTTAGTTGAGGGCCTGGGGGTTTCTTTAAAGGGATCTAGAAGGGTACTGCACCTTTAAGGGCTTCCTTTAAGGGATTCTGATTAGGGTTTAGGGTTGATGATATAAATTCTGCAATACCCATTCATAAGGAGTATAGCATACTTCCCCACAGTTTTGGGTCCATAATAAGGAATATACCATAATTCCCAGAGTTTTGGGTCCTTAAGGTAATGCAAGAATTTTATCATCAACAGTCTCACTGGGCTTTACGGCTTCAGCCTTGTAAGGTGCAGGAGTTAACGCTGCTGCATTGTTTTTCGGCCCTGACATTCAAGGACGTTGAGCTTTCAGGATTTTCGGCCTCAATGGGCTAGGAGGCTTGACACTTACGCTTTTTGGGTGCAAGTTTTCCGTTCCCTGGCACACAAATCCTGCCGGCCGTACCACCCACACCCTTAAATGCGGTTCCATTTTTGGCTAGCCTTATGGTTGGGAATCAGCATAGGAAAAGGCAATCGCCAATGGCCAAAATGAACCCGAAAGTCCGAAAATGAGAACCGTGCAGCTCTGGCCAAATGAACGGCGTCGGAACAGAACCCAGGACAAACTTAAACCCCGCACACTAGCCCTTGACCCTAAAATCTAACCGAAACCCTGAGCCCTAAACTCGACTTCTCAACCCTGAACAGAACCCTTATAACCCTAACAGCTAAACAGTCTTAGATGGCCGGAACTGTGCGATCTGAACTGCATTGTCCGAAACCGCTTGGCAGATATAGTGCAGTACAGTATAGTACACTATAGCGTAATGCAACTAACCTGAAAGATGTTGCTCCAGAGTCCGGACCTTTAATGTAGGGGAGCTTATAACTTGAATAGGGTTTTTGGGTATACTCTAGTAAAGTTACAAGGAACCCTGAGGAAGGATATTGGTAACTACATTTGGGCTTCTATACAAAGCTCCTGAACCCACCGGCCCGAACTCTTATTCCTGAAACTGGAGCTCTCCATCCTGAACCTTCAACTCTGCGTCATAATCCCGGATGTAAACACAAGCAAAAAAAGTGCATACAACCCTGAACCCGAAATCCCACTACCCTGAAACCCTACATCCTAACGGGGTGAACCCTATCCGGCCCAGGGTCTTCTGCAACATCGTCCTGAGGAATCGTTTCGAGACAGTGACGGCTTGGTATGGTTTTCGGGGACTTCCCATCCCTATCTATCTGTCTATCTGTCTGTCTACCGATCTACTCTTCACCTACCTACCTACCGACTGACCGACCTGCCTAGCTAGCCACCTACCTACCTCTCTATCTACCTGCCTAACTATCCGTCTATCTATCTGTCTCCTGGCGAAACATGCATACATACATATTCATATACATATGTATGTAGTTATAACCAGACATAAAGACTGAGAAGGAGGGAGAGAGGGGGAGAGCGGGGGAGAGAGAGCGAGAGAGAGAGAGAGAGAGAAACAGCGCGAGAGCGAGAGCGAGTGCGAGAGCATTAGGGAGGGAAGGAGGGAGGGCGGGGGGGAGAGCCCGAGGGCGAGAGAGTGACAGCGACGGAGAGGAGCACTCAGCGGTTGAGGGTTTGGGTTCTCCCGGCACAGATTAATCATCCATCCTTTCAAAGCGTCTGCATTGGGTTCAGGGTGCACAAGGTCAGTGAGCCGCGGTAAACCTTCAACCGTTCTTGGGTTTGCATTGTATTTGGGGCAGGACGTATAAATGAGGGCAAGCGCAGGACACTGTGATACTGTACCATACAGATGGCCAGATGCTGACGACGACAACCAAGGTTTGCTGCAGAGTCAAGACTAAATACGACCTAACCCTAAGCCTCAAAACTTTAAGCTCTAAGCCAGAAGCCAAAGAGTTCAGCATCCGAAACGCACAAAACCTAAGACGGAAAAACCCAAAAAACGTCAGCGCCGAATCAACCGAAGACCGGCTTCCATTGGTTTCCGCGATAATCGGGCTGGTGTTCTATGACTTTTGTGAATAATGGTTCTTATTCGGGCTACCTGTTTTCCCCATCCAGTTCTAGTAAGCAAGCAGCTGAAAGCTCAGCTGCTGCGTCATGCTGCGGAACTTCTTCGACTCCTCCTTGATGCTGTTGGCCTGTATCGTTGCAGCCACAGGCTTTTGGGACATCACTTGAGCACGTATTTTGTGTTGGTTTGATACCAGTTCTTGCAGTGGTGACCTGATGAACAAGCCCCCTTACCCTCATCAAGGATTGCAGTCGGGTTCCCAGGTATAGTTTACAATCATATATAGTACAACTACATTAGGCCCTGAACATTACGACTGCTAATAATGAGGTCCCCTATCAAGCCCGAAACTCTGAACTCAGAACTCTAAACCCTAAACCCTAACTAACCCCTAAACCCTAACCCCGAAACCCCGAACCCTAAACCCCCAATCCGTAAACCCGAAACCCCGAACCAGGCCTTCCGCCCGACGGACTCCAGGTTCTCGCCACGCTTCAGAATCTCATCGATGTTCTGCCTGACATTTCTATGACTGTAGGCCTAGGATTTATTGAGTGTTTCCGGGTTTTAGAGACATCTTTGGGTTGTCAAGGTTTTGAGGGCTCTGAAAACTTAAGGCTGGTTTTGGGGCTTGGGTCCTTTTACAGTGGAGCTGCAAAACCCAAAGGTTTCATATGGCTTGTGGGTTCAGAACGCCAGGCGCCGTTCAAGGATAAGGATTGCGCGGAGTTTACACAGCGTTTTCAGAAGGATTATTAAGTGATTTTCGGGTTCGGGCAAGTCTTTCCCCGGACATAATCGGGTGCATAATACGTGTTTCTGACCGCACCCTTCCAACCCCCCTAAACCCTAAACCTTAATTTTCTCTGTGCAAAAGACCAGGGCAAGGTCGGCTGGGCATGGCTTTGGGGTCAGCGGGCCGCACGACGAAAATGGTTGTCGTAACCGTGCTTCTGAGTAAAGAAGAAACGATGTTGGTGGTGTCGGTGATGATGAAGTTGGAACTGGAAAGAAGGACATTATGACGCATGGTGGAATGTTATGATGCCAATGGTGATGATGGCGATGACGTGCAATGACGCAAAGGAGGAGAAATACATTCATGCTGAATAATACAGTCATGATGGTGATGATGTCGACGACCATGACGATCTCCAGCAGGCTGGCTCTTCTACAAGTCAAACGAATTCACGCAGGTTGCCCCGGAAGGTGCTTGTAGCAGTGTAGCGAGTGCACCAAGCAGGCAAAGAAAACCAAACCCCATGGGCTTCGAATCAAAGCCCCAAGCCGCATAACCTCATGTCTGATGATCCGAATAACCTTAAGACCCTATGGCCCTATGGGTGCTGAGAATTACAAGCAAAGAGCCGTATATGCTGGTAAGGGCAAATGGAGGCAACTCTACCTCAACCCCGGGAAGTGTTCGGGAGCATCAGGTTGCCGGTTAGGGTTTAGGGGTTTAGGGACTATCGGGGCCTAGGGGATTAGGTTGTTATCGGTTCTGTGGAGTTCGGGGACAACCGTTTTTGGCGTCTACAGGGCCGTTGTGGTTTAGGTTTGGTTATACACGTTTAGCATAAACCCCTCCTGCAAAGCCGACTCATGAACAGGCCCTATAAGCATGAGGTCCTCAGGCCTGCACCCCCCGAGACTCAAACACGAAGCCTCTACACCGGAACCCCCAAGCTGAGACGTACTTGAAGGATCCAGTGCGAATATACATTATAACTTTACCAACAGCTCCGTCTGGACGGGTGTCTTAGGGCCTGAGACAGGGCCCGGCTTGTGGGCTTTGCATTACTCTTTGAGCCTCAAGGATTTGGATCTTAGAACTTAGGGCTGGAAGGGTCTGGCATTCGCTCCGAATGCAAAGCACCAGCCCCAACACAGGCAGAAGCCCCTAAACCCTAAACCCTAGAAGGCCTCATGATGTTTGAGACTTCCTGGAGGTTGCTGTTCCTCAGCAACCAGAACACTGAGCTTCAGCTCCCAGGTTAGGATATATAGGGTTTGGAGCTTAGGTACGTGAAGTTCACGGCTCTGAGGTTCATGCTTGAGGCCAGCACAGTTCGGCGTATACGACATGCTTCTGGGGTAACATGACTATGAAACATGTCTTTGAACCCAAACAACTACGTACGTAAGTACCCATGCGGGGGCACATGCGCAAATGTGGAAAGCCCCCTTTGTTGTAGGAACACTGTTTTTGTGCCGTATATAATTTCTGGGATCTGGAGAAGCCCCTGGCTCTAGACCCTAAATCTGCTGGCCTGAGGAGCAGCAGCATTAGCAGCATGTTGTGGTAGCATATAGCAGTGGTAGGAGGATAACACGGAGAAGTACCACCAGGCGCAGACCGGGGAGTGATACTGTAAGAGCAGCAGCAGCAGCAGCAACCCAGCAGCAGCATAACGAGGAGCTCTTGCAAAACTGTCGGCGACAGAATGCTGACGCTATCTAGAATGACCAGTTGCTACCTGACCTGATCGGATGCAGCAGCCGCCACCACCGCGACAACGACGACGAAGACGAGAACCACCACCACCACCACCACCACCACCACCACCACCACCACCGACGGCGACGGCCACAGCAACTGCAACAGCAACAGCGGCAGCTGCCACAGCAAAAACAGCAGGAACATCATCAACAACACCAGCAACAACAAAAATAACAAAACGACACAATAATATCAATTGAAAGGTTGGTGGTGCGACTGCCGCCACGGAGTGTGTGTCGTTGCTTAAACGTCTTAGGCTTTTGCAGTTTTCGCATGTTTGGACGAATTTGGGAAAGGGTCGCGAACACCGTGGTTTTCAGCTTTTGTTTTGAAGGGGGTGGGAGTGGGGAGCGGGGTCGTATGGTCTACCTTGTTTTGCTTCGCTGCCATCATTAGGTCCCAGCGTTGTTGTCTGTTTGTCGTTCGCGCGATAGGGGGTGTACAACTTCGCAAGTAGTGTGATTATCGCTGCTTGCTCGCCTCTGCCGTGCGGTGTATGCTGCCCGGCAACCGGAAAAAGCAAGCAGATGGGAATGGCAGCAACAAGAAGACATAGGTCAGCAGAAAACAAACAACAGAAATCCTGACCAGCATGGGCGCCATCATCCTCCCCAACGCCTTGCCGCAGGAAAACAAGGAAAAATAAAACATCACAGAAATCCAAGCATCAAGCACAAGCCGAAACCTAAATTTGCTAAGAATAAAAAACGACAACCCCTTTACGGACCCTCGACACATCCTACGCGGCGTCATGTGCGACGCATTTCAACGACAACGGCACCGACTTCGACAGTCACCACAATAGCAACAGCAGTGGCAGCAGCATCAACCGAAGTAAGATCTAAAACAGCAGCATTGCAAACCCCTGGGCCCAAAACGCAAACTCCTAGCCAAGACCCCTGTAATTACCAATAAACCACCAAAGCTTCAACCCCAAGCCCCTAAACCCCAAACCGTAAACCCTTACAGCCCAAACCCCTAAACCCCAAACCCTAAAACCCCTAAACCCTAAAACCCCTAAACCCTAAACCCCAAAGCTCTAAACCCCTGAACCATCTAGGACCCTTAGGAGACAGGCCCTGAATGCTCCTAATCCGAGTCTCAGTTTACCGAGCGCTTTCGAGGACTTCGGGTCCCGGTACTCAGTGTTCTTCCTAGGCCATGAGGGTTTTAGGGTTTGAGTTTCAGGGTTTGGGTTTTAGCCTTTATTAATTTGCTTTAAGGCTTCAGGGTTTGAGGTTTAGTGTTTTAGGGCTTAGGGTTTTAGGGCTAGCTTTAGGGTTTAGGGTCAGGGTTTTAAGACTTTAAGGCTGTTGTTGGTGGTGCGGGGATATGGGATTTTAGGAAGGGGCTTCTATGTGGATTTTCGAAGGATGGGATTCCCAGGCAGTGTATGGGGTTTCATTCATAGTCATGGTTGATGGGCGAGAGCATTGCTATAGGGGCCATAGTGGTGCTGCAGCTAAGCGAGTACTTTCGAACGCGGGCACGCACTGCGACAGGACCAAGCACTGGAAAACAAAATCATCCGATGGATGTGCCTCAGCACCGTGTGGCAGCATGCAAGACACAAGCCAACAGTGTGAATGTGAATTATACCGTCAACTCTCAAGCCTGACTAAAAGTAATCTCCGAGCCGTGCAGTATGGTCTTGTTTGCGCCGAAACTTCCGTCTGGTGTTTAGGGTCTTTTTCAGGTGTACAAGGGCTTGCTAGACGGCCTTTACGGTCTCTGCAAGGTTTTGAATGGGGCTTTGGGTGGTTCTGTTTTCTACTCAGATGCTGATCCAGCTGAAATTTGAAATAGATACGGAAATCCAAATGTTTCTGCCGACGCCACTCCTACGCCCCATCAAACCACCCTGCCAAAAGAGACCCCGCAAAAAGCACTCCTAGACCGTAAATCCTTGAGTGGGATTCGCCTCCCACTGCGCAACCATACGGTCGGGACTATGCGGTAATTAGAAAAGAGTTTGGGGTTTAGGGTTTAGCGTTTTGGGGTATAATCTACGAAAAAGCCACAATATGAAGCAAACCTAGGACTGAGGTAAATCATTCTAAGTTCCCCAGTGTCCCCTTGGTAATATAGGGTACCTTTTTATGGTATTCAGTTTTGATAAGGGAACCGTAGAATCGGTACTACTGAGGAAACGAGCATTTGTAATCTTACTTGTCGAGTCTCATGGGGGAACTTGTGGTTAACCTTCGGGATTATAGGGACCATAACACCCAAGAAGGCTAAAGGTTAACTGCCTACTACTAAGAAGAGCTCTTACAGAACCCTTATGGAACACCGATAACCCTTACAATACCCCCGCAAAAAAAAGCTTAAAGCTTACCTAGTCTCCGACTAAGCAATCATTCAACCTCCGCAGTTCGCCCCGGAGCAGCAATCGCTGCTGCCGTGCTCATGGGCTCCCAAACTCAACGGCACTTCAAAGGCTTTACAGGGCATCTGCACGGTTTCATAGGGTTAGTGACGATTGTGTTGATGGATTTCAAGGGGGTGGGGGTGTTGGCCTTCAAGTTTAGGGCTTAGAGGTTTGAGTTTAAGGGCTGGGGGGTTTCAGTGCTGCTTCACCTGATACATTCAGGGCTTCTTCGGTTTTACACTTGGTCTTCAAGGTCAAGGACAGCCGAATGTTGAGAGGTTTAAGGCCCAGAGATTCCCCTAAACCCTTAACCCCTAAAGCACCACGACCCAAAGGAAGGTCCGAGGGCCTAAGCCTCAAATCCCAAGGCACCAAAGACTTCCCCGGCCATGACAAATATAGCGAATGCTACGCAAAATAAGGGGTATCCTATTTTGGGGTCCTTATAATAAGGATCCTACTATTTAGGGTACTATATTGGGGTCCCCTATTTTCGGAAACTCCCATATAGCGAACGCTACGCAAGATAAGGCCCTGTCTCCGAGAAGCCCTTCTGGTCCAAGGCTCTTTGTTATTTGCCTGTCGAACTTGATGAAGTAGTATGGTTTCTCCTGGGCCAGCCACTTCAGGGTTCGAGGCCCTTGACCCACGCTCAAAACCCTAAACTCCAAATCCCTAAGTTTAAAACCACCAAACGCCCCAGCAAAAAAAGCCCTAAACCCCGAGCCCAAAAGCCTAAACTCAAGCAGATCCCAACTAGTATCCCTTATAGAACCCTTGTAGCATTTTTTTACAATAGCCCCTAAAGAACCCATGGACCTGGCGGCTCCTCACAGGAGGAGTGGTAAACACAAAAACCCGTCTAACATCCACAGTTCAGGGTTTAGGGGTTGCAACACCCAAACACAAACTCTTGAACCCTGTACAATCTTGAAAAGATTCCTATAGAACACCCTTTTGTGAAAGAAGCCTAAACCCTGAACCCTAAACCCTGAGGGGAGGAGCACTGGAGTGGATTCTATGGGCTTCGCTTCTGGGCTGAAGGACCAAGGATCAAAGTCTGTGGCTTCAAGGACCATGGGGTTCTGATGTAGGGTTTAGGGTTTAGGGTTCTTACAAGGGCGCGAGGACTTGGAGTTTTGGTGTGAGGGATCTCGGCTTTATAGGTTTTTGGATTTTCGTGGCTGTAGAGTTTATCGGTTTAGGGGCTCATGCTGATGGGATCCAGAGGTTCAAAGCTTAGGATGAACCATTTTGGGTAGGGATTCGGGCTCAGGTGCAAAATGTTATGGCGGGCATGGCAAGAACTGCTCCGATTGTTTCCACTTGTCGCTCTCTTTGTTTGCAGCACCTATGCCGTTCTGCAGGCTTCTGCTCCGTCTGACGGCAGCACCGTGCTTGGAATCACAGTTGCTCGCATGCATGAAAGTTCTTATGCTTATAGCTCCATCACTAGCAGCAGCAAGTACTGTTTTGATGTGTGTAGGCGCCGGAACGCTGAATGCAGCGGAGGGGCAATGGTCTCAATGTGAGACCGGTAGTCTACAGAACCTGCCCACGGCAGCTTTGCAAGACAAACCCTAAAGGCCCGAAAACCTTCACTGTAAATCGTTAGCCGTAGAATCCAAGTTCCCCAACCTCATCCAAACTCGAAACAGTGTAGTTTTCTTTTGAAAAAGCTCAGACTTCCGGATTGCCAAAAACTCCAAACCCTAAGCCGCTGAGCTCGGATGATTCCCAACACAGACTCTATTTCAGGTATTTCAGGATTTCGGACTTAGCCCTCTGAGGCGTCAGGTTCAGGGCCAGAACCCAGGAGAAGGGGTTTATGGTACATTGAAATAAATCCTTTAGCAAGAACCCAGGATAGGGAGATGGAGGGTACGGTTTCGTGAGTTTCGCCCCCCCCCCCTGGCCTGTGCCAAACTCCCTCTGGAGCTCCTGCTGAAAGAGCATGTGGATATCCTGCAGCAGCCCGGGGTTCTGTTTCAGGGGTTTTAGGGTTTAGCGTTTTGGGTTCAGGTTTTGGGGTTCAGGGTTTACAGGTGGCTGGAAGCAGGTGGCTGGAGCTGGAAGTAGGTGGCTGGAGGGCGTGGTGCCTCGCGCTGGTGGCTGGGGTGGCTGGGGTGGCTGGAATGGTGCAGGGCAGGGCAAGGCAGGGCAGCACGGTCCGGAATAGGGTGGGGCTGAGGTTTCGTGTTCTTTCTTCTTTCCTGAATTCACTGTGGAGCATGGTGGGTGGCCTACGGGTGGCTGGTGGGCGGCTGGCGGTGGCTGGAGGGCGGTGGCAGGAGAATGGTGGTGTGGCTGGTGTGGGTCTGGCGGGTATTCGGTATGGCGTATCGCTACCGAACCGAACCGAAACTCCGCAATACTGGCAATACCTATACCGCTAAACATCGCATAAGTATCGGTATCGACCGAACCGCTCGAATACAACCATGTAAATGCATGGTCCATGCTGCATGGTAAACTCTCGTCAACGCTGTCTCGCGCCGTTCGACTCGAAGGAGAGTAGCGACAAAAGCCCTCTCGTTCCATCGCACACACACACACACCTCAAACACCCTACACGCCCAAACCCCGAAACTCTTTAGGCTTAAGGCTTCCTTAACCTACTGAAACCTGCCTCTTTGCAGGTTCCTAAAACAAGCCGTTGCATAGACCTCATAGGGGCCATACAAAAGAGGTGGTACTCTTGGCATGTCACCGAAGCCTGTCTTACTTACCGATAACACCTTTATAAAACCTCCAAAGGACCATTATGAGAACCCCACTTAAACAACAAACACCTTATCTTGCAGCACCCAACCTCGAGGAAGCAAAAGGCCAGGTTCTTTGGGTAACCTCGGGCTCTCCGGTTTGGGGCTGCTTAGGGTCGAGGGTCGAGGGTTTAGGGTTTAGGGGTTTAGGGTTTAGGGGTTTAGGGGTTTCGGGTTTAGGGGTTGAGGGTTTAGGGTTTAGGGTTGAGGGTTCTGGGTTCTGAATCCCAGATCCAGCAGTTCGGTCGAAGCGGGGACGTGTAAAGACCCTCTCGCAGGCCGTTCGTTGCGGTTGGTTGTAGAATTTGGACTTTAAGTCCCCGAAGAATGTACTCTGAATCCGAATGCTTGCTGGTGTCTAAGATCCACGTACTTGGATGCTTGTCACCCTGGGGCTACGGACTTGGGGACAGGCTGCAGACCAATGCCTGACATAGGTTCGACAGTGTTAAACCCCCTCTATGGCCCCATACCCATAAGCCCTCCACATTTTGAGCTCTTACCCCCCCACCCCCCCCCCCTGAATTCCACAGTTCAGACGTTCACAAGAACACTCTGCCGGATCAGATCCCCACAATCCCCACAAGTTGACATGTTTGGTCCTGGAACATTAAACTCCTATAATCCCTAAACCCTAAACCCCTAAACCCTAAACTCCTATAGTAGAAGCCAGAAAGTTGGAACATCAGTATCCTCATGCCCTTAAGGTAGAGTATAGGGGATCCTAGCACAAATCCTCCTAAACCCATGTTCCAACTTTCCGGGGTTCACTGTATAGTCGCTAGGCAGGATACGCAAAAACCGAAACCCCAAAGATCCTGAAAAAGGGGAGCTCCAGCCCGGATAATGTAGGGCCTTAATAGTTAGAATAGGGTTCCCTTTTAAGGGTTCTTATAAAGGGCCTATAAGGGATCTATAGTAGGGTTCTATCATATAGGGGCCTTAATAATTAGAATAGGGTTTTGGGGCATATTATACTATAAATCCATTAAAAAAACCCTCAAACTAGTATTGGTAATTATTTAGGCCCCTATTTTAATGCGTCTGAGGCGCCCTTGTCAAAGAGGGCCATGTAGCAAACGCCTCAGTTTTCGGCACGGAGAGCCACTGATGAACTGTCCGGTCCTGCTTTGCTTGAGAGAGTAACAGGGGGGCTTTCAGCAATAGGGGTCCTCCCCTAAAGAAACCCGAAGCCCCAAACCCCGGCACCCCCCATCCGCAGCCAGATGGCCATTTTCCATGGTGTAGTGAAAAACGAATTCGCCAGCTCCTGCGCAGGATGCCACGAAAGGTCATCCGCTTTGGTTTCTAAAGTTTATACTGGGCTTCACAGGGTTAGTAAGGTTTTACTCGGATATCAAAGCCCGAAACTTACACTCACTTGCCGTAATAAGGAGCCCCGTATGCACTGACCAAGACGGTAACATAAGCCCTACCTCATATAGGGCTTCAAGGGGTCTATGTGGGTCTTTGTAAGTGTAAAAAAGGCTTACTTGACACATCATGAAACCTACTAAGTAGGTTATACTTAGGGTTGCAATTACCTTGCAGGTTAGGGCTTCTGCACTTATGGATATGACTCGGCTATGACCACTTTAACCTTTCCAGAAATCATGTGGATATAAAGACTTGCAGATGCCGATACCGGTCTAGCAGAATGTAAGGAGGTCCTGTCAGAGGCCCCATTATAAACAACACTGAGGGAGAGGAGGGTCAACAATCGAGAGCCCTCAACCCCACTTCCTACTCCCGAAACCCTGAACTCAACAAACATGCTCAAGCTTGGGAATCGAGCAAAGCCCTGAACTACACTGGAATAAAGCCCTTAGACGCCCTCACATTAATTTCAGGGCCATGATAGTAGGGAACCTCAAGAATAGTCATATTCAACTTCATTCAACCCAAGACTGCTAAGCAACGTGCAGCGAGATCCCAAGTCCCGAACTCTACAGCTCCAATCCTCGAAAGGTTTCAGCGTCGTAGCTTGGGCTTTCGGGTCCTTCTGTTCGGTCATGTTTGAGCAGATACGACTGTAACTATGTTACGTCTCCATACCCAGTCTTCCGGAGCTCGCGGTCCTTCGACGGAACATCTCGGCGGCATGTTATGCAGTTTTCCTGAGGGCTTCAGCAGAGCAATATGAGAAGAAAAACCATCAAAAAATATCCTAAACACCCAGACCCCGAAAATCTGAACTATGAAACCTCTACGCCCCCAAAACACTCAAACCCAAAACCCCAAACTCCACCCCCCCCCCCCCAAAAAAAAAAAAAAAAAAAAAAAACAAAAAAAAAAAAAAAACAAAAAACACCCCCCCCAAAAAACAAAAAAAAAAACCACACAACAAAAATAAAAAATAAAAAAANCCACACCCCCAAAAACCAACCCAAAAAACCCCCCCCCCCCCAAAACCCCAAAACCCAAAACCCAAAAACCCCCCCCCCCCCCCCCAAAAAAAAAAAAAAAACAAGCACACACACACAACACAAAACGAAAACACATCCCCCTTCAAACGAAAAACAACAACGCACACACAAAAAAAAAAATAACAAACATCGCACACACAAAAAAAAACCTCAAAGCCAAACCTCGAGGGCCCAAGTCGCGGAGGAGCTGCTTGGCCTGATCCTTGATCTGCTTCGAAACCTGGGTCTCTCGTCGACATTTACAGTAGAAGCCAGAAAGTTGGAACATCAATATCCTCATGGCCTTAAGGTAAAGTATAGGGGATCCCAGCATTAATCCTCCAAAAACCATGTTCCAACTTTCCGGGGTTCACTTTANACAGTAGAAGCCAGAAAGTTGGAACATCAATATCCTCATGGCCTTAAGGTAAAGTATAGGGGATCCCAGCATTAATCCTCCAAAAACCATGTTCCAACTTTCCGGGGTTCACTTTAATACATTCTGTTTCAATAGAACACAATGCACTAACACCATAACAGGATATAACATACTGCAGTAGAATATATTTGTAGAACATAAGCGACCATAGTAGAATATAGTAGGATAGATTACAAAAACGCATACCATGAGATAAACAGCAACTTTAGACAACAAACATAGGATGATATAATCACACGCCTCTCCATGCACTCTGCTTCGACGTGTATGCTACCAAAACTCATGCATTCCACCTCGCAGTACAAGAAAAGATTGAGGCAGCACGAAAGTACGCAAGACAAGGCAGGCCGCAGTGTCTTAATGCTGAGTGCTGTGAGGCTTTGTGTTTTCGGGGAGCTGTGCCTTGATCTAAAGTTTTGCATTCTACAGCAACTTTTTGCGTACAGCTGAGGCAGCACCGCAGAAGCTTTACGGAGGCAGCAGGATTGGGGAGCCCGTTAGACGGTGCAGCACCCCCTGGAAATATGTGTACGTTCTTTTCTAGGGGGGCAAGAGCTATACCCATCGGCTCCATAGTAGTTCCTTTTGGGAACTACCTTATAGGATCCTAAATAAAAGCCACAACAAGGAACTACAATGGAGCCTATGGGTAGAGGCACAGCTTCCATGAGGCTGTAGGCTTCTGCGCTTCTGCAGCTTTAGGACCGGACCTGAAACCGTCCAACCCTCTGCCGCCCTAAACCCCAAAACCAACAAAGCGTAAAATAAAGAACTTGTGATACCCAGGGCTCCAACTCTCCAAGCCCATAAACTCCCTGAGCCCTACTAAAGCTTATGAAAATTTGACAGCGCAAGGGGCTCAAGTCAGATTTTTACCTTCTAGACCTGTCTCTTGCAGCTCCAAGCAGCCTTGTTGGAGTCGTCCCACGTTTCTACCAAGATCAGTCCATCCAAGCTCCGCGCGATGAAGGTGACATGCGCCATGCCTTGAAAGAGCAGCCGGCAGTGCAAGTTCAGAGCATATGGGTTCGAGGTGCAGGGCTTCAAATAACCATTTTGGGCATGGCTTCAGCACTCGAAGAGTGGGGCTGAGAGGTTACCCTCTTCAATCTTATCTACTGTGTTGAGGTCCCTATCCACATTGGAGATGTGCGAGAGACATGCAGCTGCTGTCTGCCGACCTAGCGCCTAGCACTCCCATCGCTGCCTGTGCACAGCAATGCCCTCTACTCGGCCGGCTATAGATAGACACGTACCCGCTACCTAGAACGAGGCCCTGAAATCTAGCACTTCCCAGCCCGAACGGTACGATAAGCCCCTTAGATCCACGAGGAACATGCGCTTTTTCACAGCGGCTGGGGTTTAATGTAGGAGCCTTAATAACTAGATTAGGGTTTTGGGGCCCCGTTATACTATAACTGTAATAAGGACCCCCCCCCCCCAAAAAAAAAAAAAANGGTGTGGGGTTTTAGAGATGGGCCCTTTAAAATAGAATTTAGGTTTTTGGGCCCATGTGAATATAAAACTAAAAAAAGACCCCCCCCCCCCAAAAAAAAAAAAAATATATAGTACGGATAGGTAACGATTTAGGCCCCTATATTATGCCAAGACTAAACTGAAAAGTACTAAGAAGAGCCCGGGATGCCCCGAGCAAAGCATGGACACCCTCCACACTGAGGTTCCCCCAGGCCCAGGTGGTTTATAGGGCTTAGAGGGTTTAGGGTTTATAAGCCCCTAGGGGTTTAGGGGTTCAGGGTTTAGTGCCCAAATTCCCAGCCAAAGCCTCACTGCCCTAACTCCTGAACCGGCAAGGTTTTGGCAACCTGAAACCCACCAACCAAGCTCCCTTCCTCTGCCAGGTCGAGGGCTTTGGATTTACATAGTGCTTTCTGCCTTGGGTTTGGGGTACATTTATTTTCTCCAAGCCCTACGTGTTTGGCATACTTGGACCATAAACCCTAAAGCTAAAAGTCAGACTCACCGCTAGACCCTATGCCCCAAAACCTTCATAGATTTCTTACAGAAGCCCTTCTAATGCCATTAGACAAGCCCCTTGGCCCTCTCTGGGAGAGTCTGGCCTCTGACCCCGTGCGCCAGCGCCAGCGCCCGGGGAGCTCACACGTGGCCGAAGAAAAAATGCTGCGAAAAGGGTCGGTGCTCTGGGTGATTTTAGGGCTTGGGGTCTTGAAGAGTGTTGTGAGGTTCTACAAGGCTTTGCAAGGTCTTGCGGTGGGGGCCTGAATGACTAGAACAGCTGAAAAAGGGCTACCAGGGGATACCACTAACAGTATTTACTAATTCATCAGGCCGCTATTGCACGGCTTAAGATGTAAAAGGTTTACGTTTGCTGGGAAAGGAATTGTTAATTTAATATCTTGAAAAGATCAGGGACTACACTGTAAGACTGAAAGTGCAGTCCCTAATTACCTACTTGTCGGGTATCATGGGGAACCAAAGGTTAACCTTTTTCATAATATAAGGATTATATAGGGATTATACTACCCCAAAAGGTTAAAGGTTACCGTCTGGATATACGGTGTCAAGTGTAGGATTCTGGATCGTCCTGTGAAGGAGAATGGGCAGGGCACGGAAGAAAACCTCCATAGGACAGACAATCCCATGCATCAGGGATTTTGTGTTTAGAAGTAGATTTCTGTAGGGACTTTATGGTGGTGCTACAGGCGTATTGGGGTTTGGAGTCTAGGTTTCCTGAGTCTAACACGAGCTCCACATTGAGGATGCAAGGTCCCTGGCATCTGAATCCATTACGCAAATCAGGCAACCGTGGTCGTCGACCATGCTAATCATTCTGCGCAGGTATGAAGCGTCTTTAATGCATATCAAGACACTTAAGCTTTTGACAGCCCTCATCTGCAACACACCGTCTCCTTGCAAAGATCCGCAAACTCCTCCTTCCACGTGGCATCGTCGCCATCAAATCCTTTCAGTCCAGGACTTATCAGGCAAAGGTCGAAACCAGGGACGAGTTGGATGATCCTTCTGGGCCAAGTTTAGGAGCTGGGAGAGCTCAGGATGTATTTGGCATCTGAAGCAGTGAGATGTACGGCAAAATTAGGGGAGGGTGCCCTTCCGTTGCTGTTTTAGGGCTCAGGGAGACCAGCGCTCGGGGCTGACCGTTTCAGGTCCAATAGACGACCAGATCGAATCCTACGTGTAGGGTGTGCGGTTCAGGCTTCAGGGTACGGTTCACCGTTTAGGGTTCAGTGCTGCGGGTTTAGGGCAAAGGCATAAGGCTTCTGGACCCAGCCTTCAGCAAAACCCCGACACAAACACTTAAACCCAAACCTAAACCTCTTGACACCCTGCATAACTTCTGTTGTCAGACACATAGCTCCTGTTGCTTCAGCGAACTTCCGCGCTTCTTGCAAGTTCAGTCGCCCGTCGGAGTCCTGGAGGCTACGGCTCAGGACTTCCACAACCTAGGACCTTCTGACGGGGTTTAGGGTGATCAGGGCTTTAGGGATTTAGGATTTAGGCTAACGGTTTAGGGTTTAGGGTTTAGGGTGAGGTTTCTGAACTCTAACTTCACCTCGGATTACCACAGCAGCGGCCCCCCCAGGCTGAAAATTCCTACGTCTGCTTCTTAGTAGGGAAGGGGGGAATGGATCCCTATGGTAGTCCCGATATAATCCCCAATAATAGTCTCCATAATCCATTCCCCATTCCCTACGAAGAACCAGACAGTCTTCGGAATCGTGGTGCCCTCAGGGAGAAAATCAACAATGGTGCTCACGGCATAGGAAACGGTCGAAAGTCTGTGGTCTAGGGTTTATGCTTGGTGCTTGAGGGTACTTGCGGTAGGGAAGAATCACGGCAAGTTTAGCATGCTGTCGAACAAAATAGGACATTTACACAACAAGCACGACAAGAGCCTACAAGGACACGAGCAACCATATAAAACCTAGCAGCCCTGTTCGAGACGCCAACTGATACACTGATACACCCTAAAACCCCAAACCCTAAACCTCAACCCCTAAACCCTGGACCCTGGACCCTGGCCCCTAAATCCTAACCCCTCAAAGGTTGGTCCTGGTCAAAGTGCCCGAAAACATCGCACTTCAACTGGTCACCTGGATCAAAGACGTGAGCCAGAAAGGGGTAAAGGCGCAATGCAGGGCCCTAAACGTTCAATTACACGCGTTACCCATGCAAAACAGGTGCCTCTATTAACTAAACCGGGGTTTGAGGGGTATGTTTCTATCGTATATTTATTTGCGGCATCAGGATACCATTGCTTACTGTGCAGACATGTATGTAATTAATCATCGGCATTTCAAGTTTCAACAATACGTTTTAACAGCAGCGTAGAGAACCGTCACCGCCCTGTACTACCTGCACCGAAGCGCGTCACCCTTCGCCTTCGACGACAGGTGGAGGGGAAGGAGGGTGGAGGGTGGTTTGAGTTAGCAGATACCATTTCCATTTTCTAACCATGCACACCCCCCTACGCAACCTGAAGACCCAAACCATAACAACCTATACCTCAACCCTCAACCCACCGAAAGACCCCATAGGAAGACCCCACCTGAAGACCCAAATCGTAACAACCTATACCTCAACCCCCAACTCACCGAAAGACCCACATCAAGACCTCAACCTAAGACCCACATGATGGAACCACCAGAAGACCCATACACCGCCACATAGAAAAACCCCAACCTCAAACCCATTCACTAATACCCCCATAGAAAAACCATATTCCCCAACCCGAAATCCCTAACCTTTGAAAATGTAAATGGTATTCTCTAATAAACTATCTATAATAGGAATAAGGTTTGGGAATAAGGTAAAGCCATAATGTAGTTAGAATCTATAACATACTAAGGGTTATAACTACATTATACTTATGACTTCTCAACTGGAATTTCAATAACTATTCTGTCCTTATGCTTGCCGAATAGCATAAAATTCTCTTCTAGAAACTCATCGTTCATTAGCAACTGATGGACGTGATTGAATACTTTATCAATATCGGGTTCGGGCTGGGGTTCTGGTATTTCCTCTTCATCAACAAATTTATTAGGAAATTGTTCGTTTAATCGTTTGCGTGTTTCCCTTTTCTGCTTATCGTATTCTGCCTTAATTTCTGCTTGTAATTTGTCGTTTAGTTTGCCTTCTTTCCTTAAATTACGTAATTTTGTTAAATATCCTTTCAATAACATATTTAGTTCCGAGTTCGGATGTAACGCATAATGGAAGTGGGAACCCTAGTTTTCGTATTTTATTTTATGTCCGCATTCTTCGCATAATTGTCTCAAGTTTAAGACACGTCGAAAAGAATAAAATTAAGGAATATGTAGAAGACAAAAATATCAGTGAAGAAGATTTGACCCCCACACAAATTACCGAAATCATTAATGATAAGAAACCTAGTGGAAAGAAACGCGGAGCGCCCAAATACGATATGAACGATTACAAAGTGATTATGCCCGATGCTATTTGAAATGATGATTTAAAAAATTATAATTATAGTAAATCATTATTTTTATTACTTATTATATGAGCGAGAAACAAAAAATAACTAATGATGTATATTTTGATAAAGCCGGTTTGGGGAGTAAATGCAGAACACTAGCGGAAGCAGGAGAGAAAGACAAAACTATAACAATGGGCGATACTAACGAGTTTGTTAATATCAACGTTGAGCAAAAAAGAAAGCCTGTAGGTCAAAATAGCTTTATCGCCCCCGCATTCCGCATATGAATATCAGATGGTTTTATTTTTTATAAACGATTTGAAAGAACAAAAGTTTAAGGTAGGTGATTTGATGATTGATGTATTTGATAAATTCATGCATGTAGTGCCCATAAACAGCAAACAAGAAGGAGACGTAGCGAGTGGAATGATTGAGTGTTTAAACAAGATGGGTAAGAAACCCGAAATTACTTATGCAGATGATGAAGGCGCATTGAACAAGGAAGCAATGCAAAAGTATTTGAAGGATGAAAACATAGAACATCACCGAACGAGGGTGCACCCAAATTTTAGCGAAGGAGCCATCAGAACTTTTAAAGATTTGTTATATAGGAGAGTTGAAGCCGATGAAACAAAGGGGAAGCAGAACATACAGTGGATTGATTACATATTTGAAATACTCATAACATATAATAATCAAATGAAACACTCGGCAACGGGATTTACGCCAAAAGAAGCCCGAAAACCCAGTAATCAATTCAAAGTGAAAATAAATTTAACAATGCAGGGAAAGAAGAACCGCGTTTATCCTGAACTAGATGTAGGGGACGAGGTTAAGATATTTAGGAAACGAGAACCTAATGAAAAAGAAAGGGTGGGAAATTACAGCCAAAATATTTATACAATAGAAAGTATTGAAAATAGATTGGGTCAAAACTACTATAGAGTTGAAGGGAATGATAGGCAGTATTTGCGGTTTGAGTTGTTGAAGGTTTGAGGATGTTTGAGGGCCGTTAACCCTTATTCTGACGATGGAGCTTACATGATATCAAACATGATGTTCGCCTGGGTTTGCCGTTTCTGCCTATGCATTCCACGTTTTGGTTTCTGGCTTCAGGTGATGTTTTGCGGCCATATCGGGTGGCAAGGCTGGCAGGTGAAGTCATGAGGAACTGGTAGCAGTGAAAATCAAGCAGGCCGCCCTCAACAGCATCTTTCTGCGTGCGTTGGAGCACATGACTTTCAAAAGCAGACGAGCTGACCATCTGTCCGCACTGCACAAGTATGAGCCTTACCAGCTGCAACTGCCAGAACAGGTCCTAAATCTGCTGGCACATTACAGTGATTGCTTCCAAAGCAGACGAGCTGACCATCTGTCCGCACTGCACAAGTATGGAAACTGCCCGCTGCAACTGCCTGAACTGGTCCTAGATCTGCTGGCACATCACACTGATTGTAATCGTTCTCCAAAGCAGACGAGCTGACCATCTGTCCGCACTGCACAATTATGAGTATCACCCGCTGCAACTGCCAGAACTGGTCCTAAATCTGCTGGCGCATCACACTGACTGCTTCCGTTGTCCCCAAAGCAGACGAGCTGACCGTCTGTCCACACTGCACGGGTATGGAAACGGCCCGCTGCAACTGCCAGGACTGGTCCCAAATCTGCTGGCACATCACACTGATTGTAATCGTTGTCTCCAAAGCAGACGAGCTGACCATCTGTCCGCACTGCACAATTATGAGCATCACCCGCTGCAACTGCCAGAACTGGTCCTAAATCTGCTGGCACATCAACATACTTAAAGCAGACGAGCTGACCATCTGTCTGCACTGCACAGGTATGGAATTTGCCCGATGCAGCTGCCAGAACTGGTCCCAAATCTGGCACCCAACACTTCTCAAGATAGTATTCTCCAAAGCAGACGAGCTGACCATCTGTCCGCACTGCGCAGGTACGAGCATCACCCGCTGAAACTGCCAAAACTGGTCCTAAATCTGCTGGCGCATCACACTGACTGCTTCCGTTGTCCCCAAAGCAGACGAGCTGACCGTCTGTCCGCACTGCACGGGTATGGAAACGGCCCGCTGCAACTGCCAGGACTGGTCCCAAATCTGCTGGCACATCACACTGATTGTAATCGTTGTCTCCAAAGCGGACGAGCTGACCATCTGTCCGCACTGCACAAGTATGCCAACCGCCCGCTGCAACGGCCAGGACTGGTCCCAAATCCGCTGGCACATCAGACTTTTGGAATTGGTGGTATAAACTGCAGGTTGGCAGACCACGGTTCCTCACTAACGGTTGCTATAGCGGGTGCCGGAAATCCAAAGCTTTCCAGAGAGTGGTGAGAATGCAGAAGACCGAGTCCGAACGTGCCAGGAGCCAGGTTGAACTGGAAGAATCGACTGAAATGCCGCTCTTGGCATCCAGGAGAATGTAGCACATGCCAGGCCGGCCCTCAGGACCATTGAGGAATACCACGGGAAGACATGGTCCGCGGGGGGGCAGATAAAGCTGAAGGACAAGATCGAAAGAAGTAGCTTATGCTATGTTGTTTGGTGCCTGACAAGACAATCTAATCGTTGAATGGTCGACTGAAACGTCACAGAGACGTTTTGAACATGCTGAAGTAGCACCACACGTGTGATGTAGTTACAACCCACCACTTGCTACAGATAATAACTTCACCGTTGGTACAACCTCATTCCTAAACCGTATTCGATCCTATTACGATATTGTATTTTAGATGACCATTTCCATTCTCTACTGTTAGGGTTTCGGGTTGGGTGTTATGGGTTTTCTATCGGGTGGGGCATGCCACGGGGTTAAGTATGCTATTTGCTATGGGGGCATGCATGGTTCCATAGTATGGGTTTCTACAGGTGGGTCTTTCCTATGGATATTTCGGTGAGTTGAGGGTTGAGGTATAGGTTGTTATGGTTTGGGGGTCGGTGCATGGTTAGAAAATGGAAATGGTATATGCTAACTGTTTGCGGGGGTGGGGGAAAGGGCGGAGCTGGGTGTTCCGAACCGAGCCGCACCGAACATTCCAACACTGCGGTAAGCCACCACAAACCCAAAAAGAGCACGACTCCATGGTAATGCCCTCAATCTGTGCAAGATCCCCACGCACCGAAAGCGACCACCAGATGTACCTGGCCCGATGTATTAGAATCATAACACTCCGACTGGGGCATGGCTCTAACCCTGGAAGCTGTACGATCCACAGTATACATCCTGTAGTAAACCTAAACCCCGAAAAAAAGGTGAGCCGGGCAAAAAAAAAGAAGCATCAAAAACTTGCTTCAATCCACAGAGGCCGGAGAATCCTGGGCTGGGGCGCCGGCGTGGAGCCATGGTGCTGTTCTGGGAGAGCTTCTTCAGTACAGCGGCCTCTGGCTTGGTTTTCGGGGTTTAAGGTTTAGGGTTTAGGGTTTGGGGTTTAGGGCTTAGGGTTTAGGGTTTAGGGGTTTGGGGGTTTTGGGTTTAGGGTTTACGCAAGGCACAGCAGTCGTTACCACCCCGCTTGGACACACAACTTCGATGAGAGCTATCTCGGTTTCGGAGTGCGCATGAGAGCATCGGAGACTGGGGCCTGGGGTCGGCCGCTCCAGTTTTTCTTTTCCCACCCGCGCCCATAAAGGACGGCTCCCACCCTTAACCGGCTCCGCCTTTCAGGGTTTAGTTTGCTAAACTCTTCTTTCTTTCGCAAGGTACGAGACACGAGTTCTGCAGCAATGCAAGCGGTCGTTTGAGACGCGAGGTCTGCAGCAATGCCCGCCTTTTAGGGGTTAGCGTCGTAATTTCGTTTTTTGATAGCATGGCAAGACGGCTATGCCAAAGCTTAGACATTGCGATTTGTGCCAAGTTTGGTTGTGACAAGGTTTTCACAATGAGGATGGTAACCAAAACTTTGTAAACCTCTAACACGTAAAAACATTGACTGATTGCTGCACGAACATATTCGCTTAGTCGAGTTCTTGCATCGTAGGCCTTAGAAATCTACGATGACCGTTGAGTAACTAATAGACCGAATCCTACATTCCGCATTACTCGACATATCGGAACATAACGTGGCGTCAGCCTATGTTTCAGCGAGTACGGTCTTGACTGAATCCTGTAATTCGCATGATACGACACAAAAACAAGCGTCGTAAAGTCATTGTCACCTTAATTTTGCAAGCAGGTTCTTGACCGAATCCATGCTACGATAAGCTAAATGCTGCAATACGAGATCGTGCCTTGTTTGGACCACATAATCCTGAAATTCCGCATCGTCGGTTACATTTCGTCGTCTGTTGGCTCAGCGACCACATTCTGCGATGAATCATGAAAGTCGTATGCCACTGGAACACAAGAACACGAGCACATGCTAAACTCGCATTGCTCGGATATCTGCTGCTTTAGATGGGATGCTTCTGGCTTACAAAACTTGCACGTTAGCGGAAACCAAATCCCGCTTGCTACTAACATTTAAAGATACTTCTGCACAAACCCAGTCGGTCAGTCACATGCATGCATCGTAGGCCTCGTTCTTGACCGAGCCCTGTAATTCGCATGCTACGACCAGCTAAACAAGCGTTTTAAAGTCCTTGTCATCATTATCTTGCCAGCAGGTCCTTAACCGAATGCAAAGATTCGCATGCTACGATAAACGAGCATTGTACTGTGCTTCCGATTATTGTTTTAATGCAAGATATTGCCTTGTCTGCACCATAATTCTGACATTCCGCATCGTCGGGTATAACTTCGTCGGTTGTTAGACTAGCGACCAGGCTTTTCGTTGACTCATGCAAGTCGCATGCCACTGAAGCACAAGAGCAAAAGCAAATGCTAAACCTGTATTGTTCAGATATATTGCTTCCAATGGGTTGCTTCCTGCTTGCAAGACCAGAATTCTGGCTGAGTTCAATAGCCCGCATTCTACTAACATATAAAGGCGCGTTCTTGACCGAATCCTGGCGTTCGTCCTACGACAAGCTAAACAATCATCTTAAGGGTCTTGTCACATTACTTTTTGCGAGCAGGTTCTTGACCGAATCAAATAATTTGCATGTTACGATAAACTTTAGGATGTAGCGCTAAACCTTATTCCTGAAAACTAAACCCTGTTCCTAAACACTGTTCTTGACCGAACCCCCGGGCCCCGCTCTCAAGATACTCGTAAGCACGTGCTCTCTAATCCTTAAACCAGACATCCCTGAAGCCTGAAAGGCCTAACCCCCAGAGTCCTCCGTCTCTCAAGTACGGCTTTCTTTTCGCACAAGGGCCCAGGCGAGTTCCTCGTCAGAGCAGTAGCACCCCGACTCGGAGGATGTGTCCTGGCTCCGAAGCATCACGAAGATGCTGAACTCTCCCAAGTACATGGTATAAAACATGCTTGTTTATTCCGGGAACCCCAGTATGTGGGTGGTATCCTTGTGATAAAGATAACCAAACACTGCAACTAGTGTTTCGATCACCACGGGGTAATGGCCCAAGACCCTGAACCATCAACCGTACCTCACGATATTTTTCTTGCGACTCTGTCTAATATTGCAGAGGCGAGAGTCTGAGGCAACTTCTGAAACTTGCTGAAGTTCGATTTGTCAATGCTACTAGCACGAGAAAACTTCTTAGGTTTATTTGCATTTCAAAATCAAAACAAACATAGCTATTGACGACTAATGATGATGTGATTCGCAGCGTCGGTTCTAGTAGTAGCAGTCGTCGTCATCGTCGGCTTGGTGCTCGTGATGGTGGCAAGCTTCTACTTCGGCGCATCGACCTCGATGCCCAGACCCATCGTGCAAGGTCTAATGCACGATTGATTGCGACCAAGAGAATCAAACAGCTCAAACTACCCTAGACATTCAAAACAACTCAGTGTAACTCAACCCCATACTATAGGAGCCTCAATAATTAAAATAGGGCTTTGGGGCCCATTATACTATACTTATAATAAGGAACCCCCCCAAAAAACATGGTATAGGAAGTTGTTTAGGCCCCTATATTGCCTTTAATTGTTAATAAGAAACCCCCAAAATAGTATTAGGTAATTCTTCAGGCCCCCTAAATTAACCCTAAACCCAACTCCAGCCGGCGGGACCACCATGGAGAAGAAGCTCCGCTGGTCCATGCCGCGCACAGGATCGCAGCCATACTCCTGCTTCGTGTATAGCACAAGTACAGTAGGGTGTACGTGATTAGGGTTCATGTAAGGTTTGCGTAAATTAAAGTTCCAGATACCCCAGGGCAAAGAGGAAGCCTGCGCGGGATGCACAGGGGAGCCCTAAGCCCAAACTTTGGCGTCTATCGTCCCCATGTTTGGGGCAGTACGGCTCACGGTGTAAACTGAATAGTCTGACATGGGAATGTGTCTCCTGCGCCCTGGAGCTGCGGAGATTTAGATTTAGAAACAGGTCGATGCTGGAGGCCGGTTCTTAGGGGTTTAGGGTTTAGGGGTTTAGGGTTTAGGGGTTTAGGGTTTAGGGGGTACTGTATCAAACCGCTGCACACAGACAGCTTTCAAATAACTTGGAACTACCCAAATTGTGAAGAAGTCACAACTATGGAAACGTTGAACCTGCAAGACCGAACAAGCCCTCTGCAAAGCTGTAAGGTAGTGGATGATATGTGTTTGGTCTGCACAACTAGTTCATTACATGAACATCGTCGCTGGGTGTGCTTGACCAATGAGGATACATAGGAGAATAGTGCAGAATTGTAACACGGTCATCATTACCATTCTTCAATACTTGAGACAGATGACGCCTCTACTCATGATACTACTTCTAGCCACCCACCTACCAACCACCTGGCACGTAAACCCATCATCATCAGCATGATCATCATCATCGTTGGTATCGGACTATGACATCACGAAACTACTGTAAAAATTTGTAAAATGGATGTGCTCTTTAACAGTACGTCACCTTCCCCCCCCATCCCCCCAAGGAAGCAGCAACGGTACTGAAATGCGGTGGCTAGCATTTGAGTACATGACGAAAGTAATGTAAATACCGCGTAAGCCGGATGTGCTGTAAGCGAGTGTTTATGAAGGGTGGTTGGTTGGTGGGGGCAGGGGGGGGGGGGCACCTACTTCTGGCAACGCAGACAGCCCTCGTCATACGTCCACGACACTGATGATAACGATGATGCCGGTGATTGTGATGGGGGTCACGACACTGATAGCGGCGATGATGTTGATGTTGTTCATGCCCTGTTTGTGAGATGATGATGGTGATGATGACGATGACGGTGGTGGTGGTGACGGTGATGACGGCATTGACGGCGATGACGGTGATGACGATTATGGCGATGAGATGATGATGATGACAGTAATGACGACGACGATGACAATGATGATGATGATGATTGCGGCAATGAACGTGATGCTCTTGAGCTCTTGATGATGACGTTGATCGTCTCTGTGACCATGATGACGATGCTGGTGATGACTGCTGTGTTGACGATGACGATGGCAGTGATGGTGATGATTACGATGGTGATTTTTTCGCAAAGATTGCAACGGGTCGCTGGCTTCGCATGAGCAAAACCTTAATTACAAGTCCTGTTACTCTGCAATTGCTCGTGGTACCTCTGCCCTTCCCTTTAGCAATCTCCGAAAAGCCCACAACCCCTAAATCAAACAAGATTTCGAATACCCTCAAACTTAACCCAGCGATGTTGCGCTCTCTGGGTCCATGCCTGGCACAGGAGCTCGTACCTGGGCCAAGCTGTGACAGCAAGAGGTCAGAGTGAGAGCAAGCCGAGTAAGCCCCGTTGCTGGCTCACTTCCTAGGGGAGAATGCTCAGTCGTGATCTTGCTACACACCCTCCCTTTAGTTCCAGCAACTTCTCGATGAGGTTCCTACGCAAACTATGGATGTCTCTGCTACGCCAAGGACCACTGCCGGTACAAGCCGTGTGCCGTGGCCGACTGCTGTAATAATAATAATAAATAATGACAGTAGAAATAATCATAATGATAGTAGTAGTAATAATAATAATAAACAATGACAGTAGAAATAATCATAATGATAGTAGTAATAATAATAATAGTAACACTGCCTCTGGCATCTCCCAGCTCCTTGCTTTAACTTTTCGGGGCCATCCTTGCCAGACTGTCTAAGTTCGCTGCCGATCGCAGGCCAAGGCCGGGCTGTTCAAAAAACGTAACCTTTAAAGGGGTCTATAAGGGTTACTATAGGTTTAGGGTTTAGGGTTTAGGGTAAGGGATCTATAAGGGTACCTATAATAAGGTAGCTATTCAACGAATGTACCACACAGCAAGGCTCAGCAATACTACGTTTGGCAGATAGTTTCAACCAGGACCTTGCATAGTTGTTGACTTCCACCGGGCGAATCTAGGGTACACCACCGGCCTATATAAGCCCTGAGTAGCTAATTGATTCCAGGCAGGGTTGTCCCTTCTAGGAAACAATCAGGGCGCTAGCCGCTAGCCCCAGACTTCAGTCCTTTAGCGCAAATTCCCCAAAGAAGGTGACTGCGAGCCCAAACTGAGACTGCGGCCACCACTAGTATGGGGACCTTTATCATGATCGAATAGATAGGGCCTTGGGGTATGTTACGCTATAAAAAAGACCTAGTGCAAGAACACTGCTAACAATTACAGTATTCAGCCTTCCCTACATTACTCCAAATAACCCTACAAGTTCTACACGGAGCCTGGAACGGCTCTCTACTGATACTACAAGGGTTTTATGAATGAGGGTTTGGAGTGAGGGTTGCAGAGATTTATACTGTTGAATGCACCTCGATTCAGGAAAAGAGTGCTTTCATTATGTCGGGAATACTCTCCAATTGAAGGCATCGGGCCCGACAGCAACGTCGCGAAAGTACACCGACCTAAAATAAGCACTGCTCAAGCCACGTGCCTCAGGCCTCAGCACCCGTCTACAAAATACCGATCAAACCCCATTGCCAGAAAACTCGTATCGAGCCTCAAGCCTCGAACTAGGCTATGAACCCTAAACCCTCGCCCTGAAGCCCCAAAACGCCACACCCAAAACCCACCCAACTCTGAAGCTGCCATGGGTGGACTTCTGAGAGATCGCACTCCTCGAACCAAGTGGGGACGTCCCCTTCGAAGCCTCCAGAGTTTCGGGCGTCCAGTTGAAGGTATGGCGGTTGTCTAGTGTTTCGAGTTTCGGGCTTGAGTTTTTGGGGTTGATGGCTTCTTAGACTCCTGCTGGCGCGACAAATGCACGGAGGACGAGTCTAGCCAGAGTCTGCTTTGTGAAGACTCTTGCTCTTGCCAGGTCAGGAAGCTCCAGGATCAGAGCGAAAGATGACTGCGCAGTGCTCGGCTGCAAGCAGGTCGCACGGAACTTTGCAAAAGGAATGATCAACACGGATCACAGCTGCATCTGCAAACCCTGCGCCTGAATGCCTAGATGCTCCTAAACTCCACTTAGCCATACCCTAACCTCCCAAAATCAGCAGCCGCCTGTGTGAACGGCGAAAGGGTGCAGCTCCACACCATTCAAGAATTCATCCTGCTTCAGAATCAGCAACTTAGGGCCATGGGACAACAGGAGCGAAGCTTCGGGATTTAAGGTTGAGGACTTTTCGAGCTTAGGGTTTAACACGCATTTCAGATTTCAGTGCTGTTTTAGGACTTGGCCTGTTGTCTGTGGTGTCTCTTGCCCTAAACCGCAAACGGTGCAGTCTCAACCCCTTAAGCCCTAAACCCGTAAAACTGAACCGTTAAACGCTAAGCTCACCAAGCCTCGAAACCAAAATGTGAACGACTCGGCCCCAGACCTCACAATACTGACATCCCCGGTACCCTGAAATTGAATGGTAACTTGTGAAGCCAGTATTTTCTGACACTATGAAGCCCTTGGACAAAGCTGGAAATCCCTCGTAGACACGCTCCTACAAAACGCTGTAAACCCCCTTGCAAAGCTCTTGTCAAACCTCCTGACAGCAACAAAGCAACTATAAAGCCCGTGAGAAAGCCCTTATGAAAAGCCTGAGAACAACTATCAAACATCTCGTCATTATGCAGCAATGAAACCTTACGCTTTAAATCCGAGCCCTAAGCGGCCTGATCCACATCCATCCGCCGGAAAACTGCTTGTTGAAGCGCCTGGCGCGCAGAACGTCCGAGCCACTGAAAGAAAGCTGCAATTCTGATTTCAGGGTGAAATGTCGGAGCCTTGATAATCAGCCTGCGGTTCTGGGACAAGGTTTTACAGCTTGCTCCTGCTCCTTGTTGTCAGTTTCGAAGCACCGTTTGGGGTCCACCTTGGGTTTCGTAACAGGTGACGCAACCAAACAATGCGACGAACTTTCAAATTTTTGCAGCCTAGAACTGACACCGGCAGTGCCACTCGGTCCTGAACCCTCGAACTGAAACTTCCATTACAAACGCCTAGGGCTTTAAGTCTTTAAGCCCCTTAAGCCTGCAAGTTCCCCGAAAATCGTCGCGTGTGTATGGTAATTAAATAGCCAACACCGCAGTCTACTCCAAAAATGAAATGAACCTTATCTGCATGATCATGCTCTCACCGCAGCAGACCAACCCTGAACATCTGATATCCTGAAACGTGCAAAACCAAGCCCCTGAACCCCTAAACCCATCCCCCCCGACCTTGAACCTCACACCCCCGAATCCTCATAGAAACCCTTGCAGAAAGGGGTTCCCAAAGGGAACCCTTCTTGATGAGACTGGGGCCTTGGGGAATATTATACGCCCATAGCAAGGATGGGGATACTATGACTGATCATTCCGAAACCTACTACATTGCAAGCTCTCGGGTCGAACTTTTTAGCAACTGCATACACGGAACCCTAAACGCCAACTCAAACTTGAAACTCTTAACCCTATATAGACTCTAAACTCGAAACCCAATATCGCAACCAAGGGTCCTAGAATCCTGTGCATCTCAGCCCTCAACTCCTAGATCTCTAAGCCAAAACACGGAAAACCCTTATGTAACCCTATGTGTAGAAGCCTTATAAGCCTTATAGTAACCCTCACAGAACCTTCATAAGTTAGCAGGCCTTTAGAGAACCCGTTAAGGAACCCGCAGGAACGCTTAAGCGAGTGCCTGCCGGCTGGTCGGAACCTGCGATGCTCGGAATTTTGCCGCCCAAGCTTTCTAGGTTTGAACGGGATCAGCGCTTGCCGGTTAAGCGCTTTATGAGGTTTGTGATGGTTTTGCATAGGGTTTACAGGGTTTTTGTACGGTTAGGTAAGGGCTGTGCAAGGCTTCTAGAGGAGTTTTTGAGTGTGTATCCGCCATCGGGTTAAAGCTTTTGGGTCAACATTTTGCTACCATAACCTATACTTTGCGCTTTTGTAGGGTTCGTCAGTTCCATTTTAGGGCTTTCCGTAAAGAACCTACAGCCGTAGAGTTTTAGCAGGTTCAATAGAGTCCATATATACTAGCATTGTGGAATTAGGTCCCCAAAGGCCATCCCCAGTATGGTTGTTGGGGCCTAATTCCATAATAATACCTGTATCACCAAACCCTGCGAAATAGTAGGCTATGACCCCTTATTTCTAAAGTATAACCCTCAAAACGGTACATTTTCGGATCCACAGATAGTGTATATGAACCCTCTTCGTGTAGGGTTCAGGAAGCCATGCCTTCCTCAGTGCCTCGGACCTCAGCAAAACAACAAGACAACTGAAGGCAATATAGGGGCCTTGATAATTCGAATAGGGTTCCTTAAAATCTTATAACGAGTAATTAAGGGATCTATAGTAGGGTTTCATGATTAGAATAGCGTTTCGGGGCCAGTTATACTATAACTATAAGAACTATAAGAAAGAAACCAAAACAATAGGTGACTACAATTAAGACCCCTATATATGTATATATACATATATATGTAGTAGACACAAGTCCCGATACAGGGATTCTCTTTCTTTACGGGGCTCCTGTGCGGGTACCATAACGGGTTCCTTTAAAAGCGCTACTCCGCTCTCTTCAATCCGCACCCGCACTGCACAAGCCCTAAGCCCAAGTGAACGCTTGACTCCGAACCTGCTCCAAACTGCCTGCAACCCCAAACCCGAAACCTTTAGGGTTTAGGGGTTTAGGGTTTAAGGGTTTAGGGTTTCGGGTTTAGGGTTATACCAGAAACCCTAAACCTAAACCCTGCTTGGCTTTTTTAGTCCTTTTCATCTGATATTCGGAGCCCTAAACCCGAGTCCTGCGACCCTAAAGCAAAACAACGTTAAACCTCCTAACGCCCATGAGCACTGCAATACAGAAGCCTTGATAATTAGGAAAAGGTTTTGGAGGTTCTCAGTATGCCTCAGCCGGACGGTCAGGCGATGATAGTGGGGGCCTTCATTAGAATTGGACTTTGGGGGAATAATGGCGAAGTTACAGCGACCGTTGTCAGCGGATACTACTACTAATTCTTCCGGCCCCTACAATATATTAAACCCAAAACTCACAAATCCAACTTCGGCAGAACCGTTGAAGCCTTGGAAACCAAAGTTGGCTGCTGCTGCGGGAAGCTCGAAGCGGTGGGAACCTGATGACATTTGTGATTTGTTAAGGCTTATATGATAGGGTGCAGGCCTTCATGGTCTATCGCTAACACACAGCTGTGCGATTGAATTCTCCAGACTCTTGAAGCTCAATCTCGGGGGTGTTCTTTCTGCGAAGAATCAGGGTGTGTCTTTCTTTGTGTTGCGCATTTTTCCTTCCGCACATAGGAGTTTGGGGTTTGGGATCCAGGATTCTGGGAGCTAGGGTAGCTAAGTCGGGTCAGAGCTGGGGGCTGAGCGTCTGTGTTCCAGGGTTCATTTAAACTTCGAGGGAGCCTTTAAAGCTTTTGAAAAGTATTAGTAAATAAGATCCTCTTAAGCCCAATAAGGGAAAATATAAAATGTCCCAAAGCCCTACCTAGATAACTTTGAGAGAGCTAAACGAATCAGGGCCTCTTTCTTGCTCGGCACGCCTGTTGCTACTGCACTGAAGACTTACAGTTTAGGATGCTAGGGACGAGCACCAAGGCCCTAGAAGAATGCAGGTTCTGTAGGATTTGGGAGTAAATTAGGGGTACCTCAGGGAGGGTTCCTTAAAGGGATCAATAAGGGTTCTATAAGGGGTTTAAAGTTTAGGGTTTGGGAGTTTCCGAAGATCCGGGGCACCTATACTATATTAGGGTCCCCTACTCTCGGAAACTCCCATTTAGAGGTTCAGGGCTTGGGATTTTGGTCCTTACTTAAACCCCCAAAACCAAAGACAACTCAACAAAAGCGTCAGCATGGGATGTCGTGGCTCAAGACAGAACCTGGCTTGGGAGCATCATCTGAACCAACTTCTGATGTTGATCTCATGCCTCGCCTTCCAACTCTTACTTAGCTGTCCAGTATCCTAGGGAACTAACGGTCAAACTTTGGCGTCCAAGGCTACCTACTCTGCTACTAAGCTTAATTTCTTGACATGTTCAGAATGTTCCGGGCATCGGAGTCCAACCCTGATCCCTAAGCCGCCCATCTTCTGCTTTGTGGCTTCTGTCCAAAGGCAAGAGTTCAGGGTTTAGGGCTCGGTCATTAAGGCTTTCGAGCTTTAGATTTGGGGTTTGGAATGTCGGTGGCTTTTGATTATAATGGACTTATCTGTCACATCTGAGACGTGGGCCACTGATGGCAATGTGGCCGCCGGGGAGGTTTCCTCTTCCTTTGGGTTTATGGTTGAGGGTTTAGGGTCCCTTCCTCTTCTTCGGTTTGCCTGCGACTTCGATGTTGATGCAGCACATGTCGCAGCGTCTGCGGCACAATACGTCATATCAATATCCTAAGTTTGATGGGTTAACTACTTGGCTTTCCGGTTTCTGTGGGGCCTGAGTTGCGAGGGCTTTTTGCCGTCTGCTGCCTGAGCCTCTGTAAGGATTCAAGGCGGAAAGTTTCAAGTAATGCTCCTGGCTCCTACTGGCAACTAGGCCTACGAGCCTGGGTCGCCAGCAGTTACTATCCACCTCTTGCAAAACTCGAGTTAGATAAACCCTAAACCCCTAAAACCTAAAGCCCTAAACCCCTTAACCCTAAACCCCTAGACCCTAAAACCCTAAACCCTAAACTCCCAATGTCAGCAGCGAACACGTCAAGTCGAAGTAAAGCAATATCGGTTGGGTACTGCCCCCCATACAGTAACAGTCTATAATAGGGCTACTATTAAGGTCCTAATATATCTATATTATGAATATTATCCAACTGTTACTGAGTGGGGGCAGTACCCAGTGGGGGCAGTACCCAAAATATCGGCGCCTTGAAGCCAGGGAACAAGCAAGCCCGGCAAAAGCGTACAGGGCTTAGGGTTTAGGGTTTAGGATTTGTGGCTTAATTGGGGCTTAAGGCACCAAATCCCCGATAAGCTGTCGAAGGAAACGTTTTCTTGGGAGCACTCTGGCAGCAATCAAACCTTGAAGCCTAAAGAACATGCAGGACAAAGCCATCAACTCCAAACCCTCGCTGCCAAAAGCCTAAGCCTCTATAACTCCGAGAAATCCCCAAACACTTTATAAGGGGACCTTATATAATAGAACCCTTTAGTACCCCTTACGGTTCTCTGCGCCAGCCACCGTGACGCCGGATCTCCAACAGCAACAACTCTCAAAAAATGTCGCTTGCGAAGCACTGAACTCCGTTTCGTGGTGGGCTTTAAGTTTGTAGGTATTCAAATCTCAAAGGGCTTGCAGAACCTAACGTTCAAATGAACTTGGCTTACAAGGTTTGGGGTGTATGACTAGAAGCACTGATATAGGGTTCAGGGTTTCTGGAGGCAGCTCGTATGCCTCAACGCAGGAAATGTACTTTTTCGCTGAAAATCGGAGGAAATCATAATACGATGCCCTAAACAAGCAGGGCTTTCAGGATTCAAAAAGGGCTTAGAGGCTTGGGATCAACCTTAGCCTTCAAGCAACCAACTTACTCAGGGTTCCTCATTGTGGCTTCCTAGAGGCAGGTTTTCGGCAATTATTTTGATTCCGACATTGCGAAACCCTAAATCCTAAACGCTAAACCCCAAGCCGTAGGTACGGTTGATGACATAAATCCTGCATTACCCATAATAAGGAATATACCATAATTCCATAGCCTAAGGTCATTAAGGTAATGCAGGATTTATGTCATCAATCGTAGGTCAGGATCTAAACCAAGCAGATGAAGTCGGCCTCCTCCACAGCTGTCGTCGCCCTTGAACACTTGTGGTTTTGGGTTTAGGATTTCGGGCCAACGATTTAGGACAATCTATTTTTGAGGGAGTCTTCCAATCTATCCGTAGAAACCACTCGACTGGACAAGGTTAGTACGATATCTTTGGCGTGTTGCTACAGCTGGACATGGAGACAGAACGCGATGACGTAAATCCCTAAACCCTAGACCCTAAATCCAAGGAAGCTATTCCACGGTGATGCCGCACCGTTACAGGTACCCTCATCTACCACAGCTTGCATTGGTTTCTTCTAAATAGATTAAAAAGACCCTAAACAGTGATTCCTAAACCCTAAACCCTGAACCCAATACAACCTAAACAGTGATTCTGTGGCGAGCCTTGAGTTCGGACTCGAGGTTTGCTATCCGATTCATCTTCAAGGGACGGGGGCTCATGCGTTCGGAGTACTCTTTCATTTGTTGTGGCATGTCGTGCACAGATCATCCAGGTAGCTACTCTTCGCAAGGTGAACCGTGGCATTTTGGTTGAAAATGTCGCTGGGTTTTGCGGGTTTAGGCTGGCATCCACAGCATGTTCACAATCGGGCACGTTTCTTGTGATGAAGGCAGCCTGACCTACACTTACTGAAACAGGCATTGTACATTTAACGGGCATGTCTTGTCCATGGTTTAATCCGAAGTCGGAAACCGAACCCGACGAGCCGGACCATTGCAATTCCCATGTAGAGGGGAGAGGCAGAAAGACAGAGATACATGGGTAGTTGTCAAAATTAGGGTCCCCTTCTGGGTATCCTGAATAGTAGGTGCCGTATTATATTAGGGACCCTAATTTTGACAACCACCCACATGCAGAGAGAGAGAGAGAGAGGGAGAGGGAGACAACAAGAGAAAAGATCCACAGAGAACGAAAAGTCGCTCCGTAGCTCTCTCTCTTGACCTGATTCAGAGCCAATCATCAGGCCACCTGTGTCTGCATCTATATCCATATATGTTTTGTACCTGGTTATTGGTATAAAGTCGACTGCATACAAAAATGATGAGACATGCATGCAGTCGTTTGTATCTTCCCATGAAGGATGCCAGGTAATACCTCTACGCCTTGCTTACTTATGGTTGTGTAGGAGGAACGTTGAAGCTGCACTCCACCCGATACGACACAACACAACCCGGTCGAAACGTTAACCCCCTAAGCCCAGTCCTGCAAACCCACCCTTTCAGCCTCCTCAAAACCGCCAAAAAAGCTAAGAACACACTCAGAAGCAAGCTTCTATGGACGCTACATCGAAAGACTTGGACATTGACTCGCCCAAGTCTGTCCACTGCTCCTGGCCGGGCTCTGATCCGCTATTCATTCGGGATTCGGGTTTAGTAGGTTGCAGGGTTTTCAACCGCTGTATAGGCTGCTTAACTTAAAACGGCTGTTGTTTAAGGGCTGTATAGTGTCATAAGAGTGCTTTGTCTATAGGTTGTTTATGAGGGTTTCTGTTTCAGGGTATTCTTGGCTTTGCTGTATCGGGGCCTTGGGAATTCAAGTGGGTTGTGAGACACGCTATATCTGGGCTTTTAAGCAACCAGGGAGAAAAAGTAGAAACATGTATTTCCTACTGGCTCCTTTAAGAAAAAAGTCTTAAAGTATGGTACTCCAAAGCCCAGAAAAAAGGGGCACCCCAACGACTGGTTATGCTACTTAGGTGCACCCCAAGTAAGTCTTTATGTTTGGTGGCGAGGGGCGCTGGCCGTGTGTTGGAGTCCCTGAACTCGTACATGAGGGTCCCTGAACAGTCAGCATCACGAACAGGATGTTTGGATAAGGGCGGGCCTGTATCCCAGCGCCTCCGCCTTTCTTGACATCCAGGAGCAAAGCCGAGACGATTCCATCGAAAGCTTGGTGGGCTAAAATTTCCACTAGATCCCAAGCAAAGTCAGCACGAACCTGAATATTGGCGTCGACCATGGTGGTCGACTCGAGCACGGCGTCGCCCATGCTACGGACTGCTAAGCCGAGGAAATCTGCGTTGGTCACAGCAGAGATGCATGTATGTGTTCAGCTTCGATACGTTGCTTCTTCTGCACCACGTGTGGCACCCACAATCGCTTCCCCCCAACTCCCCAAAAACACTAGCCGTCCAGCACCACCCCGACCCTCCCACCCTCATGCTGGAGCGGCAGCCAGTCTAGTTATTCTGACTACGGTTTGTTGAGGCCCTAAACACCACAAGCCCCTATGTAGACCCTAATCCCCATACCCGGCACCCTCAGCCCTCAGCGCCCTGAGTTGGGGTGGTGTAGGGCAGTGTAGGGTTTATTTTGGGGTGTCAGACTAGGGATTGCATGAGACCCACAGCAATCAAGTTCGTAGCGACGTAATAAACCCTAAACCCCAAATCCTAAACCAAACCCTAAACCCTAAACCCCAAATCTTAAACCAAACCCTAAGAGCACACTCGGAGATCCTCCACCTGGAACCCAAGGCCGAACCCCACCCAAAAAAAGGGGCCAGAATAGTCAGAATATGGTTTTGGATTTTTTATACTTTTATTATAATAAGGAACCCCCAAAAATACAGGGGCCAGAAGAATCAGAATATGGTTTTGGGTTTTTTTACTTTTGTTATAATAAGGAACCCCCAAAATAGTACAGGTAATTCTTAAGGCCCCTATATTAGAATATGGTTTGGGTTTTTTATACTTTTATTATAATAAGGAACCCCCAAAATCGTACAGGTAATTATTAAGGCCCCTATATTACCAGAAAAGAGGTTGCAGCATTCCAGTGTAGGGACCCTACGTCATCCCCTGAAACTGAACTTTGTACAAGGTACCTATGAGAAAGCCCATTATAACATAAAAGCCCACCCCAATCAACGCCAAATGCACGCACTTACACAATTCCAATAAAATCCAAAACCCCCTGCGCAAACCCCATGCCATGAGGCCCTGAAAAAAAAAAAACATAAACCCTTTATCCACAGCGCCCCACGACGGTCTGTATTACAAACACGAAGCCCCTGAAACAAATCCACATAATAAAGCCTCTCATCCAAAATCCAAAACCTATACAACTTTCCCATACATGTAGAGACCCCTGTTGAAGGCCCAGGGTGGGCAAACCGTCCTGCGACCAGGTGCCTCCCTCTTGCCATGAATTCTGCCTGATCTCCAAAAATTTATGAGGGTTCTTCAGAGGCTCTAAATGAAATTTCATGAGGTTTCTTTATAGGCTCTAAATGAAATTTCGTAAGGGTTCTTTTGGGCTAGAATCAAAACTTCATGAGGTTTCTGTGCAGGCTCGAAGACAATTTTGGAAGGGTGGCTATGCATGGTTCGACGAGGATTCAAAAGGGTCTCGAACGGCCTCTGCCGGACAACCATGAACCCGAAAGCGTAAGACCGCATGCGCCGAAACCCTACAAACCCAAAACAAGTAAACCAAAGTCCGAAAACACCTTTAAGAAACACACCCAACAGGCCTAAACAGTAATGATCCAAAGAACCAAGCATACTCTCAAGAACAAGGGCCCGCCACCCTGGGTGCGACTCCCTCGCTTGTTCCAGTCGTGGGTTCCACAAATATTTCCGAGTTCGGTTTCTGTGTTTAACCAAAACCATAACCCCTAAGAACCTATACCACATAGAGAAACCATCAGAAAGAGACAGGCAGAAGGTGAACTGTTGGTGTAGGGTTCAGGGCTTAGGGAACCTATCTTTGTAAGAACTTAGAGAAGGAATTCCAAATAAGAAACCCTCACAACACCACTAGGTTTTTAACGCGTAGGTGGGCTCAGGAAACAGTTACCTAAACAAGGACTCTACAAGGTTCGATGTAAATACCTTTACGAGTGCTATAAGACTGTTCTGGGGTCTTTGTTGTAGAAGCCTTTACAGTGTGTGGTAAGCTCGCTTCAGCAGTAACCGAGGAAATAAAAGCAAACACGATGAGAATGATTCAGAAGTGCGACAAAACTAACTACTGGCGTGAACCTGAAACCGTAAGCGCACCGTCAACGCAGTCCCCACATAAGCGATGATTTTTCAAAGACGCCTGTACAAGATTATTAGGCTCTTACGAGTTCTGGCGATTGAGTTTGATGGAAACTGTGTCAACGTTGCCCAGCAAGACACGAAACCGAGACAGACCCCTAAACCTCGAACCTGTAAACCCTGATAAAATTTAAAACATCTTTCAGACTCTAGTCTCTCCATCCTCAAGGACAGAGTCTGGGGTGCCCGGCGGCCACCATCCGTCCTGGGCGGTGTATGTCTCTCACAGCAATATATCTTCTCTCGCAGCCTGCAAAAGCCGTTGCACAGTCAAAAGAGTCTCTGACGTAAAAGGCTCTGAGTGCTCCGGTCCGCCAACGGTTGTAGAGCCCTAGAACCCTTGAAGGAACCCTAAGATCCTTTAAGAAAACGAAGACCCTGAGATCCTCAAAGGAATCAGGACACCCCAAGGCCCTTAAAGGAACCCTTATAGATCCCTTGAGATCCCTTTACAGCAACTCTTATAGATTCCTTTAAAGCAACTCTAACATTCCCCTTCAAGCAACTCTTACAGATCCCTTGAAAACCCCCTTAAACGCTCCCTAGGACATCTCGGATCCGGCTCCCTCGCCTCCTCTTTCACGGGAGCTTCGGCCTTTCCAGGCTGCCAACTGTCCCAACTCATCTCCTGACGGCGTGTTTTTTTTAGGGTTTTGGGGGTTCAGGGTTTTGGGGATTTAGGGTTTTCGGCGTCTAAGACCGTACAAGAAACTCTGCAAACCACCATCAAGCTCCACTAAAACCCCGTCGGCTATCGTAAAATCCTATGGCAGAAATTCATACAACCCCATACATTTCCTAAAGCAGCCATAAGATTTTATATAAAGCCCCCCATAATATCCATAAGGATTTATATAAAACCCCATAATAGCCCATAAGATTTTATATAACCCCCCCCCACCCCCATAATATCCATAAGGTTTTGTATAAAACCCCATAATAGCCATAAGGTTTTATATAAAGCCCCCCCATAACATCCAAGAGCGGCATTCAGCCCTGCCCTTGCGTGGCGAGATCCTGGATGGGTCCGCGCAAGGCAAACCTTTGGCGCCTTGGTGGCTCGACGGGTTTAGGGTTTTAGGGTTTTAGGGTTTAAGGGTTTAGGGTTTAGGGTTTAGGGGTTTAGGGTTTTTTTTTTAAAGTGCAACGGCCTTTTCTGTGCGGTGCAGCCTGCCTCATAGAGGCTTGCACAATCAAAAGACAACCAAAAGACACACGAAAAGGCACATCCCTCACAGCGTCACGACCCCTCAGAGTGCTCATCAGGAGCCAATTCCGGGGCCACCCTTGTCGTAGTAGGCGAGAAGGACAAAGGGCGGGGAGCCACAGAACCAGAGCTGCCCAGGTCGCCATTCAGCACAACATCCACCAGCACCCCAGCTCCAGGTTGCACACGAGGCTCACCCCCACCAGAGTCAGGCGGAGCAGCCAGCACAGAAGGAACACCGAGTGCAGGACCAGACGAAGTTGCCGTAGCAGAAGAAGGCGAAGGGCACAGAGGTGACAAGGCAGACGTTCCTCCAGGTACCAGTTGTGGTTCGTCAGTGTCAACACCCTCAGGCAAAGAGCCAATCACACCAGTCGTAGGGGAACACGGCAAGGCGCACGAGGAGGGCGAGGTAGGCGGAGCGGCGGCGGCAGCCCCAGCCACACCCACTGGCGAGGTAGAAGCAACAGCATCAGCCACGGAGGGGGGCCTCCCACCAGTATGAATGGCCTCAGCAGTCCCACCTGGAGACACTGTGGCACCATCTCGAGGGCTGCGTGAGCGCGACCTGCTACCACGCGGCACATCCCTAGTAGCTCGTTGCCATCCCAGCTGAGGATCACCAGCAGGACGAAGGACGTGCGCTTCTCCAGGAGGACAACCCGTGAGTTCCAGCAAGGCCTCTTCAAGTTCACGATCAAAGGCCTGGACAACCACCCAGCGAAACTCAGCGAGCCACGCCACGATACGGGATCTGAGCACCCCATGGGGCGGTATCCGCTGACACGGAAAGCTGCGCATGGCCTCACTGGGCCGGACCCTCGCAGCGAGTACGTCCACAACGCAGCGAGCCGTGGCGTGGGCTCCAACAGCTGCTTCAACAACTTGCTGTACTCCCCAACGGTATTCCGGTCCAACGTCCCAATCGTCTTGGCGAGCGAGGCCACCTAGAAGTTCACGAAGACGGCGACGAACCTCATCGTTCACCCCAAGTTGAGAGAGCCTTGCCTCTTCTCCTGGGGTCAACTGCATCATGCCCACATCGTCAGAATCCTCATCCAAGGCATCGCCGTCAGCTTCCTCCGGATCAGGTACTTCCACAGGCTGAGAAGGAGGAGGATCAGTGCTCGCGCGGGCAGAAGAAGTGGCACCACCCCCTGCATCGCCACCAGAGCGTGCACGCCTGACTGCACGGGCTTGCGCCACCATGGCTCGTGCTCTCTCCCGGGCCGTTTCAAGTGCCACCGCTGCTGTGTTCGTCCTGGGCTCAAGAACATCACCAGCACGTCCCAAACAAGGAGGATCGCCAATGTCCCTGGCAGTCATCCAAGCGTCTTGCAGTAGCCGTTGAACAAGGCGAGTGTGGAACTCCCCAAGGAGCTTCTGAAAGCCGGCGAAACCCACACACACACACACAACCGACCTCTCATCCCAAGATCCTGGGGTCGTTGTTCTGGGCAACCTTGAACACGGCGGAACAGAACGTCTGCAACCAGGTCCAGGGTGGTCTCCGACAGGATGAGAGCGTGGGCCCATTGACCAAGAGCCCATGCAACGGCTTCCGGCCCCTCTGCACGGCGAATCTCGTCCAGGTACTCCAGGAAATTGCGAAGATCCTCAACAACACCTGCGTCCCATCCCAGCTCCAGCAGCTCATCCCTCTCGTCAGCTGAAAGTTCAAAGTCAGGCAAGGGCTCCTCCGGACCATCAGGGCTGCTGGATGTTCACGGGACCAGCGGCAGGAGCAGCATCCACCAGCTCGCCATTGCTGCTTCCATCGTCCCTATCTTCACCACTTGCTGCACTCTGTCCCCTCCCTGTCTGCATCATCGCCACCTCATCAAACCGCTGATCCATACCACCAGAGGAGGTAGAAGAGCTCGAGGTGGTTGTTGAGGTAGTCGACACAGGTGAAGAACTCGTCCGAGAGAACCGGGCACACGAAGGAGAAGAGGCACGCCCCAGGACCACATTAAGGAAGTCCTCGATGTCAGGAAGTCCAGGTCCAGACCAGTCGACGGCTCCAATTGCTTCATCCGCGCCTCTACGCTTCCTGGCCCCCCAGACTTTCCACTCCTCTGCTGTCCACCACGGCGAGGCATAGGTGTCACCCCCAGTATGCGTGAGCACCTGGTGCCGCATACTCCGGTCGTTTTGTAGAGGGGCAGCAGGTGCATCGTGGTCTCCAGGAGGAGAAGAAGCAGGTGGTTCACGATCGGCAGGGGGGACAGGTACAGTACGATCACCATCAGCTTGGCGCAGTAGCAAGCGAAACCTTTCCCTGGCCTCTTCATCCACAACCAACCCATCCCGGTGTAGGCTGCGTGCACGCCAGAAGGCAGCAGGACGGAAGGAGCCATCTAGCCATTGTGCTTGACGTGCCTCTCTACGCTGGGTGCGGACTTCTCCTCCTCCTCCACGTTGCCAGCGTTCCTCCCAGTCATTGCGCGGTCGGTCCACCCACCGGCCATCGCGAAAGAAGCCAGGTGCGCGACGATCAGGGGGAAGAAGAGGCGCTCCCCGTCCCCAGCCAGGAACGTACAGGAACCGGTCGTCGGAGTTAGCATCCCTCCCAGCAGCTTCAGGACCTTGTCGGCGATCACCAGTGGTAGAAGGGCGGCCCGGAGCAGGCGTATCGTGTCTAGGCGTAGCGCCCCGATCCCAGTTGCCATGGTTGTTGCGGTAGTGCAGGGCCCAATCATGCCACTCACGACCACGATCTCGCGCCTCATCCCAATATGACGTAGTAGAGCTCGGCGTCCACGATGTCCAGGAAGACCAGGTCCACGAGGGAGACCATTGTCCCATGCCAAGGTCCTGGCCAGACGACCACGAGGACCAGGTCGTCCCGGGTTCTGTGCCACGCCCCTGTGCGTTCCACTGGTGGTAGGGATCAGCGACGGGTTCAGGATGAGGCTCGTACCATTCTTCCTCAGAGGGCTCCTCCCAGTTGTGGGCGTTGGTCTGCTCTTGGTCACGATGTCGGGGTCGAGAAGGAGGCCGCCCCTGAACGAAGCCACCAAGAAGGCCGCCCAAGAGCGCAGCAAGCAGCGGCAGGAGGCACCGGACCATGACGAGGGAACAGAGTGAAGGCTTCCGGGTTAGTCACCAGGGCATGTAACAAGGGGCAAGGTAGTGCAAAAGGAGGGGGATCACAAGGTCAAAGACAAACATCTAAGGAACATCATGTGTGAACATCCCAAGGTCAAAGACATCCACAACTGCGCATCGTGTCTGCGAGCGGCTCGAGCAACAGTGCTGCCACATCAGTCGGAAGAAGACGTCACCCCAGCAGCAAGTTTGTCGAGCAAGCGCGAGACAGGGAGCAGGACTAGCAGAAGCCAACAGCGGGTTGACGACCCCGCGACCAACTGACATCCTTGTATTCAAGCCAGCGTGGCAAGAGGTTTTTCCATCCCTCGCGGTTAGTTGTTGCATCTTTCCAGTTGAGGCCAAGGGCCTCAGCGATGTCCCTCTCACAGTTGTTGGCATGGAAGCGACGAGGATGGCGTGCACCCCCACTCAGAAGTTGTTCCGATCTCCACCACTTGAGACAGCGCCACCCCAGCATCAAGGCGGGCATACAGGCATCATTGCCAGGAGCAGTGCCCATCATGATGTTTTCGGCCAGGAGACAAAGGAGGAAGCGAAGTTCAAAGCGGCGCTCCGGCTTGTCCAGGCGCTCTTGCATGAACGACGCGACCGCCCCTCTGTCAATGAAGTCGAACGCACCCCGAACATCCAGTTTAGCAGCGACGATACCACAGCGCCACTCACGCGTCACGTCCCGCAGACGGGTGAAGGTGCCGATAAGATCGGCGGCTTGACGCCCCTTACCAGAAGACGAGCAGCACGAGGGAGCCCGCAGCTCACAGAAGGTTCTGTTCATGATGATGCGAGACATCATTTTCATAGCGGCACTCCCCATGGCAATGGGACGAAGGTCAGCAGGGCGCGAAGGGTGCGCACACTTGGGGATCAGCGCCAAGAGCGAGACGCCCCACCGCTCAGGAAGACAACCATGTTGAAGAACATCATCGCACATCCCACACAGTGCCGAGGGCTGCTCCAGGGCAAGGCGACGGAGGAGATCAACAGAAACCTTGTCGACCCCGACAGACGAGCGAGCTCTCATTCCAGCCAGGGCTGTGCAAATCTCCACCTCGTTGACGGGGGTGAAGGTGACGGCGGACATGTCGAGAGAGTCAATCCTCATCTTAAGATCAGCGTCCCAATTGCGAGCCACATCCCAGAGTTTCTGGCTGAGGTGCCCTTCAACATCAGCAGCAACAGAATCGCTAGAGCGATTGGTAAGGATTTCACCCCACCAATGGTTACGTCTCGTAGTGGCACGGTGGGCTCGGTATGCATCCCAATCGCCATAGAGGATGTTGCTGATGCGCTGGTTCTGCCACTGACGGCGCTTCTGCCTGCGAACCTTGTGCACAGCCTTCCACTTGGTCTTACGCTCATCACTCCCAGAGCAGCGTGCCTCCCTGATAAGGTCCAGGACCTCCTGGTCATCAGTGTACGAGCACTTAGCACGCGGACAAGACCGGGTACTGGCAAGAGTCTCAAGTTTAGTGAAGCTGTCAACTGGTGGTAGAGGTCCGTCACCAACAACCCAACGAGGACGACAATCGAACCATGCTGCAGGCTTGGTGCGCTGGACCTCCACGTGAAGTTCCAGCAATGCATGGTCACTGTTGATTTCAAGTCGCATCTCAGGTCTCAGTGTCACGCAGCTCACCCCAGCACGACGAGTGAAAATAGCATCGATGTGTCGTCCTTCACGCTGTTCATCCCTTGGATAGTGAGTGGGACAGAGGCGGTCACATAGGCGAGGGGCAACAGGGCGAAGGTGCAAGGCCGACATAGCTTCGAGGGCTTTGTCCACCTTGGCCCCAGAACGTATCGATGCGTCCTGGGATTCGTCCATATTCCGTCCCAGGACCTCATTCACATCAACCCCAGCCAGAACAGGGAGGTCAGGATGCCAACGCCGTAGCAACTGTTTGAATGCAGTCACATCCCGGTGATAAGTAGCAAGAGTAACACCGGTCGGGCAGTGCAAGGAGGCCAGGATGAAGCGCTTGTGGTTCTTGAGGCGCACGACCCAGGCGGCTCCCCTGTCACAGGCTGTCTTGTCCGTGACGGAGTCAAAGAGCTCGCGGGCAATGCCGATACCCACCCCTCTCCACTGATCACTACTCTGATGCGAAAACCACACAAAGTTGTCAGTCAGATGTTCATCCCATCCAGGCTTACCGCGAGATACTTCCTGAAGACACAGTAGATCAAAGGTGCTAGCAACGACGTCGATCTTCGACAGGTTCTGGCCAGCGATGTTCCACGACCCAAATTTTCTCAAGACCGACTTAGAAGGTCGAGCATCAGGTCGTGCAGAAGGAAGACGAGTACAGTGATCGCTTGACGAAGTACCGTACTCAAGGCTGTTAGTGAAACCAGTGGCCCCTTCCCGTCAAAGCTCGCGTTCAAATGCAGCGATCGCGAGGTCATACGCGACGCCGCAGGCCCGGGAGATGGCAGTAAGGTCAACCCATCCCGACGCCATCTGTTTCACCCCATCTCCTTTAGGAAGGCGATGCGCAGCAGATCCGAGTTTCCATTCTCCAACCCACACCGTACCAGATCCCCAATCTACCTCGTAGGCGCTGTCCGCCTTGGCCTGCATGTTGTGAGATTCATTGTTAGCGGCAGCGTCAGCTACCATCCCAAGGCAGACTCTGCGGAGCATGGAACCGTGAGAACTGCGTCGCCTGGCTTCCCTTGTTTTCGTGAAGCTGCACCAAAGGTTCTTCTTTTCCCCAAAGGCCGCAGTGCACTCCAGCTTGTAGGGATCACCACGTGCAGCTTGGATGACACCCCACATGCGATCGCGCATGTCCTTGTTGCTTTCTCCCTCTCTCACCTGGAATTTGAGCACCCCAAAGGAGCGACGTGGACCCCAGATCGTGAGTGCAGGTTGGTCAAGCAGGTCCTTCACAGAAGGGCGAGAAAGGAAGCCAGCCGACTCGTCCAGTATCAGTTGTCTTTTTGAGTCCTGAGGCCACCCCCCGACAATGAGGGTCCTTTTGCCATCTTCGGTCAGGTCGTCGTTCGTCCCACCCGCTTGAGGTACGTGGTCGCGAGGGACAGGAGGGCCGCCAGGAGTGGGCATCCCAGGTGCAGGTCCATGTTTGGCTCGATACTCAGCCCAGGCATCTCCGGTAGCAGCAGCGGGCACAGGAGCAGCGGAGACCCCTTTTTTCCGCTTAAGCTCATCAACCTCCTTCGAAAGTTGCGCCACTTGAGCTTCAACGGTCGCCTCCTTTTGTTCGACACGAGCAAGCCTCCCATGTAATGCTTCACGGTCAAGTTGTTCAGCCGCCCTGCTCTCCTCAAGGTTCTGAACACGTCCCGTCATCTCGGTCCACGAAGCAGTCAGGGGGCCAAGGTGCAGCTCGAGGAGACGTTTGATCTCAGCCGAGGTAACCGGAGCATTCGTCTCATCCCTTTCAGGAGCAGCACGTTCATCCGAAGCACGAGGGCCGCCATGCCGACGAGAACGTCCATCAGACGAGGGAACAGCCTCCCTTGTCCTCTTACCACGCCCAGGGCTGCCACCAGTGGCATCGACGGACATGGCCTGTTCACGCCCCCGGGAGCTACCACCAACATCTCCCTGGGCAGACGCATCATTCTCCTCCTTCGGGGACTCCAAATCCTCGTCATCATCGTCCTGGATGATTTCAGTAGGAGAACCCACCGGCGCAGCCACGACAACCACCATGAGGTAAGGGAGAAGCAGGTACGCCAGGGACACCAGGTACACCCCAGGGGAACTGGAAGATGAAGTCGAGAATCGGCCAGCCAGAGAAGAAGACGCACCTGAGCGCCGTGACCACTCGGAGAATCGTGTATCGGTCGATCGCCAAATGGAGCACACGCCCACTAGGAAATCCTTGATCAGAAACGGCCTTGAGCCAAAATGGCTTGAGCCGTAGGGTTTTAGGGTTTAGGGTTTAGGGTTTAGGGGTTTAGGGGTTTAGGGGTTTAGGGTTTTAGGGTTTAGGGTTTAGGGGTTTAGGGGTTTGGGGTTTAGGGGTTTAGGGTTTTAGGGTTTAGGGTTTAGGGTTTAGGGGTTTAGGGTTTAGTGGTTTGGGGTTTAGGGGTTTAGGGTTTAGGGTTTAGGGTTTAGGCACCAAAAAGGGCTCCTTTAGGGGCCCCTTTAAGGGTTTTAAAAGGGTTTAGGGCACAAGGGTCCATGTACTCCTAAAGTACTCCCTTTTTAGGTACATTGGGCCCAAATCTTTGGGTGCATGGACCCCTAGGGTTATAGGGCATTATAGGGCTTTAGGTTTCCCGTATTTTTAAAAGGGTTCAGGGCTTTAGGGCTTTAGGATCCTGTAAAAAAGGGTTTAGGGCAACTTTAGAGCTTAGGGTTCCCTTAGAAGGGCTTGGGGCTGACTAAACCCTAAACCCTAAACCCTAAGTTAAGGGTACAGCAGCAGGAGCAGCGAGGAGAGGAGTAGTGGTAGCCGTCGTCGTCGTGGTCGTTCATGGTAATAGTAGCTGTCGTCATCGTCGTCGGCGTCGACTTCGTCGTCATCGTAGTTGTGGTAGTGCAGTAGCAGTGGCAGTAGCAGTAGCAGCAGTAGTAGCAGCAGTAGTAGTAGCAGTAGTAGTAGTAGTAGCAGTAGCTGCAGCAGTGGTAGTGGCAGTGGCAGTGGCAGTAGGTAGTGGAAGTGGCTGTGGCGGTGGTCGCGGCAGGGGGAGCCGTCGTAGTGGGCGTCGACAACGCTACTTGCAAGATCGAACCTAGCATCCTTTCCTGAGGTGGAGCCTCCTCAAACGGGGCGCATTCTGGGCTTCGCTGCTCTCTTGGAAGTTGTAGCGGTTGGGGGTGGGTAGTTGGGATTACGGAGTAATTACATGTGATATATGACCGTACATGTCTTGTACTCCTCTCCGAAGTTACGCAAACGTCTAGTAACTAGACTCTCACTTTGAAGGAGCAGGACCTCCCAATACAATCTCGGTGAAGCTCAGGGGCTTGAAGCAGGTTTCGCGCGTTTAGGGCGTCGATTGAGATATCAAAGCACCCCTAGCCTTTAGCTCTAGCCTTTCCCAAACCCAGGGCTTTATAAGGGCCCGGGGCGCCCTACGAACCCAAGAAGCCGATGAGGCCCCAAACGCCCAAAGCCACGAAGCGCTTCAACATCCCAGGGCGCAACGTAGGAGGGGGTAGGGTTCTGGGTCTAGGACTGGGGTCTCCGAAACCCTAAGGCCTTAAACCCCTCATGGTAGCCCTTACAGAACCTGACAGTGACCGTCATGGTACCCTTATAGCACCCCTCTGCAACTGCAACCCCTTGTATGGCCCTTATAGCATTATACTACCCTTTTGTAAACCTCATAGAAACCTTAAACCCCAAACCCCCAACCCCTAAACCCTCATAATATTATACTACCCTGCTTTGTAGCCCTCATAGAAACCCTAAACCCTTACAGTACTCTACTACCCCGTGCTGTAGCCTTGTAGTAACCCTAACCCTTAATGGAGGCCTCAAAAGGTAGGATGAAGGTAGGTAGGATTCAGGATCCCTTCTATAAAGACTTGTTGCTGGGGATTACCCCCTGAACCCTTAAAACCCCCTAAACCCTCAGCCCTTCAGCCACCTACCATCATCCCAACCTTGGAGCCCTCTCGTTTAGACTACCCTTCTTTGCCCGTCTGGTTCTTAGTAGGGAATGGGGGAATGGATTATGGAGACTACTACAAGGGGATTATATAGGGACTACTAAAGGGATCCATCCCCCCATTCCCTACTAAGCCCGAAACCCTAAACCCCTAAACCCTAAACCCGAAACCCCAAACCCCGAAAGCCCCTAATCACCAGGGAGTCTTGCCCAGGTCCCTGGCGCAAGGTCGATGCTGTCGATGCACAAGTGATTCAGCTCCTGAGTTGCAAACTCTGAAGATAGCTCCCCTAAAACCCTACCTGTGGCCCCCCAAAAAGCCTGCCTTTTTCGGATTTTATCAAAAAAGCGTACCTTTCTATTTACACATAGATCTCATAAGAAGGAACCCTAAACATGTAGGCCTTTTAGGCTACAGGTAGACCCTGAAGATTTGTTATGGTTTGTTTCAGGGGCCACCTGGGCGTAGGGGGTTTAGAGTTTGGGGTTTATAGGCGTTTAGGGTTTAGGAGTTTAAGGGTTTAGGGGTTTAGGTTTAGGGTTTACTTCGGGGTGGTTCGTTTCAATTCGACGGGTCTGGGGTTCGGACTTATTTTGGGCAGTTGTGAGCTCCGCGGCAGAGGTTTGAGCCTCGGGGTTAGAAGTTTTGGCTTTCAAGGATGCAGGGGTTTTCAGGATGCAGGGCTTTGCGTCTCGGGCTTCGGGTTTAGGGTTTAGGATGGCTTTTGTAACCTTGACACTGATGGTTTTTCGCATCCTTATGGTAAGCCTTGTAGTCACACAATCCCTCCAATCCCTGAACTACCCATCTTGACCCAGGCCCCTCAGGGCTCGGGGTTTGGGGCGTTGGGTTGAAAGGCTAAGACTTCGGGTTTGTGGTATTGGCTTGTCCGCTACACTCCGAAGCTCTGGGTAGGAATGTGCTCAGTTTGTGTACGGCAAAGGATGCCGCAATCGACTCCGATGCAACCCATGATCTCCGAGCGCTCGACAAAACTTTTTGAATGCAGCCTCGGGGCATCTCCCACGCTCATGTCCTGTTGGGACACCGTGGACCTGCCAGCTCTAAGTTACCGAGTGAAGCCTGCTGTGGTAGTATCCCTGACGAGAGAAACCTGCTGAGCAGTGTCCGCGTGAACTTGGCTTTGCAAAGGAACGGCTTTCTCACAAACCCCGACCCCCGAAACCAATCCAAGGCTGAGATCTCAGTCGAAAGGCATGGGTAGGAGGTGTGTTCCAGGCGCTCTTCCTAACTACTTTTTCCACTGTGTACTGGTATGGCCGTGATGCTCATGATCATGAAAAATGAACAATAAACAATATGAGACCTTGGTGGAGGGGATAGGCTTTAGGGCAGTGTGCTAAAGATAATTCTCCGTCGGGACCCACGGGCAAACTCGGTTGAAACAGGCTGCCTTATAGGGAAAAAACATCACAACACAACGAAATCAAACAAAAACAACACAAGTCGTAAAACCAGCAAATGACCCTCATAGAAACAATTCGTACCACCCAACAAAACGGAACGCTAGACCCTAGACCCGAATATGGAGGTCCTGATACGCTACACTATAATAACTCAAGCCCCTTTGTGAAAACCTTACAAGTCGAGATACAAAACCTTCATGAAACCCTGGCCACCAAATTTCTGAAACAAGCTAGTGTGGGCATGGGCGCCCTGCTTCGACCATGGAAGAAGGCCTGTTCAAGAGTTTGGGGTTTTCACTGTGCAGGGACTGGGCTTTAGGGTTTCAGGGTTTAGGGTTCAGGGATTATAACCCTAATTAAACCCTAAACCCCAAACCCTAAACCCTAAACCCTAGGATTTTGGACTCAGAGAGAAGGGTTTACGGGAGAATGGAGCAGGGCTTCGGGGGTCTAGGGATTTCTTAGGGTGTTAGGGCTTTGGGGGGGTTTAGGATTTCTTAGGCGTTTAGGGCTTAGGTTGAGTCAGTGGGGGTTCTGGGGTTGGAGCATAACTTTTGAGGCTTTGGGTGGAGAGCATCATACAGTATTTCTGCTTCTCGACATTGTTGGGGTTTCGTGCTTTCGGCTTCGCAGGATGGGGTTTTGTTGCGGGTCCAGGGCGTGAAGGCTTCGCTTTGCCATGTAAAGCTCGGGCCTTCGGGGGAAAAGATTCTTCCGGGCTGTGAATATAGGGGGCCTTCAAAAAAAAGAATGGGGGGATTGGGGGCCAGTATACTATAACTATGATAAGGAACCCCAAAGGAATAGGAGAGGGAATTAGTTAGGCCTCTAGATTATAGCCTTTCGGGTTTAGGGCTTGCAGGGTTCTGCGGAGGGGGCTGGTCTCAGAAGCTTCGGGATGTTTAGAGTTTCTTCTGTGCTGAGGCCTCTCGGCGTTCAAGGTTTGGGGGGCTCAAAGCAGGGGCTTGGGAGTCTTTTAGGGGCTTAGGGGCTTTTGGGACTCGGGTTTCGGGGTCGTTGGGTTTAGGGTTTGCCTTGGAAAGCCTTTAAAGTTGGTTGTGAGGCATATCTTACTATCAAAAGATTGCATGCCTTCACGTAAAGTAGGACTGCCCCACCCGGATTGTGCGACGTACGACTGGAACATTCTGGAACTCCAAATCCTAAGTCTGAAGTCGTGTCCATCCTTGTCGTGATCCGTGGAGAATGAGGTGCCATCTTGGAATCTAGGGCTATAGCTCCCTCCTCAGCTCGGAGCTGTAGCTTCCAAGCCAACTCAAGACTCGATTTAATCAGGTTGAATTCGATCATCGCGAATGCTCGGGACCATTGCCTCCAAACCCTCAACGGTCCTAAAGCTTCAACATCTAAACTTTCCGAATCTAAACCCTAATTCCTAGTCCACAGCAGATCAAAGACCCCCAAACCATAAACCCAAAAGCTCACTTCTCGCCGAAACATGCCAAGTGTCGCCTGCAGCATGACGACATAAGCTGAAACGCCCAGAATCTTGCAGGGTGACGTTTGAAAATGCACCATTTAGGGTGCTAATCTACTGCACTCCGATTGAAAGAACAGGAAACCTCACATTGAAACAGCGCCGCAAGAAGACTCCACAGAACAACCTAAATGTAGACTCCGGCACCCCTAAACCCTAAACCCTAAACCCCACAGCCCGAATCAGATCATAGTTGAAACACAATCAACCCGAGAGCCTCATAAACCCAAAAAAACCCAAACCCGAAGCCTAGACCTGGTAATGTAGGAACCTGATTAAGAAACCTTGGGCCGCGCCCTTGTGAGGGTTCTTAATATGGATCCTAATATATATATATACATATACATGTATATATACATCGGGGTTCAGGGGCCAGGCTTTCTTAATCAGGCTCCTACAATAGCCCAAATCCCGACCCTAAACCGTAAGGACCGAAGTAAGGTCAGCACCGTCTTTCTCTGCGCCGGTGTCCACAAAGGCTCCATAGGAGGTTAGCGACTTCACCCAGCCGGTGACCTACAAGAGCTCTTAAGCCTTAAGGCTCTGGTACTCGAAGGGTACTATAGGCTACCGATAAGGCTGCTATAAGGTTCATTTAAGGGGCTGTCGCTTCACCTTAAAGCTCCGTGCTCAAAGCTTTACAGATGCTCGATTCTTTTGGCTTCGGAGTTCGAGTCTTACGGCTTTGATTCACTGCTCTGGGGTTAGGGTTTAGGGCTTGCTTCCGAGCTTTGCGCCTCCTCAGAAGGCTTCCGGTCGTGGAGCTTCCATTTTGGGGAGTCCTTATACGGGCTTTGAAGTGACCAGGGCGAAAGGGGTGTAAACTTGCTTTACATACTGGTTCCTTTGAGTAACAGGTCCCCAAACAATGCTAAGGTATGGTACTCCAGAACCCAGTATAGCAAGGGCCTTATCATACTGCACTGAAGACTACTGTGAGGACAGCTAACTGCTATGATCGGCAGCATGCTATCGGTGATACTATCTTAGTGCTCTACTGGCGATAGCAGTAGCAGTCATCGTCCTCGTCAAGGCTTTCTTACCGCTGCGTCGACTTTAAGTGCTCCTGCCGCTGGTTACTAGTATTGCTGCCGACAGAAAAATATCAACAAATCCAAATCTTCGATAATTATGGTATAATATACCCCCAAAGCCCTATTCTAATTATTAAGGCCCTTGTTATAATATTATTGGTACTCGGAGGGTACTATAGGGTACCGACAAGGATGAAAGAGAACAGGGCCTCCTCGCCGAGCTTCAGGCTCTCTAATGGCAGGCCTTTCGGCTTAGGTCTTGAGATTTCGGGTTTAGAGGAGTCTTTATTGGGGCTTCGCAGGGGATTTGTTTGAAGTTCAGGGTTTGTGCATCGGAGACTCGAGTTCAGGTACTGGGGATTATGTAGGTTTGTGTGGACTCGAGATTAAAGTTTCAGGAGCATGTAGCGTCGAAGCCCAGTCATAGTTACATATGTATATATATATATATACATATTATATGTATATGTACATACATATATACATACATACATACATACATACATACATACATACATACACATCAGAGGTCATTCTACTAGAGCTCGGTGTATAGACAGCAACATACTAGACAAGTAGCTGTGCTTCAAGGGTAAGGCGGTGTTCTGTTCGGCTTAGGTTTTAGTTATCTTTGAAGTTTCGGGTTCAAGGCTCAATCGAGGGGAATCCTCTGTTCCCAGATGGGTTCCTGTGGTTTCTTTGGCTTAGGATCAACGCCTTAAGGTTTTTTCTTTTCGGCTGTTTAGGCAGACGAGGAAGAAGGGCAGAGTACTGCTGATTTGGGAGTATACCAGTGTGGGGCCTAGCCCTGCACCGGGAAAATGCATGGGCAGTTGTGCTCAGGCTCGGCTTTAAGCGTAATGGATGGTCCTGCATAGACTGCGTGCGCCCGCTGCTTAACAGCATAGATGTTGAGTCGAGGTCTTCTTCCACTACACAAGAAGCATAGAAGGAAAATTCCTGACAAGGCTGTTCCAGCATCAGTCTAGCGTGTCTATGAATATCTTGACGACTATACCTTATGCTATGGCTGATCTTCCCTTTCATGATGGCGCTTCTTGTAGGAGGCTCCCAGCTCCTGAACCCTGAACCATTTCGCGCTCAACCCCAAACCCGGAAAGCTCAGGCTTGTGGTGAGAATCCCCAGAGGGGCACATAATAAAGATTCTACTCCGTAGCAAGGATTCCGTACACTAGAAAGCAAAAGCCATAAAACCACACATACACACACACAGACACACACAAAGCACAACTAACGCCCACAAGCCAGATGCCCTAATCTGCGACAAACGCCCTTCAACTTACTGCTCCCAGTGTCCCTCGCAGGCCTCGCTTCTTCTGCATCTTGTTGTTCTTGGAAGCGCTAGTGCCTCACAGCGGCGGTGCACGTCAGTTCAGAATTCGTTGTTCAGGCGTGTAGGGTTTAGGGGTTTAGGGTCTGCGGGCTTATAGGGACACCAACGGCCCGAAGGAGAACTCTTTCGACTCTTAACGGGACTTAACAGGATTCTGGTTTTTTGTTTAAGTTTAGGGTATGATCTGGAGTTTATAGGGCTCAGGATATGCTTTGAGTCTGCACATGAAACCAAGTGACGACTCTACACTTCGCAAATCCCCGAACCGATATGGTGAACTGAACCTTCTTCACCGCAAGGCCCTGAGGGTGACACTGGCGATATCCACTGAGGTCGGCTCTGGCTCTGGCGATGGCACATTGAAGGTGCTGTGAACAACTAACTCCAAAAAAAACACGTTTGCAGGGGGGCTTGAAAACTAAAAACTAAGCCCGAAACCATCAACCCCACAGAGTGATGACGATGCCTTCTAAACCACTATCAGCACCTGTATAGTAAAACAAGTATGGAACCTGTAAAACCTCCTCCAATTATTGCAAACTCCTCGCAACGTTCCAACTCTATTCCCTAAAGCCCAGGCTTTCTGGGATCCGCGCCGTATCCCGACCAGTCGTCTTGGTAGTGCCAGGACGACGCATCCTCCTGCGAAAAGCGCTCAAGCCTACTTGGGGGGGTCATGGGGGTTCAGGCTTGTGCGCCTTTAGAAACCCAAAGCAAACATAACAAGACTTCGAATGATCCCTTGGAGTCTTGAAATTGGGTGTCATGAGGACGGTAGAGGATTTTTTTGCATGGTTTCGGTGTTGGGGTCTTGGGATTCGGGTTCAAAGCTTCTTTGCTTCGTGTTTGTTTATAGGGTCCTGAACAAGCAAGCATTGTGCAAGCCCATAGGCAGAGCGGCATGTGTATATGGTAATTTTCTAAAACTAGGCGTCCGTATAGTAAGAATCCTGTTCTTGGGGGGGGGTTCACATTTAGATCATAATTTTCCGCCCAACTTCAGAACAAATCCTACACCCGAAGTGCCGAATCCCAAGCAGATTAATGAAGATGCAGCACTGCGCAAGGTTTCCATTTTTTTCAGACCACAGTTTACCTTTGGTCGCCATTGTGGTGCGTTTTGTGGTTGAACTACTTATATGTTTAGGATACTCTAATGCACGGCCGAAGGTTTGGGGTTCTACCCAGGTATCTCTCAACACGGCGAGTTGTTCTGGATCGTTCTGGGTTACACATCTAAGTTCACGGGATACGTAGTCTAGGAATAAATTCAAGGTAAACTGGGCAAGTTGCTTGTTGAGGCCTATGGGGCAGGCTACCGGCAAGGGTAAAGTAAGGACAAGCGCCCAGGTTCGGGTAAAGGCAAGGACAAGAATGCGACCCGGCCGTCATATCAGTTTTGCGAAGGAGATTCACGTGGGGTCCGAGAGGAAAGGTTTGTGTGTTCAGTGGCAAATGGGTCGCTGTACCCGTGGCTCGGGCTGCCCTTGGGTCCACGCTTATGCCTACCCCAAACAGGATGGCAGTGCCCGTGGGAGTAAGGCCCAGACAGCCTTGCAGCAAGAACAAACTCCGCACTGATCCACAAAGCCTAGCCTGCGATATACTTCAGCCCTAAACCCTAAACCCTAAGCCCATGGTGTGGATGTTCCATCCGTTGTTTCACCCGGGAAACGAGCCCCGGATTCCTTGCCACATCCAGTGTAGGCTGTGGCTCTTCATCTACGGTTGCAATCCGCTTCTGTGCAGTCTGAGAACATGTTCCCTAAACTACTACTCCTGAAGTTAGAAAGAAATTCTCCCTCATGCCCCGGTGGCTCTCTGCAAACCTGCCTGCGGCTGCGTTCCTCGGCTACTGCTGCTCGCCCTTGGCACAACTGCAGCAGTTTGGGGATTTGGGGTGGGAGGGTTGGATCGAAGGCCGATTGTGGCAAAAACGCGCTGTTGTTACAACTGCTATTCCCTAATATTAGAGGTGGGGCTGTCGAGGTCGAGCGTAACAATTTTTCTTGTGGTGGGGAGGTTGCATGGATTTGAAGCCTTGATTCATGGAAGGACCGATATTGCAGCTACGCTACAGCGCAAACTCTGACTTTCAATCTGGATTTGCGAAGCGAGGAATCAGGGCTGTTTGGCCTGTTTGTTCCATAAGGAAGCTGACGTCGACGGCCATGTCGTCGCCGTAGGGCTGCTGTCGGCGAGCCCCAGGCGCACTTGTAGGCACAGCAGGCCTGTGCTCCCAGGCATTCTTGGGCCAGGCCGCCACATCATCTGTCCAGGCCAACCACCGTGAGGATCAGGAGGCCTTGCCCAACCACTGTGAGGATCAGGAGAGCTCCTTGTCCAGAGCGCATGGCGAAAACGGCTGTAATGCAGCGTAGCATCGCTGTGGCGCACTCAGCACTCGAACCTGAGGGTCTCCTCAAGCTGCAGTTTTAAGTATCAACTGAGGCTTGTGGAAACACAACTCGATGGGACCCTGCAGGTGGGTCGGGATATGCCGGGATCCTACAACGACAGCCGCCAGGCTGTTTGCGTCGTGTTCCCGTGTTGCTGGAGGCAAAGACTGCTTTCGCTCGCCTTGCACTTGCTTTGCCGGGGTTGAAGACTGGGGTGGTTGGCAAAATTATGGTCCCTCTTTGGGTACCCTACAGCGCAACGTTCTAGTCGCGCCCATTTGGCTTGCATGCTGCTTTCCGCAACTAACGCCGCCCGCCCACGACCCCGTAAAGTCGTGCCCAAAACTTTCCCCCAAGTAAACGCCGCGCNCTGCTTTCCGCAACTAACGCCGCCCGCCCACGACCCCGTAAAGTCGTGCCCAAAACTTTCCCCCAAGTAAACGCCGCGCGAAACTTCATGTGTGTAATGCGCCAGGATCTAGTAGAAAGTTTTTCCCCAAGTAAACGCAAGTCGCGCCCATAATGTCGATATGCAAACCAAACATATCAAACATCAACTAAACGCCTTGAAATGCTGCATCTATCACATCTTACAACAAAGTCACCAAACATGCACCACAAACTCCTCAAACACCAACTAAACGCACTGAAATGCTGCAACAAGCACATCTTACAACAAAGTCGCCAAACATGCACCACAAACTCGTCAAACACCAACTAAACGCACTGAAATGCTGCATCTATCACATCTTACAACAAAGTCACCAAACATGCACCACAAACGCGTCAATCACCATCTAATCGCAATGAAATGCTGCAACCAGCACATCTTACATCAAAGTCGCCAAACATGCACCACAAACTCGTCAAACACCATCTAAACGCACTGAAATGCTGCATCTATGACATCTTACAACAAAATCACCAAACATGCACCACAAACTCGTCAAACACCATCTAAACGCACTGAAATGCTGCATCTATCCCATCTTACAACAAAGTCGCCAAACATGCACCACAAACTCGTCGAACACCAACTAAACGCACTGAAATGCTGCATCTATCACATCTTACAACAAAGTCACCAAACATGCAACACAAACTCGTCAAACACCAACTAAACGCACTGAAATGCTGCATCTATCACATCTTACAACAAAGTTACCAAACATGCACCACAAACTCGTCAATCACCTCTACACGCACTGAAATGCTGCAACCAGCACATCTTACAACAAAGTCACCAAACATGCACCACAAACTCGTCAAACACCATCTAAACGCACTGAAATGCTGCAACAAGCACATCTTACAAAGTCGCCAAACATGCACCCCAAACTCGTCAAACACCAACTAAACGCACTGAAATGCTGCATCTATGACATCTTACAACAAAGTCACCAAACATGCACCACAAACTCGTCAAACACCATCTAAACGCACTGAAATGCTGCATCTATCCCATCTTACAACAAAGTCGCCAAACATGCACCACAAACTCGTCAAACACCAACTAAACGCACTGAAATGCTGCATCTATCACATCTTACAAAGTCGCCAAACATGTTAGCGCATTATATCGAAATAATTGCCTGTGTTCTTTTCTTGGCTGTTGGTTTAGCACGGAACTCCTGTGGGCCCACGAAGGGGCGCGGAATGGGCGGAGCCCGTGAACGTAGGCAGTCGGAAGTCACATGTTTTCACGGTTTCTTGCTCTTCTTTGGTACCTGTACAAACTGCATTTGCCTTGCCTTGGCAAAGGCCTGCAGCCAGTCTCGCCTTTTGGCCTTGCTGTTCATCACCCTCGGATTGGTAATTTCGTTTCTAAATTGAATCGATAGGGGTGCCTTCGGCAGCCGATTTTGGAGGTGCTTAATGAAAAACCGAGCGATTTTCTCGAAGACGTCGGGGTTAATATCCAAGGCCTCCGCTTCCGCGGCGGGAAAGAAGTGTTCGAGGTATGCCAGACAGTCGTCTGGGGAGTTCAGATCCCATTCCTCGGCAGAGGAATCCTCTGATTCCTTTTGGTCTTCAGCATCTTGGGCATGAACCTTTGGTGGCGCCGAAGTGGCTGATGGAGCTCCAGGCTCCTGACCATCCATGTCTTGCGTCGCTTCCGAAGCTCCTTCATGAGGTCATCAAGTTGGCTCATGAGTCCTGAATCTTCTTCGTTCAACTCGGGGCCTTCGGCAAGCTCTGCTTCATCAGCCGGTCGCTTCCGNGTCTTGCGTCGCTTCCGAAGCTCCTTCATGAGGTCATCAAGTTGGCTCATGAGTCCTGAATCTTCTTCGTTCAACTCGGGGCCTTCGGCAAGCTCTGCTTCATCAGCCGGTCGCTTCCGCCAGCCTTTTCGGTGACCAGACTTGAGAAGCTCGGCCAAGTCCTGATCGTAGTCGGGGTTGAGCGCGCCGCAATGACCACAAGACTTGTGGTCTGAGCCCACCCACTGGCTGCAGGCATGTTTGGAGCGCTTGGGGGTCATCATGCTCGCTAAGCTCAAAGCCTTGGAAGTGGTAGCTGATCGGGCATCTGCAGACGCATCTCGCAAGGACATAAAAATGTCCGCCTCACAGAGGACGGGACTGGAAGCTTCGGACCCAGGCTTGAACAGTAAGTATTGAAGCACGCTTGGCGCTTTGGGATAGGGATTTACAGATTTGAAATGTNAGGACATAAAAATGTCCGCCTCACAGAGGACGGGACTGGAAGCTTCGGACCCAGGCTTGAACAGTAAGTATTGAAGCACGCTTGGCGCTTTGGGATAGGGATTTACAGATTTGAAATGTTTGGCTTAGTAAGCTGTTGGGTGTTACAGGTTTGTCCAGCACCCGTCCTTGCGCTCCACGAATATCTTGTCGTAATCGTACTTCTGCTGATCTCTGATGCCGATTTGTGCCCAAGATGCTCGAACGACGTCTGCCTGGAGCGCCGTGTCGCAAATCTCGGTGGCAGCTTTCAACGCCACGAAAATAGATAAAGGCAGCCGCTTCAAGCCCCAAGCTTGCTTAAATTCCCTCCATACCCGGGCCATTGTTTCATGAATATTCATATCACACGGCATCAGGGCTTTGGTTGTCCAAGCAGGCAAATAGTAGGGTTTCACGTTGGCCTGAAGACATGTGCGGAGAAAAGCACCGGACAGGTGTACCCACGACCCGCCCCCGCTGTCCAAAAGAAGCACTATAGCCTTGTCTGGGGCTATGTGTTCCCTTNAGGACATAAAAATGTCCGCCTCACAGAGGACGGGACTGGAAGCTTCGGACCCAGGCTTGAACAGTAAGTATTGAAGCACGCTTGGCGCTTTGGGATAGGGATTTACAGATTTGAAATGTCTGGATTAGTAAGCTGTTGGGTTTACATGTTTGTCCAGCACCCGTCCTTGCGCTCCACGAATATCTTGTCGATCGTACTTCTGCTGATCTCTGATGCCGATTTGTGCCCAAGATGCTCGAACGACGTCTGCCTGGAGCGCCGTGTCGCAAATCTCGGTGGCAGCTTTCAATGCCACGAAAAAAAGATAAAGGCAGACGCTTCAAGCCCCAAGCTTGCTTAAATTCCCTCCATACCCGGGCCATTGTTTCGTGAATATTCATATCACACGGCATCAGGGCTTTGGTTGTCCAAGCTGGCAAATAGAAGGGTTTCACGTTGGCCTGAAGACATGTGCGGAGAAAAGCACCGGACAGGTGTACCCACGACCCGCCCCCGCTGTCCAAAAGAAGCACTATAGCCTTGTCTGGGGCTATGTGTTCCCTTNAGGGTTTCACGTTGGCCTGAAGACATGTGCGGAGAAAAGCACCGGACAGGTGTACCCACGACCCGCCCCCGCTGTCCAAAAGAAGCACTATAGCCTTGTCTGGGGCTATGTGTTCCCTTGCTGGCTTCGCCAAGCAGGTGTTCGTGAACTCCGCAAGAATTGCAGAAGTGGTGCCGTCACCTCTGTTCGCCCGCACCTCGAGGCCTTTCAAGTCCTGCCAGGACTGGTGCTCACGAGACGTGCTCACGATCACGCCTACCGGATATCTGCGGCCAGAGAGTGGCACGAAGGAGGTCAGGGTGATGTGCTCGAAGGTCGTGGACCCAGTCAGCGCAGACGCTCGCCTGGCCTGGTGGCGAGCAACCACCCCGCGAGATAAGCTGTCGCTTCTCTCGGACAGTCCTTTCTCGTCAGTTGCAAACAACCGCTCCGGATCGCGGATCACGCCATCTTCGTCTGCAATTCCTGTTTCCTGTAACAGCGCGAGCAAGTTCTTAACCGCCTGGGAGACAACGGCTTCGGTGCACATGGAGACATCTTGAACAGGGCGGGTTTTCCTCAGAGGAGTGTTCCGCAAGTAACTTGTTTTGCAAGGAGTTCGGGTATATGAAACAGTCAAAAAAGGAAGGACTTCAAGCTAGGGAACAGCCGGCGTACAGCAAGCCAGTCTTGCTCCGACTTCGTGCTTTTGACCCAGTCCCGGAAGCCTCGCCAAACCTGGTCTACGTCCCAAAGGTCCCCGTAAAGGTCTAGTCGCGCTTCTGCTTCAGAACTGTCTTGAACGCCATCCAAAATGCCGGTGTTTTCCAGCATGATCATGACCAAAGCTCTCTTGCATTGCACGGTACTGAGTGCCATGGAGTACTGAGCGNGTCGCGCTTCTGCTTCAGAACTGTCTTGAACGCCATCCAAAATGCCGGTGTTTTCCAGCATGATCATGACCAAAGCTCTCTTGCATTGCACGGTACTGAGTGCCATGGAGTACTGAGCGTGGTAGGTGATGTACGAGAACAGCTCTTCACGCTGAGCTTCGCTCAGCTGTGCCTCCCTGCCGCGTCCTGCGCTTATTCGGATTAGCTTTAAGGGGGTTTTGGGTTTGGGTCAAGTGTTTGCATACAGCATTTTCGAGAAGACCTATCCGAAAGCTTTGTCTTTCAGGGAACCTCTACCGGACCTACAGTAAGTGTGTTTCTTCTCAAAAAATACTATCCGAAACTGTATTTTTTCTCAAAAAAAACTATCCGAAACCGTATTTCTCAAGGGACCTATCCACGCGCTTTAAGGCGGTTTTGGGTTTGGGTCAAGTGTTTGCATACAGCATTTTCGAGAAGACCTATCCGAAAGCTTTCTCTTTCAGGGAACCTCTACCGGACCTACGGTAAGTGTGTTTCTTCTCAGAAAAAACTATCCGAAACTGTATTTTTTCTCAAAAAACCTATCCGAAACCGTATTTCTCAAGGGACCTATCCACGCTCATTACCCCACAAGAAGACGTATCCGAAACGGTCTTTCTGAAGAACCTATCGGAAGTCAGGGCTTTGACATAAAGCAGCTCGAAGTCCTACTCGAAACTTGGGCGGCACATCTTCAGGCACACCACCGCCGAGGCGACGCAGGTCGAGGACAGTTGCCAGCTTGTGACGGTTTATGTGTAAGCAGGCCAGACGTGGGCACTCCTGCACGGCACGAATGCTCTTGAAGACGCCCTCTGTGATCAACTCGGCAAGATCTCTGTACATTCGATATCTGCCATCCGCAGCTTGGATTGAAACGTCCTTGTACTTTGCCAGCAGCTCCCGCACATGATCATCCTGCCGCTCAGATTGAAGCGCACTAGAGCCGGGGCTTGCCTGCGCAGAGTTCGGGTCCGGCGAGCTCGGGTCCGGCGCCGGTGCTGGCGACCCTGCAGGCTGCAGAACATCCTCGGCAGCCACTCCCCCGGCACGTTGCCGAATGTCATTGCGCCTTCGCAACGCTCTTCTGTCATCCATGTTTCGCCACTTCTTGACATAAAAGCCTTGTGATTGCTTCTGTGGCCCATCCAAGAAGGCTTGCACTCGACTGTACCACACCTGGTGGGATTCTTTCGGTCCGCTTCTGGACCAACCCAAGGGTGGAGCTCGAGGGTCCGGTGTCTTTCCTCGGAGGCGCTTAGCAAGCGGCTCTGCAGGCGTGCTCGGCTCTGAAGGCGGGAGAGCTGCCTCGTTTGCCACAAGCCACAGCAAGAAACTGGAATTTCAACACAGTGCGTTTACTACAGTACTCGCAAAGCTCGCTGCATGCCGTCCAAACGCGTCCTATGTGGCAAAGAAGGAGGTGGCAAGGGAGGCGGCTCACCAGACAAGGATTGCAGAGCATCACCTGCACGAACCCAATCACCCCTATGCCTAATAAAGGCTTAAGTTCAATTCAACTTCCAAAGGGCCTGGTGGCTCAACGCCGAGACCTCTCTCGGCCATCTCGTGGTCCACGCAATCACCGCACCACCCGTCCAGGAAGCTACGCCGCAGCAAGGGCCGGCGACAATTCACACAAAGTTCTGCGGCATCAGCACCAGCATCACCTCGCAAAGACGGTTAGGATGTAACAACAAGAACGAAATACTTCAAGACATGCACTTTGGATAGGGCCGGCTCTACGGCTCTATGTCTGTCGTAAGGATACCCAAATGGTACCCCGAAAGACATCTGGGACCTGTCTGACCTTAAGCAAAGCCACTTGTGTGCTGGAGGCCTCCTGCTGTAGGATCGCAGGCATCGTCCACNATGTCTGTCGTAAGGATACCCAAATGGTACCCCGAAAGACATCTGGGACCTGTCTGACCTTAAGCAAAGCCACTTGTGTGCTGGAGGCCTCCTGCTGTAGGATCGCAGGCATCGTCCACGCTAGGAGTTTGCTGGTTCGAGAGCCTGGCCGAGGTCCAAAATTGTGTGGCGAGTGGTGTAATTCGCGTAAGCTGCACGTAAGGTGCGCGTAAGCAGTGCGTAGGCGGCGCCCTCCGTTGCCAACCCAGAGCCCAGCATTACTTGACCACGTACTAGTTAAGCAGAAGCGGCTCTGCAGCAGCATTTGTCACGTGAGCATGCAAGTCTCAGTCTCTTGACGTCTGCGCATAGCACGGTCCGGCCTAGTGGAGGCAACAGGCTTGCCTGATGATGTAGGCACCATGGAGACCTGCACACAAGCCCAAGCCAGTCCCTACACCACAAGCCCTTAAACTTGGTTGCAGTNCATAGCACGGTCCGGCCTAGTGGAGGCAACAGGCTTGCCTGATGATGTAGGCACCATGGAGACCTGCACACAAGCCCAAGCCAGTCCCTACACCACAAGCCCTTAAACTTGGTTGCAGTGCGGGTGGACACTAAAGCCCAAGCGGGTCCCTACACCACAAGCCCTAAACTTGGTACGGGTGGACACTGAAAGCCCAAACCAGTCCCTATCTCAAGCCCTAAACTTGGTTGCAGCAGGTACGGGTGGACAATGAAAGCCCAGGCTAGTCCCTACACCACAAGCCCTAAACTTGGTTGCAGTACGGGTGGACAACGAAAGCCCAAGCCAGTCCCCACACCACAAGCCCTAAACTTGGTTGCAGCAGGTACGGGTGGACAATGAAAGCCCAGGCTAATCCCTACACCACAAGCCCTAAACTTGGTTGCAGTATCAGTACGGGTGGACAACGAAAGCCCAAACCCGTCCCTACACCACAAGCCCTAAACCTGGTTGCAGCAGTCCCAATCCCTACACCACAAGCCCTACACCCGGAGCCTCCTCCTGCTGCAAAGCAGCGCAGTCATAAACATTGCTGTCTCCCATGTCCGGAAGCTGTCGTCCTGCCGAGAGAAAGCATGCGTCAAGTAACCGGGCAACTGCAGCAGNACCCGGAGCCTCCTCCTGCTGCAAAGCAGCGCAGTCATAAACATTGCTGTCTCCCATGTCCGGAAGCTGTCGTCCTGCCGAGAGAAAGCATGCGTCAAGTAACCGGGCAACTGCAGCAGCTGCTAGGTGTGGAAGTGCAAGGTTACATGATTTCCCCTTCTCACCAACTCGTTCGCAAGTTGCCCCCCAAGCTGGTCGTGACAAACACACTTCAGTGTGCTTGTGCTGGCATCCCTACAGCCGAATCAAGAAAGACTCGGCGGATCAACGAGCCGATCCGCTTTTAGGAGACGGGCTCGGTATCTCAAAATTAAAACTTTCCATGCGCGCGATCGCGGCTTCCAGTCGCGGGAGCAGTTCTGCCAACTGTGCTGTGGCATCCACGAGGGCGCGGTTGCCGTGCTTTGCCGGCCGCACGGCTTGGTCAGACTCCATGTGCTTGTCCACAGCGGCAGCGATATGTTGGGCCTGGTCTGGTTGCAGCTTCGAGAAACTTCGGTGACCATAGAACTGCCTGCAGCGATTGATGCACTGCTCGCAATAGCCACCGCGCTGGTGCTTCGAGCGAACCTTGTGGCAACACCGACAGCCCGCCGAAGCTCTCGGGCTTGGGGCTGGCTTTCGGCCAGGGTTTGCACGGCTTGCCTTTCTTCGTTACAGCCTCTGCAGGCGAGCCCCTCTCCAGACTATGAAGGTCATGCTTCCTCCGCTTGGACGGCGTCTCCATTACGGTGCTGGAAAGGAACTGCAGTTGAACCCCGAAACGGCTACGAACAAGACCTCAACAGCAACAAGGATTTGCAACTATCCTTCCAGCAGGAGCGCAGACTGTGTCGGTCAACAGCGGTGCAAAACACAGACGTCCTGAAGATGAAGGCAACTTCGCGGGCGTGCGCACCTGTCCGGAAGGGCTCTTTATTCGGCATTAAAGTCGTTCTAGGTGGCCTAAGGTCTGTGGTGTGCCTGGGCGGCATCTTGATTCTGCTGCATGTCCTGGGTCGTGTCAGCCTTCCTGCTTTGGTCCTGTCCGAAGCNNTTTAGGGCCTAGGGTGTAAGGCCGCAGGTTTGGGGTCGAAGCTTCAGGGTTTATAGGGTTTAAGGTGTAAAAGGTTTGGGGTCGAAGCAGCGCCTGGGCATCTTCTGGGCGTGGCTGCAGCTCCTCGGTCATGCCAGCGTTCGTGTGTTGGTCCTGTCAGGAGCTCTGGGTTTTGCAAAGTTTAAGGTCCCGCTGGGCGTACACGTGCAAGCCCCGAGCTACGTTCAAAATTAAGGTTTCGGGTTTGGGGTTTAAGGTGTAAGGCCGAGGGTTTGTGGTCGAAGCAGCTCCTGGGCAGCTTCTGATTGTGGGGGCAGATCCACGGCCATGTCTTCGTTCGCGCATTGGTCCTGTGAGGAGCTCTGGGCTTTGCTAAGTTGAAGGTCCAGGTGGGCGTACACGTGCGAGCCGCGTGCGAGCTTCTGCGTTTAGGGCTTATAAGGTGCAAGGTTTTGAGTTTTGGAGTCGCAGCGCCTCGACAGCGTCTTGATGCTGCATGTTCTTGGCCATGTCGGCGTTCTTGCTCTGGTCCTGTCGTACAGTTTAGCTTGGAGCTTTTACGTTTAGGGCTGGTGGAAGGCTTATAAGATTTAGGGATCGATGCGGCACNTCGTACAGTTTAGCTTGGAGCTTTTACGTTTAGGGCTGGTGGAAGGCTTATAAGATTTAGGGATCGATGCGGCACCTCGAGAGCGACTTGATGCTGCAGCATGTCCGTGGCCACGTCAGCTTTCTTGCTTCGGTCCTGTCCGAAGCTCGGCACTGTTTCTGTTTCGTTTTAGGCTTAACTCGGAGTTTTGGGTTTAGGGTTTAAGGTGTAGGGTCTCAGGTTGTAGGGTCGATGCAGCTCCTCTGCATCCTGTTGCGGAGGCTGCAAACATGCTGCCGCCGTGCTCGGTGCCGAAGCGTTCTGGGCCGTCGTCGCGTTTGCATCTGCAATGGTACGCGCTGAGTGTGCTCGCAACTCCAGATCTAGATCCTTGGCGGAGTAGCTGATCTGCCAATCATCCAGGGCTTGGAGAAGGTCACCATAAGATAGCCGTTTAGTCTTGGCTTCTGACAATATTTTGGGTGCCATGGGAATCAGCTGCCCCGTCCTAGGCTGGGCAGTCAAGAAGCGGGTATGTTGCGCCGCTTACGTCTTTGAAAGCTAGCTGCAACTTTGCAAGCATCCAAAATAAAAGCATGCCCAGCAGCTCTTCGAGACGCCCATGCACACCGAAAGGACTCCCATGGCGCACCCTAAACCTTGGACTGTACACCACATACGACAACAATTTCCACCCAAACCCGCTAACCCTTCATCTCTATTACGTCTAACTTAAACTTCGGAAACTGCACCTGCGCGAGCTCGGCTTTGAAGCTCGAAGCAGCTACGAGCATGTACTCACATGACACGAAACTATACAGGACAACTGCTTACAATCGCTGCGGACGGCGAGGGGGGTACATGCAGGAAGCAGGCCCGTCCGCTTCCCCCCCTCCCGTAAGCTCCCCGCGGACCCTCTCCCCTGCTCGGCTTCCGAACGACTGTGGAAGGAGTAGCAGCAGCAGCAACAGCGGAAGAAGAAGAAGAAACGGTAGCAAAAGTAGTGGCAGTGACAATCGCAGTAGCAGTAGCAGTAGCAGCGGCAGTGGCAGGAGGAGGAACAGCATAAGAAGAAGCAACTGAGGTGCTCTGACAACGGGTGGGTTTTGGGAAGGCGTGTTTATAGGGTTTAGGGCTTCGGGATATGAANCAGTGGCAGGAGGAGGAACAGCATAAGAAGAAGCAACTGAGGTGCTCTGACAACGGGTGGGTTTTGGGAAGGCGTGTTTATAGGGTTTAGGGCTTCGGGATATGAAAAATCTGCAATCTCCGCTGTGAACGCTGTTTGTTGTGAGTTCCTGTTTCGCCCTCCCCCATGCTCTGCAAGGGTTTCAACAAGACTGTTATACGTCTTCAGATTTGACTGTGTTCCCCATGTAGACGCCCGAACTGTACTACTCGTACTACTAGTTCTACTAGTACTGCTACTGCTACTACTGCTACCCCGACTCCATTTCGCAAGATGGCATCACAACTCGTGAAAACCAGCCATTCCCCATGTAGACGCTCGAATCCACAAGCAACCGACCGAGACACACATAAAAACGATCATCCATAAAAACGCAGCAGCCATTCCCCATGTAGATTCCATAAACAGCCACTGGAGCGACACATAAAATAAAAACAACTTTTCCCCATGTAGACGTAGATGCTCGTTTCGCAAGCATCCGCTCAGGACACGCATTGGCAACACGGGGACAGCACGTCGCAGCCAGCGAGTCCCCATGCAAACGCTCGCTTTACTCCCGCTTTTGCAAGCACCCCCTCATCAGCAGAACAGTGACAGCACGTCACAGTCAGCCATTCCCCATGTAGACGCTCGAACAGCCAGGCATCCAGTGTTCCGAATCCACACCTATTCCGCAACTAGACGCCTCGATTTCAATTGCGACGACGACAAGACCCGATACATACGAAGATACTGTATATTCACCGAGGTGACGCCACTGCGGGACGTCTTTCGCATACCCGGGACGACTTAGGGCCTGGACCCTGGGGTGTATCATGACATTCTTCTGGCCGATAAGCTGCTTNCTGTATATTCACCGAGGTGACGCCACTGCGGGACGTCTTTCGCATACCCGGGACGACTTAGGGCCTGGACCCTGGGGTGTATCATGACATTCTTCTGGCCGATAAGCTGCTTCCCTGCTTTTATTTCCGACACAAATCAAGAATCCACCCCTGCATACATGACCATGCTTACATCCAACATCATTTCCCGAAACTAAACGTTTGTGGGCACGACTTCTCTGGAATCGTTCACCCATCTACTACAAGGATCCGAACAGAGCGGGCACGACTACAACATACGGGAGTAAATATTAGGTGCCGTACTATATTAGGGACCCAAACAGGGACCATAATTTTGACAACCACTCACTGGGGTGCTTACCACTTCCCTGCTGGGAAGGGTAGTCTTTTCCTGTCCGGTTCTTAGTAGGGAATCGGGGAATGGGTTCTGGGGACTTTTATTGGGGAATTTATAGGGACTACTACAGTATGGGGATCCATTCCCCCATTCCCTACTAAGCACCAGGGAGTTTCTGCACGACTAGGGCGAGGCAGTCAGCAGTTCTCCTCGCCCTCGAAGCCTAAACCCTGAACCGCACAGAAGCTCCTCAACCCGGAACACCGAAACCCCTTCAGTCCCTGACCTAGCGGCCCAGCAGGCCTCAGAAGGGTACTATATAGGCCCTTGCAAGGAAACTATAGTAATTAGGGTACTATACGGCCCAAGAGGCATCAGGAAAGGTTCAAGGTTTAGGGTTTAGGGTTTGGGGCTTCGGGTCAACATCTCTAATAGGATTCCCCGTGTCCGAAAGAAAACCCAAGGCCAAAAAGCTGAAACCCCAAAAACTAACGGCCCTAAATCTTTCAAACTCAGGCGCAAGCCCTACAGATACCGGCACCAAAGATGCCTCTTATACTGCAACCCCTCGGCCCTATACCCCCAAACCCTTGAACCCCAATAGAACCTTCGTCTCGATTCCTGAAAGGCACCTCAAAACCCTCAAAGGAATCCTTAAACGAACTCTACAGGAATCCTTAAACGTGGACCCCCATGACGTGGCTTTCTGCAAACGAATCCTTCAAAGGAAGCCTCACAGGACCCCTTGAGTGAATCCTAAATCGAACTTTACAGGAAACCTGTTAAAGTAACCCTGAAAGGAACCCTAAGAGGAACCCTAAAACCTAAACCCTAAACACTTGAAAGAAACCCTCCAAGGAGCCCTTAAACAAGAACCAGAACCAGATGTTGGGCCACGGAGCCAAACGCGCCGGCCAGAGGCCTTCCACTAAGGAGTTGATGGAAACTTCGGGCTTAGGCCTGAGATTCCGGACGGGTTCAGGCTTTTGGGGCTTATAAGGTATAAGGTTTAGGACCCTAGTTAGGAGATACCCAGGACCCCGAAAGGGTAGGGCTTACGATTTAGAGCTTAGGGTGAAGTCGCGGATTTAGGATCGAGCCTTCGGAGCTCAGGGCTTAGGATTTGGGGACTTTGGGAGTTTCCGAACCTAGGGGGCCCTAATAGAATACCCTAAATAGGTAGGATCCTATTTAGAAGGACCCCAAAATAAGGTGCCCCCTAATTTTCGGAAACTCGTATATGGCGACAAGTTTACGGCTTCGGCTTTCCATTTTGGGGCTTTGGGCTCAAGGGCGTTGATTGAAAGAGGACTTCAGGATTCAGGATCCAGGATTCTCGGGGTTCAGGACTGAAGTAGTGTCCAATTGGGTTTAGGGTTTAGGGTTTAGGGTTAGTGTCCAAGGGTGTAAGTCTAAGGCCTTAGGACGCAAGGATGATTCCTGGCTTCAGAGGTCCCAGGGTTTTAAAGTTTGTGGCTGTTCGGGGCTTGCATCTGTAACAATGGCCTATAGTCTCGAGTGGCCACCTAAAGGTGTGAGGCTTCATCAACCCTGCATGCGCATCCTCTTGAGTAGCGTGGAATTTGCTAGGCGGTAGCCATGAGAAACCACTCCTCCATGATTTGATAGTACTTAGTGAAACAGTAAACAGTGCCATTAGCCGCCTAAACCCTTAACCCTTATAGTCCCGAAACACCCAAAGCTTAAACTGTACTCCAAACCTTTTCGAGCCTTGGCCACCTTCCAAACCCCCAAAGGCCCTTGAGGGTCAAGGTTAAGTTTTTAGGGCTTAGGGGTACCCTCTTCCTCCCTTATTGAAGGCTGCCTCCGCGTTCCAGGACATGGCCGCGACAGATCTCTTGGATGTCAGGGGCGGAGAGATGAAGGTTCTGGGGTGAATCAAAGTTGATTTTACGGCTTTTGGGCATAATTCCCTAAACCGCCTAAACCCTAAACCCTGTAAACCCTAAACCGCCTAAACCCAATTAGGGGCTCAAGGTTGCGATTTGGGTTCAAGGGCTTTTGGTGGGTGGCTGGGGCTACTTGATGCTTCTGCGGTTGCCGACTGATGGAGTCTCCGTGGGTTCTTCCAGCTGCTGAGCCATGAACGGCAGAAGCTCCATGCTGAATATAGACGCTTTAGGTTTTAGGGTTCAGGTTTTAGGGTTTAGGCTTTCGGTTTTAGGGTTTAGGCCTTCGGTTTTAGGGTTTCGGGCTTAGTGTTATGGACGTTTTAGGTTTTAGGGTTTAGGTTTAGGGTTTAGGCTTTAGGTTTTAGGCCTTAGGTTTTAGGGTTTACCTGGGACGTCGAAGATACGTCTTTTTTTTGGCCCTTTCCAAATGGTGCGTAAATATCCTATTCCCGACCAAAGGGGCGTAAATAATCGTAATCGTATTTAGGCCTCGCAGAACAGGTATCGCACGATCCTGGTTGACGCCCTGAAGCCCCGAAAACTCCTGAAAGTCCCGAAATAGCTACTCCACAATGCCTCTTGAGGGCAANATAGGGGCTCCTGCAGGATGCTGGCAGCACAGACACTTAAGATTATGCAAAGCAATGAAACCTCGGATGCCAATGGCCCTTGTACTTCCTGGTCTTCCTGGCTAGATTGGGTTTGAGGCTTCTGAATCCCCGTAGAATATAGGGGCACCAGTCCTACATGGCAGGGCGGACAATGGTTGGATGGCGTCGATTTCTATATTCTTGGTCGTATGAGGCCTGGCCAGATTGGGTTGCGACTTNGTCCTACATGGCAGGGCGGACAATGGTTGGATGGCGTCGATTTCTATATTCTTGGTCGTATGAGGCCTGGCCAGATTGGGTTGCGACTTTGGTGAGTGTTCAGGGAGGAATCATGCAGATTGGGGTTTTCTGTATGGTAGGGCGAGCAGTCGCTGGCGGATTTTCCGTGAGAACATAGACTTCGTATGCGCAGTCGGCTAATTACAGCTGTCCTTTGTGATTGCGGTTGTAACTTTGTCGGCTGGTGATCGCTTCCTTTCCCAGGGCTGCGGCTCCTGGTGCGGCGAGCTGGACTCCCTGGAATGTGGGCCAGGCACGCCTTTTTTCAATCGGGAGTTGGCTTCAGTCTTGAAAATGGATCGTTGGTTGCATGCATCCATGGCAGCTTGCATTCCGGTACGGGCAGAAATTTTGGTTTCCAAGGTGTGTTGAGGATAGGAACTGCAATGGCTGCAGCGAGCAGCTCGTTTCAAGCTCGGGACTTCCAGTGGGTGGCACAGCTGCCTATCCTCTGGGAGAACAACCGTGCCTTCCGAGAGCGTAGCCTGAACGGCCAAACTCTGTTGCGGGGTATTTCGGAACCCGGACATGGAGACCGCGAAGTCGTCATTGGCAACATTGTGTGCTGTAAGATGAATAACGAGGTGTTGAAAATCGTCCTCAAACTTATGGGTGACAACGGGTGCATTTTTGTGGCCAAAGTCTACCTGCTTCAAGCTGCTGCATTGGAGTTTCACAGCAACTCTGGATATCCAGAGGCCGCCTCTTTGGGTGTGGTGGCTCATTCGGACGGTTGGGGCTTGAAACGCATGCTGAGCTTTTTGAAGCGCAAATGGATGAGGAACCAGACACCTCGTGTATCTCGATCATTGTGTCCAGAATGTTAATTTGTGTTTCTTGACACGGTTTGGGGGTCTACAATTTTCTATGTTGGTTTGCATTCCTCGCTTCGTTTGTCTGTATGTGGACAAGGACAGAACCATTCGTGCATTGGTTGCTGAGTTCGAGCGGGCCTACAAGACTCTCAAGGGTGAAACTTTGCTGAAGAGAGCTCATTTATTCATTCAGTGGGCTGTTTAGACATTTATACTTAAATTGCGATTTGGAGATAATATTTGTCTGTTGAGGCTGTGGGTGATCGCATAGCATGGGCTCTCCGAGCTCGTGGGGACGATGATGACATCGATGATCCAGATGGGGCCCTTGATGTGGAATCCGATCAGTGCCGTGCCTCTGCACCGGCAGCACCGACCGAGACTTTGGAAGAACCCCCGATAGAGCCCACAGCCGTAAGCGAGGAGCCAGTGGGCACGGCAGCAGATGTCGTGCTTCCGGCCCCGGCCAACGAGGTGCCGCAGGACACCGAGGAGCAGGAGAAGGCGAAGGATGTTGCACAGGATCGGACGCCGTCCAAGGAGGACTTGGAAGCACAGCTCAAAATTGCTGAGCTGAAGCTCGAGGCCAAGCGCTTGCAGCTGGGCGATCAGTCAAGTAGGTTGATTGATTCCATGATCCATTTTGTGTAATCAGCTCGCCATACTGCATTCGAGGATGGCCATAGAGCGAAAGCGTGCCGTGAGGCAGTTTGTCAAGAGCCTGCCAGAAGGAATTGTGCATCATACGGTCAATCATATCCATAAAGGGCCGTTCGTAATACACATGTTGTAGTTTCGGAGGACCGATCGCTGTGGATTCAGATNGCCAGAAGGAATTGTGCATCATACGGTCAATCATATCCATAAAGGGCCGTTCGTAATACACATGTTGTAGTTTCGGAGGACCGATCGCTGTGGATTCAGATGATGAGCCAAACCCTCCACCTCCTGTCAAGCCTGCTGCTACTTCCACGGCAAATCCGGATGCCTTGGAAACACAGGCCTTCGAGGTGAACACTCAGTTGATGCAGGATGCTTTGTCTGGTNCTCCTGTCAAGCCTGCTGCTACTTCCACGGCAAATCCGGATGCCTTGGAAACACAGGCCTTCGAGGTGAACACTCAGTTGATGCAGGATGCTTTGTCTGGTTTGGACCAGCCTGTGCCATCGCCCCCGGCCAAGACCTTTGCTGAGCTTAAGACTTTGGTCCTGAGTCCGCAGGACACCAAGTCGCCGGTTGCAGTGCCTGCAGTGCCAGCCGAGACGGAGACCCCGAGTCCCAGAGGTGTTGTTGTGGCTGAAATCACGCCGGTGAAGACTTATCCCAGTCGTGACGAGCAGCTTCAAGTTAAGAATGCCAAGGAGGAGGAGAAAAAGGCCAACAAGGAGTCAAGAGCGGCAGCGAAGGCTGCTGCAAAGCAGGGTGCGAGAGGCCGTGGCAGCCGTGGCGGCCGTGGCAGAGGCCGCGGTCGTGGCAATGCGCGGAAGTCCACTCCGGATGAAGACGAGGCTGAGGATGCCGATGAGCAGTCTCAGGGAGAAGCCGGAGACCAGGATGCTGAGGCTGCTGAGGCTTCTGAGCCCGCCGAGCCGAAGAACAAAGGTGGGCGACCCAAGAAGCATCAGCCAGAGTGTTCGGAGACCGAGCCGAAGAAGAAAGGTGGGCGACACAAGAAGGATCTCGAGGAGTGTCCGGAGACCGAGACGGGCCGGAAGAAAGGTGGGCGACCCAAGAAGGATCAGCAGGAGTGTCCGGAGACCGAGACGGCGGGCAGCAAAGCAGGGCGACGCAAGAAGGATCAGCACGAGTGTCCGGAGACCGAGACGGCGAAGCGCAAGGGCAAGAGAGCCAAAACGGGACATGCAGAAGCTGATGATACCGATGCTCCTGCAAACAGGGTTCGTGGCAAGAGATCCGTGAACGAGGCTTCGCAGCCGAAGCCCAAGCGGGCACCAGTGCAGACCCTCAGTGGCTTTGTGTGGCCCAATACCTTTGCTCGCCGCTATCGGCCCCAGTCGGAGAACTACACCCAGAAGCTTTGGGAGGGATGTGTTCTTGCGTTCAAGAATGTGATCCTGCCCCACCTCCCCATCGGCTCGCAATCGGCGGCTCAGGCCGGTTTCGGTTGGTCAACTACTTTGGGTTTTGTGTCTTTATGTTCGCTCGCCCAAATAGAAAATATACTGCTTAATAGTGGCTTCAAGGGTTCTTGTGTTTTATCATGTAAGCTTACTAGGTTCATGCAATTCTGGAGTGACCCATATAAACGTCATGGCACCCATAAACTCCTCAATGTACTCTGGGACACCCGTCTACTAATACCGATCGATCGATGTCCACATCCTGATGCCCTTTTAAGCTTCCGATAGAATGCAATCTTCGTCTACTGCTCTGTATTCAGCTAGATAACAACCATTGATGGATATGTCGATCGAAACTACAGAAAGGTTTGATTTAGGGTATTAATTGTCTTATCACCTTAGCTGGAGATACCTCTTTGCTCGGCCCCTTGCAGTCGGATTTCTATGACTTCGCGAAGCAGTTCACCCAGAACGAGGATATTACTACGAGAGTTGCCATGTACAAAAGCTGTTCTTTGGCAGCTTCCAAGTTTCTAGACACGCTGGACTAAGCCTGAGCCCGGGTCCTTGATTCGTCCTATAGTGGTGGATGCACAGCAGCTACATAAGCAACTTAAGTGCACAATGGTTCCATCGTCTGTGCGGGCTTTACAAGGCTGCTCGATTTTCATCCATAGGATGGTGCTGCAACGGGCCAGTTGGGGTCCATGCTTTCTGGTAGTATGAGTGTGCTACCGGGGAAGAGCCTTTAGGGCTCGCCAGGGGTGCTTCATTGCTAGCGTGCGCATGCTTTCAGATTGCAGCTGGCTCTCTACGCAATTCGTGTCAGCTGTGCGGTCTCTGTTCAGATTCAGGGTCCACGACCATGGCTGTGAGAATACCGTCTGGAAGCAAAAGAATTCTTGCACCNTTCAGATTCAGGGTCCACGACCATGGCTGTGAGAATACCGTCTGGAAGCAAAAGAATTCTTGCACCCGCAGTCCTGAACAGTGCAGATTGAAGCCCTTGCATTGCATTTTTGTGCTTGGCCTGGCTTTTAAATCAAGAATGATACTCCCTGTGGCCAGGTCAAGAACTTCTTTCGGCGGAACGGCGCCCGGACTCGCTTACTCAGCGCAGCTGCATCACAGCGCCAGGGGGCAAAGAGC